>CM021101.1:430827322-431362238 GCA_007115665.2 Sequoiadendron giganteum | reverse complement strand
TCCCTACTCTCTCTCTCTCTCTCTCTCTCTCTCTCTCTCTCTCTCTCTCTCTCTCTCTCTCTCCCGCTCTCCCTCTCCCTCTCTCCATCTCCCTCCCTCCCTCTCTCCCTCTATCCCTCTCTCTCTCTCTTTCCCTCTCTCCATTTCTCCCTCTCTCCAACTCCCTCCTTCCCTCTCCCACTCTCCCTAGCCCTCACCCTCTCACTATCCCTCTCCCTCTTTCTCCCTATCCTTCCCTCTCTCTCCCCACTCTCCCACTCTGTCTCCCTCTCTCCCTCAGCCTAAACCCTCTCCTCTCCTCTCTCCATCTCCCTCTCTCCTCACTTTCCTTGCTTCTCCCTCTCACTCTCTCCCTCCCCCTCTCCCTCTCTCTCCCTATCCTTCTCTCTCTCTCTCCCTCTCCCCCTCTCCCTCTCTCCCTCAACCCTAAACCATCTCTCCCTCCTAAAGGGAAAAACAGGGATGGATCTAATGACCCAACAGTGTGGAACACATTCCCTTAACACTAATACAACAGAGGAGAAGAGCAAAAATTGTTTCTAATAGCTTCTAAAACTACTTGAGATGAAAAACATACAACATAAAAGAGATAACAGATTATAAGAATTCACAGATGACATGGGTATTTATGTGGGAAAACCTTTTCAGGTAAAAAACCCACCACACCAAGCAAATACAATTGTATTATAGTAATAAAAAATTACATACAATGTTCAGTCTTCACTCTCTGATCAGCTCACCACAACACTCCAGATATTAACTCATTGTTACAATACTTGTATCAAAGTATACAATAAATTCACCCCTATATCGACTTGCACTCATACGTACATATCTGTCAGCCTCTCTCTGACTTTTCAAGTCTTCATCACATTTACCCTCTCAACCAATCCCACGGCTTCAGGTTCATGCATCGAAATTCTAGTATGCCATCGATCTTCACTGATTGCATCGAGCCACTCAGCAATAAATTCACCACCCAAATTGGGTTCTTGTCATCAGCTAAAATCGGCCTGTAATTACTGCTTTTACCATTTTGGCTTTTGGCCAATCAACATGTTGTCAACCTGCCACACGTCCACCAACTATTCATTGATCGCATTTGACTCCGAGTCCAGCTCGGTCAAACCAGGTCCAAGCTCATCCGAGCTCTCCAAGACTCTACCGCTCCACCACCAAGTTGACTTTACCCATCTGAGGTAAAGCGGTGAGCTCTGCCGAGCTCACCCATGCTTCCCCGTGCTACCGTCGAGCTTGTCTTCACCCGTCGCAGTATAGCGGTAAGTGCCTCCGAGCTCTATCGTGTCTTGCCCGCACTACCGCTGGTCGATTCGATTCGACCCACGATTATGCAGTGAGCTCGGACACCGAGCTTTGCCAAATATACCTCACGCTACCGCCGAGTCCAACCAACCCATCCACGGTGTGGCAGTATGACCATCTGAGCTCATCCCTTGTCTGCATCATGCTACCGCTACCCGATTGGAGTTGACCCACGGTGTGGCGGTAATGGCCGAACAAACTGTTAGCTGTCAAACCGCGCTACCGTGGGGGCCACCAGGCCACCCACGGTAGGGCGATAACCGCCAGATGGACCGCAAGTGGTCTCACCACGGTGAGTGGACCCACCACCCATGATAGGTGGTAACTGCCAAGGCGACTGCAGGCGGTCTCACTGTAGCCACCACGGTGAGTGGACCCACCGCCCGCGGTAAGGCGGTAATCGCCAAGCTAGTCACCACGGTACCGCCAAGGCAATGCTAGACCGCCACGGTAAAGCGGTAAAGGGCAGAAGTGAAACATTTTTCGCCAAGTCCATAATGTCTGAGGCTCAAAATTAGAAGTTGAGACACAATTTCTCAACAAGCTCCCACTTGGCGAAGACTTCTAACTTCCTCCAAACTTTAAAAAATTTACTGACGATCATAGGCCCCAAGGACCATAGATTCTGCGCACCATCTAACTTGTTTGTGCTCATGGGCTTTGTCAAAGAATCTGCAACATTCTTCAAAGTGTCAACCTTTTCAAGACAGACTCTTCCATCTCCCACCATGTCTCTCACGAAGTGAAACTGCACATCAATGTGCTTCGTCCTAGCATGGAAAGTTGGGTTCTTTTCCAAAAAAATGGCACTCTGACTATCACAGTAAATTGTGATCTACCCTGCATTGAAACCAATGTCTGAACACAAAAGCCTCAACCAAACTGCTTCCTTGCAGGTGTGAGTTGCAGCCATGTACTCTTCCTCTATCATGGATAAAGCAACTACATCCTATCATTTGCTCATCCAACTGATTGCTCCACCATTAGGCATGAACGCATATCCACTGGTGGATCGCCTGCTATCAATGTCCCCTGCCCAATCAGAATCAACATATCCTTGAATTTTGAGTGTTCTTTATGATGCAACCAAACTTCCATGGTAACACAAAGCATAATCTGAAGTCCCCTTCAAATACCTGAACACTCTCTTCACAACATCCCAATGTGATCTTCCTGGATTTTCCATGAAACAGCTTAGAACTCCCACTACTTGGGAAATGTCTAGTCTTGTACAGACCATAGCATACATCAAACAGCCAACAACACTTGCATAGGGCACACTGGTCATGTCCTCCATCTCAGTAGTAGACTTTGGACAGTCATCAATAGATAGCTTCATTCCCTGCATGATTGGAACAACTAGCTTTTTGCAGTCAATCATACCAAACCTCTCTAGAATAGTGTTCACATACTTACTCTGACTTACCCAAAGCTTTATGCTTGTTTTGTCCCTGGTTATTTCCATTCCAAGAATGTACCTTGTTGCACCAAAATCCTTCATTTCGAACTTTGTAAACAACTAAGATTTAAGATCAGAAATCATAGTCATGCTATTTCCTATGAATGACAAATCATCCACGTACAGTGTAATAACAAGCACACGATCATTCTCAGATTTTTGATAAACATAATGATCAGATTTTAATCTTACAAATCCCATAGAAAACACAAATGTGTCAAATTTCCGGTACCACATTCTAGGAGACTACTTCAAACCATACAGAGATTTATTTAACTTACAAACCAGATTTTGTTTACCTTTCACAACGAAATGCTCAAGCTGGGACATATAAAATTTTTCTTCTAGATCACCATGGAGAAATTTTGTCTTCACATTCATCTGTTCAATTTCAAAATCATACACAGTTGTCAATGACAACATAAATATGATAGACGTCAGCTTTGCTACAGGGGAAAAAATCTCTCCATAATCAATTCCCTCAATTTGGGAAAATCCCTTTGCAACCAACCTTGCCTTATACTTCTCAACACTACCATCAAGGCTTGTCTTCTTTTTGAATATCCACTTACAGCCAATAGGCTTTTTCCCTTTAGGCAATGGTACCAAATCCTAGGTTTCATTCTTATTCAATGAATCCATCTCTTCATTCATGGCTTCGAGCCAAGAATTCAAATTAGTCATGTTGATTGCTTGTTTTACAGTCCTAGGCTCATCATTGCTAGTAATTAAAGCATAGGCACAGTTCAAATCTAACATAGAGAAACCATACCTTTCAGGTTGCCTTTTTTCTCATGTAGACCTTCTTACCGACTAAGGTTATGGTTCTTCATCATCAAAACTTCCAGAGTTGCTTGAACTCTCTTCAGTCTTAGGTACACCATGCAGCTCTTCCCTTTCTAGAGTTTGGGGAATCTCAAATGCATCCTTCTTCTTGTCACTCTGATCTATCTCAAGTTGTTGATAACTTATCGAAAGTTTCAGCTCACGAAATATCATGCTTCTTTTGTACAGAACCTTCTCAGTAACAGGGTTCCAAAGCTTGTATCCCTTCACACCAAATCCATAACCGATGAGAATACATTTGACAGCCTTGTTATCTAATTTAGATCTTTTTTCATTTGGCACATACACATATGCCTCACAGTCAAAGACACGAACATGCCTCAAAGAGGGATTCTTACCAGACCAAGCTTCCAAAGGCGTCTTATCAACAAGAGCAGAGCAAGGACATCAGTTTATAAGATAGCATGTTGTAGCCACAACCTCAGCCCAAAAATTCTGCTCCAAACCAGCACTTCACAACATACTCCTTGCCTTTTCCATCAGTGTCTTGTTCAACCTTTCATCAACTCCATTCTGTTGTGGAGTGTAAGGCGTTGTCTTATGCCTTTTAATTCCATAATCTATACAATACCTTTCAAAATTTGTAGAACAAAATTCACCGCCATTGTCTGTCCTCAAACATTTAATTTTCCTTCCAGTCTGATTCTCTACCAAAGATTTAAATTCTTTAAACCAACTAAACACTTCTAATTTACTTTTAAGAAAGTATACAAATTCCCTTCTCGAATAGTCATCAATAAAAGAAACATAATATCTAGACTTCAATAATGAAGGAACATTAACTGGACCAAACACATTTGAATGAACATAATTCAGTATACCAGAAGATTTATGAGGACTAGAATAAAATGAAACACGGTTCTGTTTTCCATAGATACAATGTTCACAAAAATCAAACTCAAGGTTACAATCATCAAGCCCTTCTACAAGATTTTAATTATTCAAGGTTTTTAAACCTTTCTCACCTATGTGACCTAGTCTATGATGCCACAACATAGTCTTCTCTACTGGGAGTTTAACCTCCAAAGTATTTGCAAACAAAGAAGTGTCTTCATCTTTCTCTACAAGGACTGATTTACATGACTCTACAGAGGCATTGTTACATTGAACAGGACGTGCATCCAACTTATACAGAGTTCCAGTACAAACACCCTTAGCCAGCACCATTGCACCTCTAGCCATTTTACATCCTCTACTAGAGAAAGAAACTTCTACACCAGCATCATTTAACTTATTGACAGAAAGAAGATTACGAGCCAGACCTGGTATGTGAAGTATGCCACCAATACCTTTGACTCTCCCGTCAGGAAACTAAATTCTGACTCTTCCTCTACCAACTATCTCCAGCATTGAGTCACTTGCCAAGTACACCTTTCCATCATCATACTTATCGTATTTAGAGAACCATTCTCTATTGGATGTCATGTGAAAGGACGCACCTGAGTCAACCAACCAGACATCATCTGATGCCTGAGTTGTCAAGGTTGTTGCAATGAAGGCGTCTGCATCACTTTGAGAAGAATTATTGTCAGAAGCATTCTTCTTCTTCTTCTCCTTGCAGTCCTTTCGGATATGACCAGGTTGCCCATAGTTCCAGTATCTCAACTTGAACTTTTTACCAAGAGACTTTGATCTCCCTACAGATTTGGATTTCGACTTCTTGTCCTTCTTCTTGCCTTTCTCCTTTGGTCTACCTCGAACAGCAAGAGCCTCTTGGGCCATCTCAGAAGACTTCCTTCGCATTTCTTCAGACAGAAGCAAAGCAACCACGTCATCCATCTTGAATGCAATGGTTGTGCTTCCAATAGCCATCACCAGATGATCCCAACTGTCAGGTAATTGACACAATAGGAGCATGCAATGATCCTCCTCATTCTTTACACCTACAGACGCCAGTTGAGTAACACAAATATTAAATGAGTTCAGATGGTCTGCAATAGATGCACCTTCTTCCATTTTCAAAGAGTACAACTTCTTCCTTAGGGATAAATTATTTACCAGAGACTTTCCTTGATAAATATCACCAAGCTTCTTCCACAATGAAGCTGGAGAATACTCCTCATGGACGTTCAGGAGTATAGAATCAGCTAGACTCAGTCTTATCAGACCTCTTTCTTTTCTGTAAGCAAGATCCCAAGCCTCTTGCATCACACTTTGTGGCTTAGTTCCAAACACAGCTAACTAGAGGTCTATATCCACTAGCAAGTCTTCCATTTTGAGTTTCCATAACTCAAAGTTGCTGCCATTAAAATTTTCAATATCTACTCTACCTAATGTACTCGCCATCTCAAACTGAAATGAGTTTTAACAATGCAAAACTCTCACTAAAACAGTTTTAGCACAAAAAATTGAGCTTTCTCTCAAAGATAACACAATAGGCCAGGCTTTGATACCACTTGAAGGAAAAAACAGGGATGGATCTAATGACCCAATAGTGCGGAATATATTCCCTTAACACTAATACAATAGAGGAGGAGCAAAAACTATTTTTAATAGCTTCTAAAACTACTTGAGATGAAAAAAATACAACATAAAAGAGATAACAGATTATAAGCATTCACAGATGACACAGGTATTTACGTGGGAAAACCTTTTCAGGTAAAAAACCCACCACACCAAGCAAAGACAATTGTATTATAGTAATAAACAATAACATACAATGTTCAGTCTTCACTCTCTGATCAGCTCACCACAACACTCCAGATATTAACTCACTGTTACAATACTTGTATCAAAGTATACAATGAATTCACCCCTACATCGACTTGCACTCATACGTACATATCTGTCAGCCTCTCACTGACTTTTCAAGTCTTCATCGCATTTAACCTCTCAACCAATCCCACAGCTTTAAGTTCATGCATCGAACTTCCAGTATGCCATCAATCTTCACTGATTGCATCAAGCCACTCAACAATAACTTCACCACCCAAATCGGGTTCCTATCATTAGTTGAAATCGGCTTACAATTACTGTTTTTACCATTTTGGCTTTTGGCCAATCAACATGCTGTCAACCTGCCACGTGCCCACCAACTATTCGTTGATCACATTTGAGTCTGATTCCAACTCGTTCAAACCAAATTCGAGCTCATCCGATCTCTCTAAGACTCTACCGCTCTACCGTCGAGCTGACTCTACCCATCTGAGTTAAAGCGGTGAGCTCTGTCGAGCTCACCCATGCTTCCCCACGCTACTGCCGAGCTTGTCTTCACCCATCGCAGTATGGTGGTAAGTGCCTCCAAGCTCTGCCTTGTATTTCCCGCGCTACCAATGCTCCATCTGAGTTGACTCGCGATAATGCAGTGAGCTCATCCAAGCTCACCCTTTGACTCCACCGATCTTTGCCAAAGATACCCCGCGCTACTGCTGAGTCCAACCGACTCGTTCACGGTGTGGTGGTATAATCATCTGAGCATGCCCCTTGTCTACACTGTGCTACTGATGCCCGATTGGGGTTGACCCGTGGTGTGGTGGTAACGGCCGAACAAACCGTTAGCAGTCAAACCGCACTACCATGGGGGCCACCAGGCCACCCCATGGTAAGGCGGTAACCACCAGATGGACTGCAAGTGGTCTCACCGTGATCACTATGGTGAGTGGACCCACTGCCCATAGTATGGCGGTAACTACCAGGGTGACTACAGGTGATCTCACCACAGCCACTGCGGTGAGTGGACCCACCGCCCGCGGTAAGGTGGTAACCGCCAAGCTAGTCACCGCAGTACCGCCAAGGCAATGCCAAACCACCGAGGTAAAGCGGTAAAGGGCAGAAGTGAATCATTTTTCACCAAGTCCATAATGTCTGAGGCTCAAAACTAGAAGTAGACACAATTTATCAACACCTCCCTCCCTCTCCCACTCTCCCTTTCTCCCTCTCCCTCTCCCTCTCCCACTCTCCCTCTCACTCTCTCCCACTCTCCCACTCTCCCTCTCCCTCTCTCTCTCCCTCTCTCCCTCTCCCTCTCTCAATCTACCACTCTCCCACTCTCTACCATTAACCCTTAGGTCTATGTGGGCACAAATCGGATATTCGATTTGTGAAACTCTGATGTGTAGAGCTAGAATCTTACTGTTGCAAAACATTTTAAAATGTTTTCTATATCAAATATCTGATTGGATTGGATATCAGATTTGTGGGCCATAGAAAAACCCCATGTGGGTCATTTTTGTGCATTCCAACGGACCCTACATTCTCTTTGCAGCATTGTGCAGGCGAAAAACGTGCGGTTTCAGATAGGAAGAGACAAAGATCAACTTTTTGGAGCATCTTGTACTCAAATTTGTCATAAGGAATGATTTTTTAGCATCTTTTATGAGGTATAATGGGGAGCAGCAGTCGTCAAAAGAAAAAGCATAAGAGAAAGCTTACAAAAGAAAAAATATCATAATATACACAAAGAGATAGAGAAGGTCATAGGAAGAAAAGACAAGGTATGTTAAATATTGGTGAACCTAAGCCCTATGGTATTTCAAGTGAAGAGGAAATTGAATATGTTCAAGGTGAAAATATAGAACATGATATTGAAATTGGGAATGAAAATGTTCAAATTGATATTGAAAATGTTCAAGGTGAAAATGTTGGAATTGAAGATGTTGAACATGATATTCAAATTGGGAATGAAAATATTGAAATTGATAATGAAAATGTTCAAGGTGAAAATGTTGGAATTGAAGATGTTGAACATGATATTGAAATTGGGAATGAAATTATTCAAATTGATATTGAAAATGTTCAAGGTGAAAATGTTGGAAATGAAGATTTTGAACATAATATTGAAGCAAGTGTAAATTATGTTTCACCAGATTACATGAGAAATGAAGAACCTTGTGTGGAAGAAAGACATATTCCAAATTCAAGACCTTCAAGGACCCCTAAATGGTTAGTTGAAATTGATGATAACATTATAAACAATTTTGAAGGCAAGAGGTCAACACGAACTATTCGGTTGTGGGCTAGAATACTTTTCAACCAATATTTTAGTGATAAGACATTGACCGAGCAATGCCAACTTTTTGTACAATTTTTAAAGATGCAAAATATGAGACCTTTGCTAGCCAAATTTAAGATTCATGTGAACAAGAAGACCAAAAAAATTCTATTATTGTCAAAAATCTTTTTAATGCTCTCAAGTCTATTGGAAAAAATCACAAGGAAAAAGATAAGAGAGCTCCTCGGAGAGTCATTACAACTGCCCTAGTAAGCCATCAATTGAAAAAGGCTTGCTTTATGAGACAAACTTGTATTGATTTTAACATAAATCGTAAAAATTTGGATAGAGCACTTGCAATAAGAGAAAGAATAGATGATCCTCTTCAAAATGATACATGGGCTTTTGTCGGGAGGCTTCCACGTGTTGATAAGAAGCTAACTGATAATGTAAAGCAGGTAATTCAACAATTTTGGCATGATAAATCTAGAGTATCACCCAATGAAAAGGATGTTTTAAAGTTAAGAATTGGCAATTGAGACCGTACACCGCATCCTAAACATTTCTTGGAATCAAGCCAAACAATGTTGTTCAACAAATTTATTGAAACACATCCAAATATGGAAATATCGCAAAAGAATTTTGAAGGTTTGAAGCCATTTTATTGTGTGCCTCTTAAGATTCGTAATACTTGTTGTTGCAAATACCATGTGGAGTTTTCAATGTACCATGAACTATTATGCTATATCCATTCTATTTTGCATACTAATGAAATGTTGCAGGAATGTGGTTCAATGATTCTTCTGAAATCATCAAGGGACTTGCTAGATCTATTTTTATGTTCTAGAGATGATGGTTCCTTTTTCTATAGAAATGATTGTTTAAATGTGAAGTGCTCACAATGTGGTGGCTTGTCAAATTTTGTTCAATGTTTTCATGAGGGTTCAGAACATGAATTTGGAAAGAATCTTGTTGAGAAAAAGAGATATGAGACAGTCAAATATACTTTGCAAGGTGGAGGTGAAGGTTCTAGATGCGAGTTGGTTACAAAAGAATGCAATGTTGCTGATTTTATTTCAGATTTTAAGGACAATCTTTTCTACAAGTATGCAAGGCATAGTCATAGGTCTCAGTGGTTGGATCAAAAATTTAGGATATGTAAGGACTCTTTTCCGATTGGCACTATTATATCAGTGGTTGATTTTTCAGAAAACTACACATTGCAAACACAAAACTAGGTTCAATCTCATTATTACAATTCCATTCAAATTGCTATTTTTGTCCACATAACGTTTAGACATGACCTAATAGTACAGAGGAGGATCGAAAGATAATCAGAGAGTATCATTTTTATATGAGTGATCATAGATCTCACTCGTCCGAGTATGTCCAACATTGTTTCAAGAATTTTTTTGAGCTCTTGCAAGAGCATGATATAGTATTGGGTCGACATCTCATTTGGTCAGATAACTGTACAGGCCAATTCAAGAATGCTCGTATGTTTTATTGGTTGAGTAGAATGCATGTAGAGAAGGGTGTACCTAATATTTGGATTTTTTTTTAAGCTGGGCATGGGAAAGGGGAGCATGATGGAGCAGGTGCATGTGTAAAGAGAGCTCTAGTTAAGGAGCAATTAAAGATTTCCAGAGAAAAATTCAGTGATGCACATTCTATTGTTGATTGGTGTAGTTCAATATTGTCACAAGGAGGGACACTTGATTCAATAGTGCGTAGATTATTTTGGTTGGTTGAGGAGGGTACAGTGGGAGGAAAATTGGATTGTCACACAATCAAAGATTCTTCAAAGATGCATTCATTTTGAAGCTCAGATGCAAGCACATAGACCATTTGGACATGACAATTGGCTTGTTTTTGTCAAAGTTGTATTCAGTGCGAGTGGGATCAATGCAAGTCAAGTGAGTGGGTGGATACATGGGTTTCATAGTATCTAACTCCTTTATCTCAAACTATATCGATGAAAAATGACACAATGGAAATTTCACTTGATTACGACCGGATTTCAGATCTACTACAACCAGGACATGTTTTTGCAGTTGTTGTACCAAAGGGGAATGAAGAGAGATCAGAATATCGGTTGGCTCGATGTGTGCGGGTAAATCACAAACTAACACAATCGATGGAAGATGATGATGGGTTTTTGTATCCTATAGGTTCAGTTGTGGTTGCAAGAACTTGGTTGTGAACATACATGATTAGAAAGAATGGCATACCTGCATTTGAAGACTACGAGAAACACAAAACCATTCTCATGTATTCACACCTTGTTATAGCAAAAAATTTTAAGTTGTTGAAGCATCATGCCAAACCAAAGACAAAACAACTATGGACACTTAGTAATACTGATCATGAAGAAATATTGGATACTCTTAAGAAAAGAGATGACCCTTCAGGCACACTTGAATAGCATATTCAAGAATGGAAGGTACAATGCTTAGGTTCATTATGCTTAAGTTCATTAGTGTTCTTTATTTAATACTGATATTTTGTATACTATTGCAATGCAGGTGTCTTTAATAGTGATATTTTTGGAACGATTGATCATGGACCTGCTGCAACAATAGCCAGCTTTGATCCTTTCAGAGAGGTATGCGACAGATTACAATAATATAGATTGGTTATTCTACGTATCTTTTCTATTGTATGTAGTTTAATTGCTACCTTAATGGTTTGTATAGGTGCTTGTCACTCCAAAACGTCAACATACTACTCTTGTGGAAGACTATGCCCTAAATGCCTCCAATAGGAAAATTTTGTAAAATTATAATTTTGAAATGTGAAACAATGTAACAAGTTTGTAACTGTGTATAGGCATAATCTATATCCAGTGATGTTTTTTGAAATATGGGTCAAATGTCTGGCATTGTATAAAGGGTATGTTTAAAATGTAAAGAGATTTTTGTACTTAATCGAGCTACAACTGGAGGTTTTCTTCCTGGTTCTTTCCTATCGGTATGCTCATTTAAACTAGGTTTTGTAATATCTCCTATTTATATATAATAAATTACAGTGGCTTGCCACTTTTTCCAAAAACAAAAATGTAAAAAGTTCATGTGAATTTCATTTCCCATGTAATTGATTATTTGATCTAGCAAAGTGGAAACAAGGTATTTGGGTGTGCATGATGTTCAATTTGATTGGCTAAGAGTTTTCTGATGCAAGAGCTAGGTGGCTTTAAACAACACAATTACAATTAAAGATGATTTAAACTCCAATTTGATTGTCAAAACCAAACTTGGGTGCAACTTCACTCCCCAAACCTTTCCACGCCCTATAAACTCATCAAACATGTCTATTAGGACTTGCAGAAGCTTGATCCACCCTTAAATATTTATGCCCCCACATTTCATTGACATTAGCGTGTTGTAACCACCATTTTTCACCTAATTTCACTCATGTTGATCCAATGTAGCTCAGAGTGATTCAACATATTTGGGTGCAAAACAGAACCATACTTAGCGTAAACGTACCCATTCGGACGTGTTGGAGCAGTCTATTTGGTTGTATGAGTTGGAGAATGAAAGTTGCACCACTTTGCAACTTTACACTGCTTGCATTTGATAATTTTTCCCTCAACTGAAAACTCATCACCACGGGAAAACGCCTCCGAGATAGAAAAAACTGAGAGAGGTTATTGCAGATGGTCCCAACACGATCCCATACCCTTAGATGAATAGTATGTAAGCATCATGGTTTCCGAGTAACAATCTGTCAAAGATTGCTGACTTTTAGCACTTTGGACTCTTAAGGGAAATCGTCGATCCAATGTAGCTCAGAGTGATTCGGCATATTTGGGTGCAAGAGAGGACTATACCTAGTGTAAACATACCCATTCAGATGTGTTGGAACAATCCGTTTGGTCGCATGAGTTGGAGAATGAAAGTTGCACCACTTTGCAACTTTAAACTGCTTGCATTTGGCAACTTTTCCCTCAACTGAAAACTCATCACCACGGGAAAACACCTCCGAGATAGAAAAAACTGAGAGAGGTTATTGTAGATGGTCCCAACACAATCCCATATTCTCAGATGGAGAGTCTATAAGCATCACAGTTTCTGAGTAACAGTCCATCAAAGATTGTTGTCTTTTAGCACTTTGGACTCTTAAGGGAAATCGTCGGTCCAATGTAGCTCGAAGTGATTCAGCGTATTTAGGTGCAAAAGAGGACCATACCTAGCGTAAACGTACCCATACGGATGTGTTGGAATAGTCTGTTTGGTCGTACGAGGTGGAGAATGAAAGTTGCACCACTTTGCAACTTTACACTGCTTGCATTTAGCAACTTTTCCCTCAACTGAAAACTTATCACCACGGGAAAACGCCTCCGAGATAGAAAAAAATGAGAGAGGTTATTGTAGATGGTCCCAACTCAATCCCATATCCTCAGATGAAGAGTCTGTAAGCATCACATTTTTTGAGTAACAGTCTATGCCTTTTAGGACTTTGGACTCTTAAGGGAAATCGTCGGTCCAATGTAGCTCAGAGTGATTCGGCGTATTTGGGTGCAAAAGAGATCCATACCTAGCGTAAACGTACCCATCTAGACGTGTTGGAATAGTCTATTTGGTCGTACGAGTTGGAGAATGAAAGTTGCACCACTTTGCAACTTTACACTGCTTGCATTTAGCAACTTTTCCCTCAACTGAAAACTCATCACCACGGGAAAATGCCTCCGAGATAGAAAAAACTGAGAGAGGTTATTGTAGATGGACCCAACACAATCCCATATCCTCAGATGAAGATTCTGTAAGCATCATGGTTTTCGAGTAATAGTCCGTCAAATATTACTGCCTTTTAGCACTTTGGACTCTTAAGGGAAATCGTCGGTCCAATGTAGCTCGGAGTGATTCGACGTATTAGGATTCAAAACAGGACCATAACTAGCGTAAACGTACCCATCCGGACGTGTTGGAACAGTCCTTTTCATCGTACGAGTTGGAGAATGAAATTTGCACCACTTTGCAACTTTATACTGCTTGCATTTGGCAACTTTTCCTTCAACTGAAAACTCATCACCACGGGAAAACGCCTCCGAGATAGAAAAATCTGAGAGAGGTTATTATATATGGTCCCAACACAATCCCATATCCTCAGATGGAGAGTCTGTAAGCATCACGGTTTTTGAGAAACAGTCTTTCAAAGATTGTTGTCTTTTAGCACTTTGGACTCTTAAGGGAAATCGTTGTCCAATGTAGCTCTGAGTGATTCGGCATATTTGGGTGTAAAAGAGGACCATACCTAGCGTAAACGTACCCATCCGGACGTGTTGGAACAGTACATTTGGTCATACAAGTTGGAGAATGAAATTTACACCACTTTGCAACTTTACACTGCTTGCATTGGCAACTTTTCCCTCAATTGAAAAATCATTACCACGGGAAAACGCCTCCGAGATAGAAAAAATCGAGAGAGGTTATTGTAGATGGTCCCAACACGATCCCATATCCTCAAACAAAGAGTATGTAAGCATCACGGTTTTTGAGTAACAGTCTATCAAAGATTGTTGTCTTTTAGCACTTTGGACTTATTCCCAACGAGTCATAGAACTCCCTCTTAGGGAAATCCTGATTAGGCCTGGTAGGGAAATCCTTCGCATAGTGACCAAACTTGTCAAATCTAAGGCATTGAATAGGAGAGAGGTACCACTTCTTCTTGAATGCAGGAGCACCATCTAACCCTTTATCTCTATTCCTCTTGAAGCATCTTTTCTTTCCTCCTTTTCTTTCCTTCTTCGAGGATTGAGCAGAAAGAACATGAATGTATTCATTTGTAGGGCTTCGTCCAATACCTCTCGTAGCCAACCTTGACTACTCTTGAATACAGTCATCCCTCAACCGACCAAACTTGGGAAGTTTTGATCTTGCACTGATTCTTGAATGTAAGACTCCCAAGATGAAGGAAGACCATTAAGAGCCAACAAGGTCAAATCCTTGTCATCAACAATATGACCAATGGTAGAGAGTTGATCTCTCAATTCAGAAATCTTCATGAAGTAGGTGATGATAAATTCTCCTTCCGCCATCTTAACATGATGAAGTCGTTGCTTCAAGGCTAGAGCACGACTTGTGTTGTTGATCTCATACATCTCCTCCAAATTCTTAAGCATTTCTCTCGTTGTCTTCAACTTAGAGATGATAGGAACAATATGGTCCTTCACGAAATCAACTAACATCTTCTTCACCTTGATATATTTCTTCCTCCATTGAACATTCTCTTCCTCATCCATAGGTTCAAAAACTTTTCTCTCCACACTCAACCAATTCGTTTTCCTCCAAAGTGAGCATAATTTTGAATCTCCATGAAGTGAAGTTTGATGCTCCTTCGAGTCTATCCTCAATTTTAAGACCATTCACCATCTTGACTAAGATAGAGATAGACAAAAGAAAAAGGGAATAGAGGTATCTCTGCAATAACAAATTTGATCACGATCTTTTCAAAACCTGCTCTGATACCATGTTAGTGTTTTAATGATCAGATAATACAAATGAAAGCACTCATAAAATGCAACACATAAGACAATAAACACAACAAGATACCTTGGGAAAACCCTCTTCTTGAGGGAGAAAAACCCAGGAAATATGTCTCTAATATAATGAAGCAATAAGAGCATAAATCTGCTTACAACTCAGGCCTAGCTCATGGCTGAATTTGATACAATGAATAATAGCACCTCTCCTAGATGCAAAGATACAATTGAATATGCTTCTCCTTGAAGTCGACCTACTGCTACAAGATGAAGCATTGTTGCTCAAGTGCGAACTTCTGCTTGGAATGTGAATTATGTTGAATAAACTTGATTGAGGAAATGAACAAACATCACCTTGTATTTATACAAAATAAGGTGACTCTTCAAGGAGGTCGGCCTCTCATGAAAATAATAAATTACAAAATAATATCAAGGAAGGTCGGCCTCATCCATTTAAATCAAATGAGTATAAATTAAATAGCCATAGGCTATCATTTAATTTATTACAACTTAATGTGATCGCTATGAAAAATGAACTATTTGATAAAAATATTTGGTAGACACGTATGAAAATGTGGTAGCATAGACAAGGCAGTGGACTATTTGAAAAAAAGCTTCAAAGAAATGTGGTCTCATAGAATTCCACGACAAGCAAATGCAATTGACAACTGCTCATAGTTTTTAGTTATGCAATGTGAAGTAATTGCATAACTGCTTAGGTTGACTTTGTAAAAACTATATTGTAATTGAAATTTTTTCATCTATGAACATCTAGTTGTTAGTTATGCAATGTGAAGTAATGATTTGAGTTTGAAGATGTGTAATGCAATGTAATCAGTGATATAAATCTAAACTACATAATATAACCATTCTTTTTTATGCTATTGTACATTGATATTTAACCATTGCTCAAGATAAAAATTTTAAAGAGTTTAATCATGCACATGAGGAACAAATTAAATTTTGATTGTCAACTTCTATATATCAAATTATCCAATAATCAAGTGTATGTCCATATACAAAAATGGCATCGATGCCAACTCAAACAATTTTTTACAAAATGTGGCATATGCCATCTCAATATGTATTCAAAATTTACATGCCAAAATATCTATCTCATCCTAAACTACTGGTGGATCATCAAAATGGAGCCTCTTTGAAGCACTCATTGTCTCTGAAGGTAGCTGCACAAGAAAAATTCAAACCACAATTGAGATTAGTTATACTATATAATTTAAAATCGAATAATTAACATCAAAATCAATATACATTGAATTTTAATTGAACTCTAAAATTGAAATCTTGATTACCTAAAATATACGTCTCTTCAAAGGGTGAGGAGTCCTAGAATATACCAAACCAATTTTTGAAATTCCAATCTATATATGTGAACAAAAACATAAAATTGATCCAAGTTAGCATACGATTATTGGTAATAGGAACATATTTACCAAACACAAAATAAAATAAACACATACCTCTTTAGGTTGATCTTTTTCTTTATCTCCTTCAGGTGTTTTGACAACTCCTCCTTGAGGTGTTTCAACACCTACTCCTTGAGGTGTTCCAATACCTACTCCTTTAGGTGGTGTGTCACTTGTCAACAACTCTGTATAGCTCATAACTGCATGTACATAAAAATGGCAAGTACATATGAAACTACCAATCTATGTCAATGTATGTATAATCAATATAAGATCTTAAAAATATTAATTCAATCCAATTTGAGTTCAATTACCTTTCCCTTATCTAACTTTGTGCCTCCATAGTCTGGATGAGGCTGCACCTCACTCGCACTAGGTATTTCCTACAAGAGGAAAATAAGATAAACATATAAGTTATTATATAATTTCATTAATGACAATTAAAATGACAAGCAAGTATATACTAAAAAATGTAAACGAGTGAGTGCGAAAATATATACTATGTGTGTGTCCAAGCCAAATGAAATGGCCCTAAGGGTGCTATCAGTCACTAATGTGAGCTCCTCCTTGGACATCAACTGTTAAATAGACCATGTAAATAAATATTAGTACTTGATACTATCTCTTATTAATATTCATTTAAAAACAAATGCAAGTTATGAATTTACAATTTAAATCTTACCTATGTCACTATTCCAACATCCCCCTCTCTAGCAGGAGAGGACTTTGTAAGGTGCGCTCCACTCCCTTGCGACTGGTCTATAATGTCCACATCATGGAGGTCATAATCAGAAGTGTCCAAGGGATGCTCAACGGGTTGTACAAGAGGACCCAAGCATATTTGGCGGCACATAGTGCAAGTATGTGGCACACAAATATGTGGACCTGAGGAGGATGATGCAGCAGCACTCGATCCTTCACCAACATCACTAGAATATGGTTGAGCTACTATAGAAGAATGTGAAACCAAATGACCACTCAAAGAGTGAATATTCTGAATAGTCTGTGTGGCTGCATCCTGGATAATCTATGGATGATATATTGGAGGTGGCGGATGAAGGGGAGGATTGGGAGGAAGGGGAACATTTGGGCGTGAGACTACTCTAACTGCCCCTAGTCTATCCTAGGGCATACCTCCACTGACGCCCTGGAAGGGTTTAATGTCAAAGTAATTGACATGATGCCCTAACAAAAACTCAACATATATTTTTCAATAAAGTAAAATGGTATATCAGAATTGTTGTTCGGTGGTTTATCAAAAACCATACACCAACAATCCCAAAAGTTATCTACAATGTCCCTATTCATGCACCATTTTATAGAAAGTTTTTTTTTATTAACATTCACTAGCAAACCGGTGCAAGGGTTAATGAATAAAGAGGCTATTTGGGCTTTGGTAATTTGGAGATCTTTCATATCATCGTAAGACAATCCACATGCATAATATCCCCTCATGTCTTCTCGCCATGAATGAAAGGCATTATGCTGGGTGGAGAGGGTTTCTATATTTTTAATTATTTCCTTCAATGTGTGTCATATCTCTCAATCAAGGGATTGTCTTATAAACTTCACAAATGCCCCTCAATTGCCCCAGTTTTTCACCAATTAAGTCTTCAATTGGTGGCTGCGAAGGTGGTGGAGCGTTTGGCTATGAAGGTGGTGGAGCATTTGGCATTTGTGCATTTTCATTCTCAGCCACAATACCTAATTAAAGTTAAAAACCAATTAATCTAATTAAAATTACACAATATAAATGAAATTATTGTAAAAAAACCCTACTTTTTCACAAAAATCCATAAAAAAAACTCTAGTTTTTGATAAAATACTTCAACAACACTAATTTTTAATCAAAATCCATTTAAAAACATTAATTTTTAATAAAAATTCATTGTAAACTCTAGTTTTTAATAAAAATCAATAAAAAACCCTACTTTTGAAAAAAAAATCATAAAACTACTTAAAATTATAAGAATCTAGTTGAAAAATTGATTAAAACAAAAAAAACCAAAAACTTACCTTTCAAATTGGATTTCTTGTGAAATCGGAAATCGGATTTCTCGTGAAATCGAAAATCGGATTTCTTCTTCTCCCTGTGCGCCCGCATCCAAATTGTATGAAATGACTTTTAACAGTCAGGTTTTTTATTTATATAGGCTTTTCAAATCAGATATCCAATTTGCAAAAGTAGGTTTGGGCATTGCTTTGGAGCAATGTACTGACACCCGAACCTTAAAAAAGTCAACTCGGCATTTCCGCGTTTTTGAGTCGATCCAAAACGTGATTTTTTTCCCATTGCCACTTTTTGGCCCATCATGATCCTGCACATACCCATAGGACAAGTTGTCTCATTGCATGAGATTAGAACACTTGTCACTATCTAGTCAAATCTTCATCTAAGGTTTACTTTTGCCTACTTTTTATAAATTTTGCACATTCATTGTAATAATTCAATTTAGAACCATTCAGGTTAATACATTGCACATATAAGTGCTCTTTTGGATTCAATATTTTCTCTCTTGGTTGCATATCAATCAGTTGTTTTGATTTTTTTTTGTGATGGGATAATTTCTTGCAAGTGATTTATGGGTGTTGTGGAGTTCAATCATCAACTTCAAGAATGAAAACCTTTAAGATCCTAGTTGATAAAGTCTATCAAGGCTAGCCACTATGAGAGTATAGGGTATGAATGAAAACTACTACAAAATTGCTAGTCAAACTAGTCCACACAATAATGAAAACATAAGAAGTTGCATGGAAATTATTTAGCATTTCATGAGGGAATAAATCCCCTAGTTGAGGCTCACCCATTATATCATCATAGTCAACAACTTGACTATAGACAATTGATGGTAGAAAAAAATCTCGAATGTGCCCATAAGTAGTTGTCTATGGTAAGTTTATATACTAGACCAAGTCCAAATCACCAGAGAGGAAATTAGAGATGATACCAAAGTAGAAAAGTATCTTTGTGGAACTTTTAAGATCATCACCTAAAAGTCCCTTTTCAACATGGGGCTAGTTTGTAGAAAAAATGTATGTTAGTAAGGTGGAGTCAATTTGACCTAGAATGATTGGTTATAATTTTTGTGGAAACATGTAAATACTTCTATTTCTTTCCATCCCACTTTTAATAGGATGTAGAGAAGAAGAGGCTCATAGGATGACAATTGAAATAGTAAGAGACCATAAATAGGAATGTGCCAATGATCGACCAAATGATGTGAGTAAAAAGACAAATATCATTCACATTTACTATTGATTCAGAGGTAGGTTGTGGTGGTACTATAGAGTTAATGAAATCTTAAATAGAATAAATTCAGATGAAAAGTGGATTTAAAAACTAGCTTCCCTTAATTGTTTATGGTGTGGAGTTGTAGGGTGAGTAAATGGGTCATTTGGTTGAGAAGATTTCAATGGTGCACACAGTTTCACTATTAATGAATGGGTACACAAAATTATACCATGTGATTAATTATGAAAATGATATTTTTAATTTTGATACTCTATGTTCAAAGATGAGTCATAGACCATAGTATTTTCAATTTGGTCAACTCTCATATTGGCTAGAATATGGGTAGCTTGATTTCCTTCTTTATAACAATGGTTTAATTCATATGAGGCAAAGTCATCCTTATGTTGTGTATGAGAAAAATAGTATTTTTGTTTGAGAAACAAATCATTCTTATGTTTGAGCACTAGTGGTCTACTTGTAGAGAAAATTAAAAAAAAATATTAGCATTAATTAAGGTAATAAAAATGATTTTTTGAAACTATGATTTTAGATCTACAAAATTTTATTTTTCTTTCTAAAAAATGTTATTAATGTGAATAGAAGTGGAGGTAATGTTATATTTTTCAAATAATTTCAAAAAGTTTATAATTTTGCACTAAGCACCACTACATATTTTTGTTAGTAAGTACCTATATTTCCAAAATGTTTTGGCTAAACCTATTTTAGATAGAAACATTTTGGTTGAATCTATTTTGAATACAAATATTATTATCAAATCTATTTTAGACGAAATGAATCTAACTAGACTATATTATTGACAATGTCCCAAATCGTATGTAGAATGTGTCTTGATAGCTTTTAGCTTCTTGCCAACAACATTCCAACATAATTTTTTTGAATTGGAACTAGTTAAATCACATAAATTATGTGTTAGAATGATGAATAATTTTGTATGATTTTAAAAAACCTATCATAAAGTGTGACAAAACTTTGAAATTTCACCCAATCATAAATCCTTTATTAGTTTCTTCATATAGTTATGGGTTTGATGATAAGGATCTCCCACTTAGAATTTCCATTCAAGATCCCAAACTTGGTTTAGTCATTGATTAATTTCATTAATGCATCCTATATTGCATGATAGAGTATTGTCTTAATTATCCTAATTGGTCATTTATGTCAAATTTTGTAAGTATAAATAAGGGCAAGGATTGGATTCTTTCTTTAGTGTTATCTTTCTATAGATTGAATTTTTGGGGATAATAGTCAATTGTCGAGCACTTATACAAAAACATGGAGGAACATTAAATTACCATTACAAACATTATATAAAGAAAAAATAGTGAAAATAGATATAAAATTATAAATGCCACTACCTACAAACACCACAATCATAACTAACAATATCATAAGTAGCAAGGGAATCAACAAACTCCCTAATGCCAAAATCTTGAATTCTCAACCATATTGCAATTCATTACGTATTTAACCTCTATTGCATTAGGGTTCTACTTTACATCCCTTAAGACACTACCAACTATGTGATCAAGTGATGGGAACCTACTTCATGAAATAAATCCTTCCTATGCTAAGCTCTATGAATCGTATTTGTACAAAAATATTAGAATTGTGAAGTTGCTTGAGACCTCTAGGTGACACTTACTATGAATCACCATGAAAGTTGTTAATACCTTCCCTACATCTACACAAAAATAATGAATAAATAGCAACTTGCAATGCACTAGCTTCAATTCTTTATTTTTCATAGTTATAAATCATAAAGGAGTTGAATGAATATTCTTAACACCATCACTAATCATTTTCTTCCACATATTCCATCACCTCTTCCTTAAAATTTAACACCTTTGTATCTTTGAAACGTGTGGGAAACTCTAAGCTATATTGGGGATAGCTGCTACCAATCACTATGAAATCCTCCATTATGCAAGCCTTATAATGTAGGGAACATGACTATCCAAAATAGTGTCACCCAAAACTAACTTAAAAAATCCTAAGGCAACTATTTCATTACAAATGAATATTTAAAGCAATCTCTTATTCATGAGTTGAGCTCTTATTAAAGGATACCTTTCCTTCTAATATTGATGCTTGATTGTCAAAGTTGTCATTAAACTATAGACCATTCAAAGAATAAAAACATAAATTTCACCAAAATACCATCCCATGGAAATTTACCACAATAGTCAAAAGCCACCACATTATGTGAATTTAACAATGTTCCCATGCACTCTACATTAATCAAGGGAGATGCTTTATTACAATATCATCTTAGTATGTCAAGATCAATATTAACTATTTCTAATACCTCAACTCAAAAACATAATATCATACTACCAAACATGAATAGAGATATGACAACAAAAGACACAACTTTCAATTGTAATATCCTTGTGGAGATCAACAAAGCTAGATTGAGAAACGTTTTCTTCTTTCAAGGTGGTGATATCCTAGCTGTCATTTTAGAAATATTTGGTATGGATCTCATCAAATGATTTATTTGACGCAATTTCAACATTAACATCTCTTCCAAATTTGTGTGTAATATCTATACCCTCATTAGTGACAAAGAACTAACCAAGACCATGTGACAATATTACATTTGAAATAAGAACATGATAAACATGGAAGCAATTGTTGACAACAATGCTCTTGTAAGTGTGAGTCCTCTTCCTCAAAATATTTGAATGCCATGAGTTTGTTTCCATTGATATTACTCATGACATTGAGACTAGATTCGTGTTGGATTAAAAAACATTAAATATTTATGGTTCCCAATAGTTTAGTTAGTTTTTACAGTCCATCATTGGATGGTTTGGCACTCCGTGAATCTAAAAAGCTCGATCCTCAAATATCCTGCAATTGCGACGTTTCATTGAGAGCATATTTTTTTGAGGCATTCTGTCAAACAGTTCAGATGCCTTGTCTATGATTCCACATTTTGCATATACTTCTGTCAAACAATTCTTGGAGCCATTTTGTCAAACAGTTCACGTGCCTTGTGCTTACACATTTTGCATACATGTATGTTACCAGGGTAGTTGCAGCTACAACATCTGACGATGGATGTTCACAATCTGTTCCAAAGCTCCCATTTTCACACAGGTTGTGAGGATGTTGGCAAAGGTTGTGGAGTTTGGATTTACACCTATCAATCGCACTTGGTTGAAATTTTCTTGTGCATATCCTGCAATATAGCATTCGATGAGACCATATTTCTTTGAGGCATCCTGTCAAACAGTTCGTGTGCCTCGTCTATGCTTCCACATTTTGCATAAATGTTAACCATGGTATTTCTAACTGTTGTATATTTTTCAATAATCACCCTTCCATTACGCTTTGATGGATGTCCATACCATGATCCAAAACCCCCATTTCGGTACAAGCCCACAGAACTTTGGGAAATAAAAACTGCCCTTGGCTGCGATCAAAGACTTAGGGACATCCACCGTACTTCCGCGCGGGAGTAATATTTGAATTTGAATGTTAACGGAAAGGACGTTGGCAAAAGGAACTACCACCTAAGCGGTAAGTGGAATTTGTCTTGGTCTAGAAGACTCTTGGTATTGTAATAGGGATTATATTTATCTTGATCGACAAATATAGCATTATCATCATCAAAGAAGGGGTTTTTAGATTGAAGAGGAGACTCGTCAAAATAATATGGAGTCATGTTTTTGAATTTAGGTTGGAATGGAAAATGAGCGGATTTGAAATTTGATTTAGGTGGATAATCAAGGGATGAAGACTTTAGGATTATTTAATTTGATTGAATTTATATGTTTAGGATAGGCTAGGTTCCTAAGCAAGGATTAGAGTTCGAGTGGTTTGATTTTTGTATTGCTAATGTAAGGTTGGTTAAGGTCTAAAGAAAGCTTGATTAGAATTTGATGCTTGATTGTAAGTTCTTGATATTGATTATGGTTTTGATTTAGATAGGTGGGTATTGAGATTTGATTGGATGGTTTGGATTACAATGAGGGATGGGAGTATTTAAGTTTACATAGGTTTTAAAATTTTAATTTATTTTTCTTGGATTACCTAGGGTTTGGATTATCATGTGGGGCTAGGTTGGTGGATTATGTTTTGGAAGTTGATGTGGATTGTGAATGGATGGGTTAGATATTATTTTTTTTGGTTTACAAGAGTATTTTGGAGTTTTATTTTGGATTCTTCAAAGGTTGATTTTTTATTTTGGATAGTTGAAGGTGAAGAAGGTTGATTATTTTTGTAACAGATGATGGGTCTCAAAAAATGAGGCCATGTTAGGTACCCATGTACATAAAAAAACCCCTCAATGAAGAAGAATCCCCCACAAATAGAGAGAGAACACCCCCTAGAATAGAGAGAGAATAAGAGAAGGACTAAGTAGCCCCCTCAAAGAGATCCAATGGTAGATGCTCGAAACTGGATGCAAAAGATGGTCCACGGTCATCGAACGATGTTCCTCCCCTTAGGAAGAAACAAAACCAAAGGTGTATGCAAGCTATCTCCTAAGTCCTAAAAGGAATATGTAGGAAGAAAGTGCAAAATGTATGAAGTCTTTGAACTCAACTCAAGTTTCCCCATGTCGATGTTGAAGGTTATCACAATCAAAAAATCCAAAAAAGATGACGAAATGAAGCCTAAGATGTCAAAAATGAGGATGGTAGGGATGAGATGTATAAACATCAAACTATGAAGCACATGCATCACTCCATAATAAAAATTTAAAACCATGAAGGAGGCCAAAAAATGTGTTGAGATATACAAAATATAGGTTAGATTTACAAGAAAATGACCATGAGAATATGAATAAAATGTTAGGAATAAAAATCCTACAAAAATAAGCCCAAAAACTTGTTAAAATCCCAAAAAAGTGAGAAAAGTGAAGTTAGGGCTATCGATGGGAATGTTTCCTAGCATAAAAGTGGACATGTCACTCTAGAATCAAACACATTGAATTATGAAGCATAGATATGTTGATTTGTGTTTCCTCATAGTGGACACATCACTTTAGAGGTAGACAAGTTAAATAGTTAAAGCAAATGCATTGATTTGTTTTTCCTCATAGCATATGTGTTGCTCTAGAGGTAGATGCATTGAATTGTGAAAGTGAATGTGTCCCTCTAGAGGTGGACATGTTGAATTGTGAACGTAGACACATCACTCTAGAGGTAGATGCATTGAACTATGAAAATTGAATCATTGATTCATTTTTCCTCATACTAAACATGTTGATTTGTGGTTCATGCATCACTCTAGAGACAAACACATTGAACTATGAAGTAGGAATGTCTATCCAAAAATGACTCTAAAAATGAGATAAAATCCTATAAGATATGGTTAATTATCCAAATAAATGATTATGAAAGCATGACAAATAGATTAGGAATAAAAAACCCTACAAAACAAGCCCAAAAACTTCTCAAAATCTCAAAAGAATGAGATAAAACTAAGTTAGGGACTTTGGAGGGAAGGTTTCTCAACACAAAAGCAAACACATCACTCTATAGATAATTTTTTTTTCTATAAATCTAAAATAGATTGATAACCCAAGGAAATTTATAAGAGAAATTCTAAGCTACATAAATTGGAAAAACATAAACAATGCAAACTAGCAACTCCGAGAGATATGCAATGTCAAAATGACAAAAATGCATTAAGAGCTTCCAAGATATAAAATACAAGCTAGATAGTGAGTTTATATAGAACAAGGAGAGGATGGAGGTGGAAAATCAATCAATAAGAATTGACCACCAATAACCACCAAAAGTGGTAAATTCTCTGATTGGACTAAACTGTGGATTTAATTTACTTTTGAAATAGGTTTGATTTAAGTTCTTGGAAATGGTTTCCTCAGCTTATCCTAAAGTGTCAATCTTGGAACGTAGGCTTTTGAACCATGTTGTGGCAATATGTCGAAGAGCTGGAATTTATAAACCAAGGGTTGATGAATGCAAACTAATGTAACCTGTATTTAAACAAAATTCCAATTGGCAGACTTCTTGTCACAAATGTGATAGGAACCCGTAAAGAGATAATTCTACAACAAAAAAAGATTACTGACATAAAACAAAATAGGAATAAAACTCTATGAAGCGGAATAAAGAGTATGATAAAAACAGAATAGATTATCTCACTTTTCCATGTTTAGCTTTTTATGATTTTGTCCTATAGTACCAAACTGTTCTCAACATTGGCAATAACTAATTCGATGAAACATACATACCAATAGATATTGAATGAATCAGTGAGGATTCAAACAGTAGGAATTAATACAAAATGAATTACACAGATGCAGTAAACGAATCAATTCAGGAATGGGAATCAATCATGTAATCACATAAATCAAATCAATCAAACAACTGTAAAACGTAAAACACACATTACCACGCATATAAATCTAACGTTGAAATCACCAACAACTGAGGAAGTGGGCCCTACCTTCGCTGATTATTGAATGATGGAACTCACAAACGCAAATCTACTCCATGCTAGTTCTCATTTAACATAATGACAAATACAAAATAAAATGTCGATCCTCCTCTATTACGCAGGTCTGATTTCTTAATTATATCTATTATTATTTTGTTTCCATCATGCATACACATATATTGTTTGATCATACTTATATAAACAACAGATAGGTTTGTTTGTTCCTTTGGCCTTTCGACCACTCACAAACAAGAGTCTTAAGATTGATAAAAGGCCACATGCCACTTTTAGCACTAAATCAAAATAAATTTAACTAAAATAATAAGTCTGAACAACATCTTGTCGATTTCACTTCATTAATTTTTTGAGGTCCTCTCGTTTGTAATAGCCTTCAACTTCCTTTCAAACTATCTCCTACCATTTGGACACAAAACGATCAGATTTATCATGATTTTCAATAATTTATTAATCCCAACTTATTTCCTTATTTGATTAAATATTAAGGTTCCTTCAGCAAATGGTGACAAGATTAGGGACAAGGACAAAGATAAAAAGGAAATTATAAGGTAAAAATAGTGGACTTATTCTATACTCATCATTTCCCCCTAGCTAGACATTTTTCATGTCTCTATGAAAAGGTTACAAACCCAGTAGAGCTGTGAGTTTCTGCAGAGTGCCCTTGAATCCATCAATCCACTGTTGCCGCATTGCTTGACCCTTTTGTTCATGTTCCTGGATAGACATTTGTGAAGCTATTTTTTTTATCAAGTTCAGCCTTGAGTTCTCCTATTTCCTTTGCTTGAGAATTGAAGATAGAATGAGCTTCTTGGAGCAGACCATGCAAAGTCTAGTTTTCTACCAGTACTTTGATCAATTCCTCTTTTAGGTCCTATAATTCCTTTTCTGTCATACTTAAAGGAGGGTCTTCTTCTTTCTCAAATTCTTCTGCAGCTTCAGGACTCTCAGACTGAACATTTTCATTCACATTCTCGATCATTTCATCCATCTTTTCTTCTTATTGGGGATCAAGAGCAGATGGTATATCTTTCCCTTCATGGATAATGTCTTCTGTTTCTGCAAAATCTTGTGTTTGAGGGTTATTACCAATACTATCCATTGGTTCCTCCAGAACCTGTTCTTCATTTTTTGGGGCTACCTCTTTCACAACCTCATGTTCTTGATTTATTTTTGATGGTGTCACAACCCTAGTATCTTCTACTTGTTCTAGTTGACTTTCAGCTGACTCATTTTTCAAGTCAATACTGGGTGAATCTTCTAGAGATTCGTCGGCTTGTTGTCTAGATTCTTGTTCTTTTGCCCTCTTAACATTTTCCCTACTCAATTCTCTGTGAAATTTTCCCCGCTTTCCAGAGACTTCCGATAAAACTTATATTTCTTCAGACCCCAACACATTACCAACTACCTGAGCCAGGTTATCTAACTTAGTCGAAACATCTAAATTTTTTTTTCCCCTCCTATCACCAGATTGACCAGTGGGTGTCGGTTCCAAGGGTTTCTTTTTCTCATAGCTTTCCTCACCAAAAAGTGAGGGTTTTGACTTGTTGGGTTTGGAGGAATCTTTCTTTGTAGCACTTCTGGTTATTCTTTTTCTAGGTCTTGGGGTTTGTACAGAAGACTCACCAAGGCTTCCCTTAGTTTTCTTGTTACTAGCTTTCTTAGGTGTTTTATCAGAACCAGACTCCTCATCCGAAGAGTTGTCTTCAGAGGAACCCTCTGCGGAAGATTCCTCTTCCTCAGAGGGTCCAGTATCTTCACCATCCTAAGAATGGACAAATGAATCCCAATCACCAGGAGGAGTCAACGATTTTAATTCTCGGACTACTAAAAGTTTTATTAAGCCATGGTGAGACAGACAATGAGGTTTACCCCTTCTAACTGTTTAAGACATTCATTGCAAAGCTCGATACATAAAGTATGGAATATTAATCAACAACCCTTGCCGTAAATGCAACATCAATTTGAAATGTTGAGAAAAAACATACTAAAATCTTCCTTCATAAGTAATATATTGAATTATGTACCTGCAACTTCCCTCCAATACCCTCGTAAAGATTGTCGCTTGGTACCCTTCCTGGAAACCATTTCTATAGATTCTCCTCTCTGCAAAAATTTCTTGCGTGTTGGTTGTAACTCCATGGACTGCTTCGACTTATTTGGAAAATATTATTCTCCGCTCAACGGAAGTCTAGAAACTTTCGCAATGGTGTCCATTGTAACTGTGATATCGATCCCATGAATAGTAGCCTTTTGGTTGAGAAAATTATGGGTTAATTCCAACGCCACCCTCTCATCAAACCCTCATAACCGTTTGAAATAAGTATCCCAATGAGCCTTCTGAAACTCTGCATATGCCTCAGCATGTGTTTTCAAATTTTGCATGGTGATGGGCTCATGCCACGGATGGTGACCTCTTTCCATGTTCACAGGAACTCACTATAACTCAATACCAGTTAATTTAAAGGAATACAACTTAGAGATGGTGTTTAACAATTAGATTTAGCAGTAAATATTTGGCTGCGAGATGATGATAGATATAATAAATGAGAGTTTTAATGTGGAAATAATGGTGATGATAACCCTTAGAAGAAATGATGACATAGACAACCCGTCCCCCTAGCTGATTGGTTGAACCATCCATGGGGCAAAGCAAAATTTGACAGAAGGAAACCATAATATAAAATAAAATAAAGAAAGAAATAAGGAAAAATCCATTACCGATTACCACGATCACCAAAAGGTATGTCGCATGCTCCAAAATAATGAAGAAGATCGGAAATTGGTGAAGATGTGACCGGAAAGATGGTCGATGTGACAAACAAGAACCTATACTGACTGATGATGGCCGCCGAGAGTAGATCGTGTGAAAGAAGAGCAATAATGAAAAGAAAAAAAAAGGGTACAATAGATGGAGACGAAAAAATAACCAAGAGAAGATGACGGTGGTAGGATAGCTAAGCAGAGCAGTCATAATATCAACGGGCAATAAGGCAACATGCAAAAAAGAGCCAGCAAACACCTGTCGCACATGCGAAAGTGAATAGCGCCTCCTGGCAAAGAAATGATAGGAGTCGGAGCCAGGAAGAAGAGTTCTTGCAGTAAGAAGAAGAAGAAGATATCACCGATCAGAAAAATGGTTGTTGGTTGAAAGCCACAACACAACCATGGTAAAAGTGGATAGGAGAGGCATGGAAAAGGAAAGACAAAATCTTTTATTTTCTCTTTTTTCTTCTTTTTTCTTTTTTCTTTTTTCTTTTTTCATTTTTTTATTTTTATATGATATATGTGGTCAATCCCGGAGGAGACCAAAAGGAACAATAGTAAGTTCTTGTGCCATTGTGAGAAAGAAAGCTTCTTTGGAAAGAGGCTTCTTGTAAAGTTTAAGGCGATGGCCATTAACAAGGAGAGTTCTTCGTTCAGAGTCCACTGTACAGAGACGAACAACACCATTATGATATATTGTTTGGATCTCGTAGGGTCCTAGCCATCATGTGTGAAACTTCCCCTTGAAGTCTTGAAAGTGAGATTCATATAAAAGTGCCCAATCACCAGGTTGAAATGACTATTGACAAATGTGACAGTCATGCCACAAGGCATGTTGTTTCTGAACAACCTCAAAGTGAAAGAGAGCTTCCTAGCACAATTCATTTAAGGAATGTAGTTGATCAATCTGTGCTTTCTGTGCATCTGAAAGATTCATACCCAACTGAAGGGTAAGTGCACCAAGATGGTTCCCAAAAAGGGGACTTAAGTGGACAACTTTTTTCTGAAATCAGGAAATACTGACCTTGGACGTGAAATTGAGGATAGTTACACTCAAAATTTTGAGATGGAA
This sequence comes from Sequoiadendron giganteum, assembly GCA_007115665.2. Taxonomy (NCBI): domain Eukaryota; kingdom Viridiplantae; phylum Streptophyta; class Pinopsida; order Cupressales; family Cupressaceae; genus Sequoiadendron; species Sequoiadendron giganteum. The sequence continues at coordinate 431,332,252 of CM021101.1, read as the reverse complement.
CAAAAACAAGGATTGAAGTGCTCTAAGTCTACTTTCTAAACTACTAATTTATTTTTAAAATGGTTGATATTAAGGGGTCCAAAAGAGGGATGTACACAAATTGGTGTTGTTTTTGTCAGAAAAACATAACATAGCAACTCTTGTACGACCCTCGTACGGTGAAATTTTTTTTAGTATTTTTAAACTCACAATGGTCAGAAGTTAGCTAACAGTCTGTAGTTGATGCACAATTTTTTTGATAATTTTTTAATGAATATTTGATATTTTACTAATTTTTGAAGTGGACATTTCTAGAAAAATAGAATTTTGGCCATGCTACCCCTACAAATTTTGGAAACTAATTGAGTTTTATTTTATTTTATTTTAAATTTGTATAATGGACTCTAGTTTATAAAAATGTAATTTATTTGAAAATTCGATGAACGGTTAATTTATAACAAAAAAAATACCAAACACTACTTTTTGGCAAAAAAAAAACATACAAATAAAATAAATTATGGATGAAAGGCTTAACATTTTCAAAAAGTGAAAAAAATAAAATCGTTGGATAGCTAAGAGAGAACCTAACATTACCCATGTGTTTGATTTTTTCGATATTGAACCACGTGCAATCCTGACGATGAGCACGAACTCGATTATGTGAAATATGGTAGATTTTTTAAAAACACATCTCTGGTCATTGGGAATGCCTTCCAAGCCTTTGGGTTGGTATTCCAAGGCAAATACCAAGCCTAAGGCTCGGGAATTCCCAGAGCAAGATATAACGTGAGCGCACTATAACGTGCGCACCTTATATTTCATTTTTGACATTGTTTTTTCTTCTGCGAGAAACATGTCAACTAAGACATAACGTGAGCGCATTATAACGTGCTCGCGTTGTGTCCTCCTTTATGTTAAATGACAATATATTGAATGTATGTTGATATATTTGTATGTTTGTATGTACATGTATGCTTGTATTTCATGTATGCATGCTTGTATCTATGTATGCATGTATGTATCAATGCATATATATTGTATGTATGTATGTAAGATTGTATCTACACATGTATGTATGTATTCTTGTATGGATGTAGGATTATATGTATGTATTTATTATGCTTGTATGTATGTATTTATGTATGTCTTTAGACAGAGGGAGAATTTAGAGAGAGAGAGAGTCTGGAGAGATGGAGAGAGGGTGGAAGTGAGAGTTTAAGAGAGAAAGAGTGGGAGAGAAGGGGTTGGAGTGAGAGGGACTTAGCTAGGTAGGGTGGGAGGGATAGAGGGAGGGAGAGATAGAGGGGGGTTGGGAGAGAGAGAATTGAGAGAGATAGAGAGAGAGAGGGGGGAGAGAGAGATGAAGAGAAAGAGAGAGTTATGTAGGTAGGGTGCCAAAGGGAGAGACTTGAGAGTGTGAGGAGGGTGAGAGGGAGAGACTTGAGAGATAGGTAGTGAGAGGGAGTGTGAGTGAGAGACCTGAGAGAGGGAGAGAGTGTGGGAGGGAGTGACCTGATAGAGGTAGAGAAAGAGGGGGGTGGAGTGAGAGTGACTTATCTAGGTAGGGTGGGAGGGATAGATAGAGAGAGGGGAGAGAGATAGAGACAAAGTTACCTAGGTAGGTTTCCAGAGGGAGAGACCTGGAAGAGAGAGGGGGTGGGAGGGAGAGACATGAGAGAGGGAGAGCGAGGGAGAGTGAGGGAGTGGGAGAGAGTGGGATAGAGTGGGAGGGACATAGAGAGAGATGGATAGAGGGAGAGAGAGGGTGGTAAGGATTGTTTGAATGAGAGGTACGTAGAAAGAGGGAGAGGGTAGATAGAGATAATTAGAGAGGGTAGGAGTGAGGGAAGGAGGGAGAGGTGAGATGTATAGATAGAGAGAAATTTATAGGGGTTGAGCGTATATGGTTGAGGGATTAGGGTGGAGGACCTATAGGGTTGATGGTTTCTAGGGTATTAGGGTTTAAGGTTTGAGGGTATTTGGTTGAGGGTATAGGGTAGAAGGTTTAAGGGTTTAGGTTTGAAGGGTTTAGGGTTAAGGGTTTACTTGGTTGAGGGTAGAGGGTTTAGGGTATAGGTTTGAATGTATATGGTTGAAGGGTTCAGGTTCCAATGTAAGGGGTATAAGGTTTAGGGTTTAAGGATTGAGGGTTGAGGGATTAAGGGTTGAGGGTTGAGGGATTATGGGTTGAGGTTTGAGAATTGAGGGTTGAGGGTTTAATGTATAGGGTAGAGGATAGAGGGTAGAGGGTAGAGGGTTTAAGGGTTTAGGGTTTAAGGGTTGAGGGTTGAAGATTGAGGGTTTAAGGTTGAGGGTATAGGGTATAGGGTATAGGGTATAGGGTATAGGGTCGAGGGATTAGGGTTGAGGGGCCAATATATAGGGTAGAGGTTATAGGGGTTGAGAGATTAAGGGTTGAGGGTTTAGGGATTAGGGCACAGAGTTTTCTTGGATTTAACGGTGTAAGGGTTGAGGGATTATGGTTTAGGGTAGAGTGTATTGGGTTGAGGGTAGAGGGTAGAGGGTAGAGGGTAGAGGGTTTAAGAGTTTAGGGTTTAAGGGTTAACGGTTGAGGGTCGAGGGTTTAGGGTTGAGTGTTTAAGGGTTGAGGGTTTAAGGGTCAAGAGGGTTGAGGGATTAGGGTAGAGAGTTTACTAAGTGGGTTTAAGGGTTGGGGGATTAGGGTTGAGGGTAGAGGGTAGAGGATTGATGGTAGAGGGTAGAGGGTTTACGGGTTAGGGTTTAAAGGTTTAGGGTTTAGGGTTGAGGGATTAAGAGGTTATAGAGTAGAGGGTATAGGTTTTGAAGGATTAAGAGCATATAGGGGTATCCATATCTCCCACTATCTCGATCTACCCTCTATCTCTTAAACATTTAAACCCTTAACTCTTAACCCTCTACCCTCTATCTCTCTCTCAGTTAGTCTCTCCCTCCCTCTATATCTCCATCTCTCCCACTATCTCTTTCTCCCACTCTCCCCTTCTCCCACTCTCCCACTCTCCCAATCTCTCTTTCTCCCACTCTCCCCTTATCCCACTCTCTCCCTGTCTCCCACTCTCTCTTTCTCCCACTCTCCCCCTCTCTCCCTCCCTCTCTATCTCCATCTCTCCCACTCCCTCTCCCTCCTTCTCTCCCTCTTTCTCTCCCACTCTCCCTCTCCCTCTTTCTCTCCCACTCTCCCTCCCACCCTCTCTCCCTATCTCTCTCTCTTTCTCTCCCACTCTCTTTTTCTCTCCCAATATCCCTCTCCCTCTTTCTCTCCCACTCTTCCCCTCTCAACCTCCCTATCTATCTCCATCTCTCCCACTATCTCTTTCTAACCCTCTCCCTCTCCCTCCCTCTCTCCCTTCCTTCCTCCCTCTCCCTTCCTCCCTCCCTCCCTGTTTCTCCCTCTTTCTCTCCCACTCTCCTCTCCTCACTCCCTCCCTCCTACTCCTCCCTCCCTCTCTCTCCTATCCATCTCCATCTCTCCCACTATCTCTTTCTAACCTCCCCCTCTCCCTCCCTCTCCCTCACTCCCTCGCTCCCTCCCTCTCTCTCTCCCACTCTCCTTTATCTCCCACTCCCCCTCTCTCCCTCTCCCTCCCTTCCTCCCTCCCTCACAATGATTCAAATGAATTATGGTAATTCTCAAGGAGACTATCACGAATAGATAAAAAAGTTGTCGAAGCCTTGAGAACACTAATTGAAGAGTATTGGAAGAATAAAACAAGGCCATCTCCAAATAAAAGGGATGTGGTAAGAAGGAGAATCGATAGTCGGAATCGTGAGCCACATCCAAAGCATTTTTTGGATATGACTCAAACCCAATTTTTTCAAAAAATTGAAAATGATTATCCTCAAATTAGTATTTCTCAAATATTTTTTGAAATGCTTAATCCTTTTTATGTCAAGATAAATCACACATGCACTACGTGTTGTTGTAGACTACACATTGAATTTTCTAACCATTATGATGTTTATCATTCTATATGTGTAGATTTGCATACTTACGATGTTTTGTAGGATTGTGGCATAGAAGCCCCACCAAAATCTTCAAGAGAGTTCTTATCAAAAAAATTATGTGAAATAGAGGATGGCCAGATATTCTATAGGACAACATGCTTGGATGGTTCATGCATGCGTTGCGGTGGCTTCCAGCATATGCCAGTATGTCAACATATGGAAAGCACAGATGAGGTGGGACAAAAGCTAGTAGAGTTCAAGAAGTATAAAACAGTGGCATATGCTACAAAAGATGGGTCTCAAGAAAAAAGGTGTGATTTGGTTATTGAGAAGATTCTAGTGTACCAGTTTATGTCCATGTTTCATGACAATATACTGTCTGAGTATGCAATGCATACCCATAGAGACCGATGGTTGGACACACAATTCAAGCTATGCAAGGACACCTTTCTAGTTGGAAGCATAGTATCAACGATTGAATTTGCGGAGAACTACACTCTACAACCACAACATGAAGTGCAGTCATAGTATTACAACTCCACACACATTTTGATATTTGTGCACATAGCATTCATTCATGCATTTGATAGTACAGATGACCAAAGGAAGGTATTGAGGGAGTGGCACTTTTACATTAGTGATGATCGCACACATTCTCCAGAGTTCGTGCAAGGTTGCTTCCAAATGTTCTATAGTGGTTTGGCTTAGAGGGGCATAAAATACAACCGACATATAATATGGTCTGATAACTGTGCAACACAATTCAAGAACTCGCGCATGTTCTACTGGTTATGCAAGATGCATGTAATTACACGTGTTCAACATATGTGGAACTTTTGTGAGGCCATACATGGAAAGGGGGAGCATGATGGTGTAGGATCATGCGTGAAAAGAGCATTAGCATGAGAATAGTTGTATAAAGATAGTGTAAAGTTGACAAATGAAAAATCAATCATCGAGTGGTGTAATTCTTTGATGGGTCCAGGTAATGAAGGAACGTCTTCAATTCGTAGATTTTTTTGGTTGATGGATGATACTAACATTGTAGCATATGAGGACTGTTTTACACTAACAGGATCGAGTGAGGTACACTCTTCCTTAGCTCAAATGCATGTTCATGGAGTATCGATACATGAAAGATGGCATGCTTTTGTTCTTCATGTACAATGCAAGCCTGGAATGATTGTGAGTCAGGGGAGTGGGTTGACAAATGGTTGACAAGTTATCTTAGCCCACTTCACATGTATCGCTCTCCAACGGCATTGGAACTGACATAGATGGAATCATCGGTCGAATTTGACCACGTATCAGATCTAGTTCAGCCAAGTGATATATCTACTCGCTTAGCTGTTGAAATTCCATATCGTTATCTTACTTTGTACTTTATTCATAATGTTGACAAATTTCAAGATATTTTATGCACATATCAATGCAAGGCATGTTTATGCAGTTATTGCAGATGAAGACAATGAAGAGGGAACAAACTATTACTTGTGTCATTGTGTTGAGGCCAAAAAGAAATTAGAGGCCCCAGTTATAGATGGAGAAAACATCGAATACCCTATAGGCTCAGTTGTGGTTACTGGAACATGGCTTAGAAGGTACCCACATTCGAGTGTTAAACTTTGGCTATTTCAGGACTTTGACACACATCGTAAGATTCTTCATTACTTGAACCTTGTTGTGGCATCCAATGTTTTTTTGACCAAATATGGGGGTAGACCTTTGAAGAAGACCTTGTGGAAGGTCCGTGAGTCTAACCATGAGGCAATACTTGACACAATAAAGAGTAGAGCAGACCCAGATGGTTCGTTGGATTAATTTGTAAGTATATGCACATTGGTTCTTATTAATTTATACTTGTATGCACATTAATTTGTTTGATGCCAATGCTATCATCTTCTTTTACTTTTCGTATTTGTAAGTAACATACTAAATAGTGATTGGTGTCCCCTTGCAAAAAATGCAGATATATGAGCCATCCAAGAGAATGTTAACCAAAAAAGCAATGCAACATCCTTATTTTGATGATCTTGACAAATCTCAATTATGATTTTAAGCCATTAGAAAAGTGTGTGAAAATCTTGGTGAGGGACTTTCAAGTTATTCATTTGAAGCTAACCTTATCATGAGCAGCTATGATGTAGACATTATAAAAGCATCTGAAATTTCAACTTACTCTATTCATGAGGTGTTGTATGCAATAGGTATGTTGGAATTCCCAATGAAGATGTATGACCAAGAGTGACTAAGTTGTGAGACCTGCATGCCTATCTATTATTGCCTTCCATCTATTTTTATTTCATTTCTATTTTGGATGCTCTTTCTTTTTCTCTTTTACTTTGCGTATTTGTAAGTAAACTACTAAAAATTAATTGATCTCTCATTGCAGAAAATGCTGATTTATGAGCCATCAAAGAGAATCTCAGCCAAAAAAGCAACGCAACATCCTTATTTTGATGATTTTGACAAATCTCAATTTTGATTTCAAGCCATTATAAAAGAGTGTGTGAAGCTTAGTGAGGGAATATGAAGTTACTCAATTGAAGTTAACCTCATAATGAGCACCTATGATGTAGACATTTAAAGAGAATCTCGAATGTATGAGTGACATTGTAAAATATATGTGAGAACGAAGTACCTAAGGCATTGTAATGAGATTTACTTACATAATGAGATTTACTCAAATATTGTAATTTTGGAGTTCATGTTTGGTGCAGTAGCACCTTGTTCTGTAAATGCCTTCAATAGGAAAATTTGCAAAGTTTGAATTTTGAAATATAAACAATGAGAAAAAGGTCATGTAAATGTCATATGTAATGTATTCAAAGTCTCAAAGAGGTCATTAGGTGATTAGAAAAGTGATATAAAGCATGTAAGGTCGAATTAGGATGTTTTAGGTGTGTGTGTGTTTATTTGTGCAGGGGAATTCAAGAAAAACAAAGGAACATACCTTTAAACATTCAAGAACCCCCTTAACTTGTTGAGGCAGCAATTATCATGTATCCAAAACCTCAGATCCGCAATTTTTCTTAGGACAAACTCACTCCACCATGCCAAACCAAAACCCTTATTTTATGCTAGTATAAGGAGGGTTTATTGAAAGGAATGGTTCCAAACCTTACCAGAATATGCCACCACCTCAGACCTTCTTAAAATCACCTGCAAAAACTCAAAAGATAATCACCCAACCTCTACATGCAATATTTTATCAAACCTTAGGGTGAAACCTCATTTTTCATGCCCTTTTCCATCAAAATCTATAGGGGCAACAACACAAACCCCATAAAAATTATTCCATTTCACTTAGAAATTTCTCGTCTAATCCAACAGGATCTCAATGGGCCCCTATAGAAAAACCTCTCTCGGTATTGGCTATCTCGGAGTGGTTTTCCCGTGGGGGCAGATTTTCACTCGATGGAAAAAACATCAAATGCAAGTAGTGTAAAGTTGCAAAGTGGTGCAACTTTCATTATGCAACTTGTGTGATCAAGTGGACTGTTCCAAAACGTACAAATAGGTACTTTTACGCTAGGCATGGTCCTCTTTCACATCGAAACACGCAAAATTTCTCTGAGCTACGTTCCACCAGATTGATTCCTTAAGGGTGCAAAGTGCAAAATGGCTGCAAACTTCATAATGCTATTACTCAAATACCGTGATCCTTAGAAATTTCTCGTCTGATCCTACAGGATTGTGTTGGGCCCCTCTACAAAAACCTCTCTCGGTTTTGGCTATCTTGGAGTGGTTTTCCCATGGTGGTGGATTTTCACTTGATGGAAAACGTGTCAAATTCAAGTTGTGCAAAGTTGCAAAGTGGTGCAACTTTCGCTCTACAACTCGTGTGACCAAGTAGACTATTCCAATGTGTTTGAATAGGTATGTTTATGCTAGGCATGGTCCTCTTTCACACCAAAACACACAGAGTCACTCCAAGCTATGTTCCACCGGATCAATCCCTTAAGGGTCCAAAGTGCAAAATGGCTGCAAACTTCAACATGCTATTAAATGAATACCGTGATGCTTAGAAACTTCTCATCTAATCTTGTAGAATTACGTTGGGCCTCTCTACAAAAATTTCTCTCAGTTTCAACTATCTTGGACTGGTTTTCCCATGGCGGCGGATTTTCACTTGATGGAAAAAGTGTCAAATGCAAGTTGTGCAAAGTTGCAAAGTGGTGCAACTTCCGCTCTGCAACTCGTGTGACCAAGTGGACTGTTCCAACATGTCCGAATAGGTATTTTTACACTAGACATAGTCCTCTTTTGCACTAAAACACGCGGAATCGCTCTGAGCTATGTTCTACCGGATCGATCCCTTAAGAATCCAAAGTGCAAAATGGCTGCAAACTTCAGCATGCTATTACTCGGATACCGTGATTCTTAGAAACTTTTCTCCTAATCCTACAAGATCGTGTTGGGCCCCTCTACAAAAACCTCTCGATTTTGGCTATCTCAGAGCGGTTTTCCCGTGGCAACAAATTTTCACTTGATGGAAAAAGTGTCAAATTCAAGTTGTGCAAAGTTCCAAAGTGGTGTAACTTTCGCTCTGCAACTCGTGTGACCAAAATAACTGCTCCAATGCATCCGAATAGGTATGTTTATGCTAGGAATGGTCTTTTTTTGCACCGAAACACGCATAATCGCTCTGAGCTACGTTCCACCGGATCGATCCCTTAAGGGTCCAAAGTGCAAAATGGTTGCAAACTTCAGCATGCTATTACTCGAATATTGTGATGCTTATAAATTTATCGCCTAATCCTATAGGATTGCGTTGGGCCCCTCTATAAAAACCTCTCTCAATTTTGGCTATCTTGGAGTGGTTTTCTCGTGGCGGCAGATTTTCAATTGATGGAAAAAGCGTCAAATGCAAGCAGTGCAAAGTTGCAAAGTGGTGCAAATTTTGTTCTGCAACTCATGTGACCAAGTAGACTGTTCCAATGTGTCCGAATAGGTATTTTTACACTAGGAATGGTCCTCTTTTGCACCGAAACATGCGGAATCACTCTAAGCTATGTTCCACCAGATCGATCCCTTAAGGGTCCAAAGTGCAAAATGGCTGCAAACTTCAGCATGTTATTATTCAGATACCGTGACACTTAGAAAATTATCATTTGATCCTACACGATTGTGTTGGGCCTGTCTACAAAAACCTCTCTTGGTTTTGGCTATCTCGGAGTGGTTTTCCAGTAGTGGCGGATTTTCACTTGATGGAAAAAGTGTCAAATTCAAGTTGTGCAAAGTTGCAAAGTGGTGCAACTTTTGTTTTCTGCAACTCATGTGACCAAGCGGATTGTTCCAATGCATCTAAATAGGTATGTTTACACTAGGCATGGTCCTCTTTCACACTAAAACACACCAAATCGCTCTGAGCTACATTTCATCAGATCGATTCCTTAAGGGTCCAAACTGCAAAATGGCTGCAAAATTTAGCATTCTATTACTCGGATACCGTGATGCTTAGAAACTTCTCGTTTGATCCTATAGGATCATGTTGGGCCCCTCTACAAAAACCTCTCTTAGTTTTGGCTATCTCAGAGTGGTTTTCCCGTGGCGATGGATTTTCACTTGATGGAAAAAGTGTCAAATTCAAGTTGTGCAAAGTTGCAAAGTGGTGCAACTTTCGTTTTACAATTCGTGTGATGAAACTAACCGCTTTAATGCATCCCAACAGGTAGGTTTACGCTAGGCATGGTCCTCTTTCACGCCCAAACACATGGAATTGATCTAACTTGCGTTCAACCGGCTTGATCCCTTATGATGGCATGCAAAACACTGGAAAAGAGAAACATACAAACGACAGTTGAGAAGTTCAAGTATTCCACACAAAAAACGTATGATCATTGGTGCAGAGCACCTTGTTCGTCCATTTGATGAAGAAGGTCTAGTTCAGTGGTTTTAGTGATTATTTGATGGTGAATAGGTTCGTCAATAGGTTGTTGTGGGTATTTTGAGTATGATTTGTCTTGAATAAGGTCAATTAAGACCATTAGGTATGTTTTAGGGTGACTTTTGGTTCTAGTGATAAAAAATGTGAAAATTTCAATCTTGCACTAGAAGTTGTCTTTGTAGCTTTTGAAGGCAAATTTGTGAATTTGTATATGATTGTGAAAGAATGGATTTTTTTCGATGTAATAAGGCTATTTGTACGCCATTTGTGTGGGTTTAGAGGTCATTAGATGTACTCAATAGGTTGGAGGAGTCTAAAGTTGCAAATTTGTATGTTGCTTAAAGCAACAAATTTGAAATGCAACGGTTACTTATTTTGAAAGTTGGTTTTTAGTTAGTTGAGGGTGTGGATTAGTTAGAGAAGGGTGTAAAACACTATGTAAAGCCTTGAGAGGCTCGAATGGAGGTTGTTGATGAACTTTTGGAGAAGATCTAATAAGAATTATTCACACTGTTCTTTGTTTTTTAGATTTTTGATACAAACTTGTTGATCCCGTAGTTGGTACGACCTCTAGCTTTTAGATAAAGAACATATTGGAATCTTTTTATGAATCATTTCATCGAATTCCAATTGTAAACGTATTTTTTCTTTTAGATAAAATTGTTTAGAATCAATCAATTAATATTCAAGACAAATCATGAAGGAAAATAATGATCAATGCTAGGGCTAACCAATTAATGATTATATACGTGAATAATTCAAGCATTACATGTCAATAAGGGAAGCACAAGTACTCAAAAACACGTAAGCCTCAAAAAGTATACACACGAATACATAGTATACATAAATTAATACAAAGTATACGCACGAATACAAGGTATATGCATGAAAACACGTAAGCCACAAAGTATACATCCGAACGCACGTAAGTCACAAAGTATACACATAAGTTGTAAAGTATACGCTTGAATACATGTAACTCATATCTATTGAACCATCAATTTAGAATGCAAATATGGACATACATCGATAAAAGATATTTGTATTAACCAAATAGCCATGTAGGCATACATCAATATATGTCGGTATAAGTATGAAATATATGTACAAAATAGCCATATAGGCTTACGAGAATCCCATATATGCATACAATGCCAAATATGTCCAATAAAAATATGTACAAAACTGCCATGTAGGCATACAACAAAGGGCTCTAGAATCAAAATTCATTGCTCTCCATGCCCTGAAAATAAATTCTTTTCTTTTCCTTTTCGATCGGATGGCGATAGGTCTGTCACTCATTTTTCTTGTGCTTAAGGAGTGCTCCTGTTGCTCCTCCTAGTGTTTAGTTCATGGTGAAGTTTTAACTATTACAATAAGAAGTAAAGACATGAATATATAGAAATTACATTATAAAAAATGATATATTTGACAAAATAATCACTTACCGCCATCTCATGGTCTCTCTCCATAGGGGAAATATTCTCATGCCCATGCTCAGGTGTTCTCAAGCCTTGTATAAACAATACAAATAGAAATTAAACTACGTGAATCAATAATGGTTTGATTTTTCACTAACTAACATCTATAACAACAAATGTAAATTAAAATTTAGTAATTTTCCTAATACCTCTCTTGTTAGAGCCATCGAGGATTGTATAGAAAATGACACACCAATATCCATTTCCCTCATCACATTCATAGGTGTTTCGGCTTGCATCATCTGAAAATAAAACAACAAATTATTCGACGTAATCAACGATGTGCATATAAACTACACAAATCTATTAAGTACTTGATTCATTAGTTAAACTCTTTATTCTAATACCTCTATGTAGGTTTGAGTAAATCCACCACCACTAGGAAGTGTTCCATCAAAACCTCCAATATTAGTCTGTTCAACATCCAAAATCGCATATTAAATTACCATTCGTAAAACAATGCTATTAACATGCAATAAATTTATAATTGTTTACTAGTTCCATACCCCAGCGATAGGTGTACTACAGAAATAAGTTGGTGGGGGGCCGGTGTATCCAATCTCAACACTGTGACCCTGCAATTTTAGTAAAATCATAAAAAAAATTTAGTTAATCTTGCATTTCAAAATTGAAATTTAATAAATTAAATTCAATGAACATGCACTAACTTTTACTTGACTATCAATGCCATATGCATCATGCAAAATGTCAATTTCCCTCTCCATCTCCATAGTTTCAGATGGATCTTGCATACCAATCTCTTGAGTGTCGGTGGGGTCATATGAACAAGTAGCCTCGCAATATTGACACACATGTGTTCGACGAACACCACTCGAAGACTCCCTTGGATGTCGCTATAGAATAGGGCTAGTATGATGGATGACACTCTGGGTCAAAGTGTTGATCGCCTACAATGTCTCTATGTCAGCACTTTCCTTCACAACGAAATGCATAACAATGTGCTCATGAGGTGGCCTAGTGAGAGCTCGTCTACCTTGCCGCGTAGGATCCGGCTATGCATCAGGTCTATCCTGAGCTGACCCCCCACCTCTCCCCTAGAAATCCATCATATAAAAATAATTTTGGATTTTGTTCAATATGAACTCACTGTATAATTTCCTAAGGAAATATTGTAGGACCTCGCAATTGTTGCACGGTGGGTAATCGAAGACCATGTACCACCTATCATAGAACTGGTCCCTAATGTGTTGGTGGTGGCACCAATGGATAGGAAACCTCTTCGCATTAAGGGTAAGATTTTGATTTGTGTGTGGGTCAATGAATAATGAGCACAAATCGCGTTTTATAATTTTTAAATCCTTTACATCTTTGTATGATAGTTTATTTGCATAATAATCCCTAGCCGCCTGCCTCCTATCTTGCCATCCAATTATTTGTTTGCTAATTGAATCTACATTTTTTACCATATCTTTCAATTAATTTGCTAGGGTCATTCTTTCTACGGTTGAACCATTTGGATCACTCAACCTACTGATCAAATCATCAATTTGTTTTTTGTTGTTCTCAATTTCACTCATTAAATTTTGTTGAGTGCCAGGAGGGGGTTGAGTGATTGGTGGAGGAGGTTGTTGTTGTGGTTGATTTTGATTTTGAGGATTTGGTTGGTCTTCCTATTGAGGATCTTGAGGGTTTGCATGTTGATTTGCATCTCCTAAAAATTCAAACAAATATATATCAAACTCAACCTAAAACTAACAAATTCAACCTAAAACTAACTAATTCAAAATAAAAACCACAAAATCCTTACCTCTCACATCTCCTCCTCATTGTGGTGCCATCGTTGCGAAGAAATAGAAATTTTTGGTAATTTTTTTTTTGAATTGCTCCTCCTAGAATGCGAGTGTGTAAGTATGGGGGTTTTGGCCGCGGCTACAACAAAAAAATAGTCGAAATAACAATGACAGGTTTTCACTTCTTTTTTTGCTTTTAACAAGCAATAACATGAGCATGTTATAACGCACGCGCATTATAATGCACTCACGTTATTGGTTTGTTGTTGCCAAGCCTCAGGCTCGACACAACGAACCAATAATGCGAGCGCATTATAACGCACTCGTGTTATTGCTTTTCGAAAGATTTTTGAAAGGTGTCCACGAAATTGCTACCCATTTCCATGCACCCGCCCTGAAGTGTAGTGCAAAGAGTCTTTACCTCAAACTCAATGGGAAGGATTTACTTCTTACCATAAACAAGTTCATAAGGGGTCAAACTAGTGGTGGTTTTCCACATTGTACAATAGGCCCACACAGTTTCGGGAAGCCGTGTAGCCCAATCACGCCTATGAAGTGCAATTGTCTTAGTAAGAATATTTTTTGATCTCTCTATTGGTAACTTCAACTTTTCCATTGGCTTGAGGATGATAAGGTGAAGAATTTTGATGGTGAATCTCATATTCACGAACCAAAGTAGAGATGAGTTCAGATGTAAACTGTGGTCCTTAATTTGTGGTTATTTCCCTGGGTACACCAAACCTTGTAAAAATATTAGAATACAAGAAATCTGCTACCTTTGCATCTCTGGCATGTTTGAGAGCTACTACCTCAACCCACTTGGTGACATAATCAGTGCATACAAGGATATATTCCTTGTTTTGTGAGGGTGGATTGATTGGGCCAACAAAATCAAGGCCCCATTTCTCAAATGGATCGATAGACAATTGAGGGTGCAAAGGCATCTCATCTGACCGTGTAGGTCGACCCATGTCCTGACATTTGTCACAATGATAAACATAGCACCTAAAATATTTGTGGATTGTAGGCCAATAGTATCCTACAGTAATCATTTTTTGGAAGGTTCTTCGAGCAGAAAAATGTCCCCCACATGGCTTTGTATGACATGCACGAAGTATATCGAAGAAATCATCTTCACATACATAACGTTGCATATCAACGCCAGTGCGGAAGAGTAATCCATTGATCCATGCATATTGTCCACTAAGTCCAACCAACTTCCGCCACTCTCGCGAAGAGAAGTGTAGTGGAAACTTGCATGTGACTAGATAATTTGCAATATCAGCAAACCACGGGCTCTTTGTGGATATGGAAAAGAGATGTTCATCTGGAAATGCATCATTAACTGGAGAGGGTTCAATTTCAGAGTGTTGCAACCTAGACAAAAACTATGCAACCACATTTTCGTGACCAGGCTTATCAAGTAGAGTTATATCAAACTCCTGAAGTAAAAGCAACCATCTAATGACTTGACCAGTTACCACAGGTTTATTCATTAAAAATCGTATTGCAGAATGATCCGTGTGAACAAATAATTTATACCCAGTAATATAATGCTGAAATTTATTAATTTCATATACAAAAGCTAGGAATTCTTTTTCAGTTACCGTGTAATTTCCCTAAGCCCTTGTGAAATTCTTGCTGATGTAGTAAATAGAGTAGAAGATATTATCCTCTTTTTGGCCAAGTACAGCTCCCATCGAGCAATCTGAAGCATTGGTATGAATATTAAAAGACAACTCCCAATTGGGACCTCGTAAAACTGGTGTGGTTACAAGCGTTGTTTTGATGGCCTCAAAGGCTTCCTGACACTCAACTGTCTAGGAGAAAGTAACATCTTTAGCAAGCAAAGAAAACAAAGGAGAAGCAATTTTACTAAAATTTTGAATAAATCTCCAATAATATCCTGCATGACCAAGAAAACTTTGAATATCTTTATGACTAGAAGGTGTGGGCAAGTCCTGGATGATTTGGATCTTTTTA
This sequence comes from Sequoiadendron giganteum, assembly GCA_007115665.2. Lineage (NCBI taxonomy): Eukaryota > Viridiplantae > Streptophyta > Pinopsida > Cupressales > Cupressaceae > Sequoiadendron > Sequoiadendron giganteum. The sequence goes on along the minus strand of CM021101.1, from coordinate 431,317,223 downwards.
GGATCCACTTGTATACCTTTAGAGGAGATGTAATGGACAAGCACAATTCCTTCAGTCATAAGCATATGGCATTTTTCATGACTTAATGATAAATTAGTATCTATTCAACGCCTAAGTACTTTTTCTAAATTTGCTTTGGGCTCCTCATAATTATCACCATGGACAGTAAATTCATCCATATATACCTCCACACAGTCATTGACAAGATCTGCAAAAATGCTTAACACTACCCATTGAAAAGTAGCAGGGGCATTACACAAACCAAATGGCAAGACTCTATAAGCAAAAGTCCCCAAAGGACAAGTAAAAGCATTTTTGTCTTGATCTTCTGCCGCAATCCGAATCTTATTGTAACAGTTGAATCCATCTAGAAAAGAAAATATTTTCTTACCTGCAAGAGTATCCAACACTTGATCAATAAATGGTAATGGAAAATGATCTTTCTTAGTAGATTTATTTAATGCTCTATAATCCACGCAAATTCTCCATTTACCATTTTTCTTAGGGACCACAACTAAAGGAGAAACCCATTGACTATCCGAGATAGGATATATAAACCCAACATTTAACAGTTTTTTGTAATTCCTCCTTAACTATTTCACGCAAAGTAGGATTAAGCTGACGTTGTGGCTGCCTAATTGGACGACTTCCTTCCTCTATGTAGATACGATGGGTACAAGTATCAGGATGAATTCCACGCATATCTTGGTATTCCCAAGCGAATGCATATTTTTTTGTTCTAAGCATGGTAATAAGGTCTTGGATTTGTTCAGGGGTTAATTATGGATTAATGTTGAGTGTACGATTAGGAAAAATTTCCATAGCTTCAGATTGTATGGGTGAGTTAATGGCTAAGGCTTGCAAAACAGGTGGCCCATCATAAAATAAAAATGAACCGTACAAGCAATTATGGGGTAGCAATTGATGCAATGTGATAAAATATTGGAGAGATTTTGAACTACTAACCAATGGAAAATTCCCAAAAGGACATTGAGTATTTATACCTGAATGAAGGACCATGTTTTAAAAAAAATCATCAAATGTATACCTATTAAGAAGAAAATTAACAAGAACAATATCTTTAGTAGGTTCTTCCATATCTAGGGCTTTATCAATTGTTAGAATTGGTAATGCCTCATCCAAGTCACTATCAATCTAAACTGGGTCCTCTATTTCCAATAAAGGTTGTGCTGGCGGGTATACAGTCAACTGCTTCTTGTGCTTTCCATTAGAAATAACCATGTCCCCTGATTGGAAATTAATATAGGCATCCACAGTTGCTAACCAAGGTCATCCCAAAATTAGGGGGTATCCCCCAAGCTTAATCTTTGGCTGCAAAATCACTAAGTCAATCAGATATTCCCATGAATCAATAGAAAGAATTACATCCTCAATTTCTCCTTCAAGCTTAACCAAAGATCTATCGTCCATTTGAAGAACTGTAGGAGTAGGCCTAAGTCCTTCTAATGACAAATTTTCCTTTGTTTCATTTGTCATTACATTAATTGCAGCACCCAAATCCACAAGAGTATAGGAATACTTACTTTACCAATTGTTACCTTAATGACCAGACTTCCTAGATCAAAATATTTTGGAATGATTAAATTCCCAAGCATAAGATCTGCCAATTGTCCAATGACTTGAACAGTCTTCAGATCTTGCTTCTTTTTCTGCTTCTGAATACAAAATTCACAATTTTTTTTTGTGTAAACAGGAATGTCCTTGATAGCCTGCAATAAAGGAATTTTGATGTTAACATTATGTAATTCATTAACAAAATCAAACTCAGATTGAGAATCCTCCCTTTGTATCGATTTAGATTGAAATCTTTTAGGAAAAGGTGGTTCCTTAGTTGGCTCTGGTTCTGATTCTTCATTGATTTATGTAATAGTGGGCCCCAAAAGAGCCTTCCCTGACCTCAACTGGACTCCATCTATCTCTAATGTATTTATGGGATAAGTGGAGTATCCTATTGGATCATTAATATACATTGGTTGAGTAGCCTTATTATTGGGGTTGGAATTTGGTTGGGTTGGCATAGATGTAGGTCTTGGTGCCTATGGTGGATGATTTGCTGGATTTATAGGTTGATCCGTCGAAGATGGCAACCTTGGAAGAAGTTTTTGTGATTGATGGTAAGGGTTAACCATAGAAGGTGGTGGAAATGGGAATGGTTGTTGTTGATATATTGAGAGTTGTGGCCTCCATGCCTGTTGCCATGGATTTGAAGTACACGGATACTATGGAATACACTGAGGGTATGGGGGTTGTTGCCATCCCCCATTCCATCTAGATTGGTAGGAGTTGGATTGACTAGGTCTTGAAACAAGATAATCATTCATCACACTAGAGTGCATAGCCCATGGTGGAAAAGATTACCTAGGGGCCATGTAATAGATAGGTTCATCAGAATATTCCATTTTAGGCATTCCTGTAGGAAAAGGTTTCAGTGTGGAGATCTTACTAACCTCTTCTAGGGATGAAATGTTTGTCCTATTGTATGGGCAGTCCTCACTACCATAATTTTATGACATATTGGACAAAACACAGCTAAAGCCTTCTCAGCTTTCTCTTGCTTCCTATGAGTGTAAAGAGTATCTATTTTTTTCCCCATATGATTTAGCAAATCCGTTTTAAGGTCTTCAAGTAAATTGCCTTTTCCCTCTTCATGATACCTACCATATTATTTTTAGTATAAGGTTTACTTGGATAACTCCTTCCTGAACGTCATGACCTCAAATAGTTCCTTCAAATATCACAAATATCAGTAAATTCCAATTTAGAGATATTTCCTTTTCCTATTAAATTCAATGCTTCCATAACATCATCTCTTATGCCCCTAAGAAATAACATTTTAACAGTATCATCATTTTGTTCCTCCATGAGATACCATTGAAGACTAAACTTAAAACGTTCAAGGTAGTCTTCTATGGACTCCTCTTTATGATTCATATGAAAAATCTCATCCCAAACCTCCTTTGTTTTGTAATATTCTTGATATTTGTTCAAGAATAGTTCCTTCATGGCTGCCCATGTTCTGATATTCTGAAGGTTCATAAACCATCACAAAGCAGCATCCTTCAATGTAGCTATAAATAGTTTGAGTTTATGTGCATCATTTTGATAGTCATAACTATGACACAATACATCAAATTCAAACAAAAACATATCAGGATCTTCTACTGAAAGACCACGAAAAATAGGTAAAGCAGAATGAGGAATATTCTTCATGGGGGCATTTCTCCCAGGATCTGTAATTGGAAACTCAAAAGTAATTGGATTGTTGTTGGCCAATACCTTGTTATGATTGTTTTTGTTGTTTTTTTTGTTTTCGGGATCCATAACTTGAAATGCCCAAGGAGTAAAATAAGTTTTAAAGGGCTCGTGACCTTCCTCAGAAAATGGACCAACTTCTTCTCCGTAAGACCCTTTGAGAATTTGTTCAACCTTTTTGTGTAATATTTTGGAAGAGCTTGGTTGGGTATTTGCAGGTGTTTGAACAATAGTGGTCTCAATAACACACTTCTCTAGATCAGGTTCAGGTAATTCTAACAAAGGTAATTTGGATTTCACTACCTCCTGAGTTGAGCTACCCTCCTTAATAAATGCTTTTGACTTATCTTGCAATTCTTCAGGTTGCGGCTTCTCAATGGATGGTGTTGACTTATTTTTGGATTTTTTGGGTTGTGAATTACTTCCCTTCTCTTTCCTAATGAATCTTACCTTATTATCTCTATTACGATTCATACACCTAAATGATATATGGCAAATAAAACTAAGGATAATTACCCAAATAGTTGTGTGGAATTTCTCCTTAACGCAATGTTCCTAACTTAGTTTACTGAAAATGCAGGTCTTTAACACCGTTCCCGCAAACAACGCCGAAATGATTGGACTAAACTGTGGTTTTAATTTACTTTTGAAATAGGTTTGATTTAAGTTCTTGGAAATAGTTTCCTTAGCTTATCCTCAAGTGTCAATCCAGGAACGTAGGCTTTTGAACCGTGTTGTGGCAATATGCCGAAGAGCTGCAATTTATAAACCAAGGGTTGATGAATGCAAACTAATGTAACCTGTATTTAAACAAAATTCCAATTGGCAGACTTCCTGTCATAAATGTGACAGGAACCCGTAAACAGATAATTCTGCAACAAAAACAAATTACTGACATAAAACAGAATAGGAATAAAACTCTATGAAGCGGAATAAAAAGGATGATAAAAACATAATAGATTATATCACTTTTCCATGTTTAGCTTTTTATGATTTTGTCCTATAGTACCAAACTGTTCTCAACATTGGCAATAACTAATTCGATGAAACATACATACCAACAAATATTGAATGAATCAGTAAGGATTCAAACAGTAGGAATTAATACAAAATGAATTACACAGATGCAGTAAACGAATCAATTCAGGAATGGGAATCAATAATTTAATCACATAAATCAAATTAATCAAACAACTGTAAAACACACATTACCACGCATATAAATCTAAAATTGAAATCACCAACAATCAAGGAAGTGGGCCCTGCATTCGCCAGTTATTGAATGATGGAACTCACAAACGCAAATCTACTCCACGCTAGTTCTCATTTAACAGAATGATAGATACAAAATAAAATTTTGATCCTCCTCTATTACGCAGGTCTGATTTCTTAATTATATCTATTATTATTTTGTTTCCATCATGCATACATATATATTGTTTGATCATACTATAAATAACAGATAGGTTAGTTTGTTCATTCGGCCTTTCGACCACTCACAAACAAGAGTCTTAAGATCGTTAAAAGGCCGCAGGCCACTTTAAGCACTAAATCAAAACAACTTTAACTAAAATAATAAGTCTCAACAACATCTTGTTGATTTCACTTCATTAATTTCCTGAGGTCCTCCCATTTGTAACAGCCTTCAACTTCCTTTCGAACTATCTCCTGCCATTTGGACACAAAACAATCAGATTTATCATGATTTTCAATAATTTATTAATCCCAACTTCTTTCCTTATTTTATTAAATATTAAGGTTCCTTCAGAAAATGGTGACAGGATTAGGGACACGAACACAGATACAAAGGAAATTATAGGGTAAAAATAGTGGACTTATTCTATACTCATCATGATCCACCCTTTAAGGATGGGGACACCTCATCACCTTATCTCCTAGTTATTAAATAATAAACTCATTTTATTATCCTAAGAAAGCTTAATAAAAGTGTAGGAAAAACTTATAAGGTAAAATAAATTATATCACTAGGAAAGTAAAAACCTACACTAACACCCCCTTAAGCATAGCTTAAGAGGATGTAAAAGAAGATGGGTCCCAACAAATGAGGCCACATTAGGTACCCATGTACATAAAAACCCCCTCAAAGAAGAAGAAGCCCCCTACAAATAGAGAGAGAACACCCCCTAGAATAGAGAGAGAAGAAGAGAAGGACTGAGTAGCCCCCTAAAGAGATCCAATGGTAGATGATCAAAACTAGATGCAAAATATGGTCCACGATCGTTGAACAACATTCCTCCCCTTAGGAAGAAACAAAACCAAAGGTGTATGCAAGCTATCTCCTATGTCTTAAAAGGAATATGTAGGAAGTGCAAGATGTATGAAGTCGTTGAACTTGACTCAAGTGTACCCATGCCGATGTTTAAGGTTGTCACAATCAAATCAAGTGTTTTAGACCACTCTAATGAAAATAATAAATGATATCTCTTAGAGATTGGTGTAGAATGAAATCTAAAGACTTAAGTATCTATTTTGAATATGTCTCCTCAAATATTGATCTAAATTACCCACACTCATGTCAAATTGTGATGAATGATCATGCAAGGAATGAACTAGAGGGTCAGAGTGTTCCTTCACAAAAATTGAAGAAGAATCAACTTTGTCAAAGATAAGATGAATGCAATCAATAGAGTCTCTCAGATCTGCAATATGTTTCTCCATAAACAAGTCTGAAATACTTGTCAAGATATCATCCCTAAAAACTATATCTAAAAGACTATGTATGTCATGTTACAAAAATTCATAAGAAGTTCTCGAAGAAGCAACACTAGACTCTGAAGTAGCAGCAGATGCAAGGAAAAAAGAGTGGTCCTCAAAGAGAAGACACGTGTCCTCAATAGTGTCATCTAGATCTAAAATGAGGGACTCTACAAACAAACAAGAGATGTTTGGTAAAAATTGGTCCCACTAAACTAAATCTAGAAGACATAAATGACCATGTTCAATGAATAATTGGAAGCTTTTAAGAAGCATCTTTGAACTCTGAAGCTGCAACAAGTAATTTTGATGAGATATCAATGAGTTGATCATCCACAAAATATGTGTCCATAAAATATGCGGCAACATAACTCTCAATATCATCCATAAGAGCCTAGTTCTCCAAGGAAACATCACTTTCAAATGAAAGTCCAATATCTCCAAACAACTATTGGATGATGGTTCAAGCAGTGAAAGGGTTCTTAGTATGCTCTATGTGATGTAGTGTATCCTCAAAAATAGTAAGACATATTAGTCCATAGGCCATGCCATTATTGTTAAGCCATGCATTCTTCTTATCATAGTTGTAGACACTAAAAAATATCTTGACCTACGAACAACATTTTTCCACATCAATCTCTCTTCTTCCCTGCATAATTAAATAATTTTAATTATTTAATTATTTTCTTTGGTTACATTCTTCTATTAATTAAATAATTTTAATTATTTAACTAATTCATTTCCTTTTCTTTATTCTTCTTTGATTAATCAAATAAATTAAATATTTATTTAATTACAACACTATATCCTTTTCTCTTTATAATTAAATAAATTCTTATTTATTTAATTATTCACCTTTCACCATTCGTCTATAGTTAAATAATTAAAATAATTATTTAACTATTCATTAACCTCTTCCTCTATTAAATAATTAATCTAATTTAATTATTTAATGTCTTATTCTATTTTTTTCCATATTTAATTAAATGGTTGAATAATAATCATTTTAATTAAATGTCATTTTCCCTCTTTCTCCATAAAAATAATCATTTTTTATTATTTATTTCTCCACATCCTCTCCCAAATTTTATTTAATTGTCAATATTCCCTTCTCAAATTAAAAATTATTATTTGATGCCTCCACTTTCCTCCACTTCCTCTTTCAAATTTCAACTGTTGATTCCCTCTAGTCTTCTTTCAATCTTGACCGTCTATCCTTAGGCCATTCCTAACCCTACCACTACATGGTGCATGCAACCTCAACCATTAATCTTGGCATTTTTTTGGCTTTCGATCTTGTTCGTCCATTCGAGAAGTTTTTTCTATAAAAGAAGGTTGTCTCCCTCATTCCAACCTTACAACCACTATCTCCAAAATTCTTGTTATCTTGTCATTGTCACTTGCAAGTATTCAAACACTTAAAAATATGAGGGCAAGCTTGCACATTAAGAAAAATGGAGGAGATGCAAGGAAGAGGAATAAACTTTAGTATAGGGAGTTCTATTTAGTTTTATTTTCATTACAATTTCCTTATGCTATCTTGTACTTCCTTGTTTGAATTGGGATTTAGGCTTAGATTTTAGGTAGTTATGGTTGTTATCATTGATCTTTGTCTTCTATTATGAACTTTAACCCTTCCTACACTGGTGAACCCGATGTGAATCTAACAATTTCATAAGAAATCCGTACATTTTTTTGGTTTTTTGTGTTTGTAGGTTCATGACCTGCAATCATGAGACAGTGAGCCGCAATCGCTAGCAGAGTGACAAAAAATTCAAATAACAATGCATTTGTAGGTCCAAGCAATGCAACTAATAAAATCCAAAATGGCGCATTTGAAGAACATTAAGCCACATCCATGAATTCAATCGCCATAATCATAGTTCAATTCACCGCAGTCGACATCCCCTAGACAACATCTAATGCGACGCATATGTTAACCAGAATGATGCATTTGCTTATTTATGTAAATAACTCAAATTTGAGATTTCTTTTAGTTTTTCCTTTTAGTTTGCATTGGGTTAGGAGTTTTGGTGTTACTAATCTTATGTTTTTAGCATGTGGCTTACATTTTGGAGAAGACAAACCCTCAAAACTACTAATTTGTTTGCTTGTAGGACGTTGATTGAAGACTCTTTTTAAGACTACTAATTTGTTGTTTTGCAAGACTTTTGACTATCTTCATTTTTGTTAAATTAGAAACATTTTGATTTGGGTTTAAGAATAAATCAATGTCTTTTGTTAAATTAGGAACATTTTGATTTGGGATTAAAATGAACTAGTTTCTTTTGTGTTTGGTGTGCTTTCACACTTCTTTAGTGTAGAACCCAATGAGGTGTAGTGAGAGTATCCTCTCCCCTTGCCACTTTGTGGATCTTGGGTGTAAGATAAATCACTCCAAGGGGAACGACCCAAAGCATTTTTTCCCTCGGGCCGCTATATAAAAGGATAAGGCCAAAGCCAAGTCCAAATTGACATTAGCCTTTACCGAATAGTGCCAACTAAAAGGGGAGATACCCACACTTGTGTGAGGTAGTTATGGCCCCAAGTAGGATTGGTTAGAGACTTAAGTGGCTTTATGAGTGCTCACAAGGCGTCAAGTCCTTGATTTTTGAATAGAAACCTCTCTTAGTAGCCACCCTTTTTGACTGATTTATTGGCATCACTTTCAGTGCAAGTGTGTAGCACCATGACCCAAAGTTACTCACCATATGGCTCCCTTGAGATGAGACAAAAAATAATGTCTTAGCATAAGCTACTTGTAGCTTTTCGTGGAGAGGGTTATTGAGTCATCCTTCCAATCCTAAAGTCCCCTAGTTGTCCTCTCTCACAAAGACAATATTGTATACACCCCCTTAAGGTGTCCCTACACTTGAGTCGAAGGAGATTCCAAGTTGTGGGCCTAAAAGTGATGCCATTGGCCTTGACCTTAGGGATAAGAAGTGCTTGATGTGTTTTTGATATTGTGTTATACTAGTGGAAATTGGGGTGAATAACCCTCAAACATATACTATTCACATATGAATTTAACAATTCAACAACTTAAAACGTGTTTTCATATTGTTTGTTGTGTTTGCAATCACATTCCAGAAATTTCCCAAATTGAAAATCATTCAAAAACATCAAATCTAAGACAAAAAAATTGTGAACCACAACTATCAGATAGTGAATTACAAATGTTGAATAGTGAACTATAATTGTGAACAATAACCGTGGAACTTTGCATCGCACTTGTGAGATAGTGAGTTGCAACTGCAAAATCAAAAAAATTTAGAGAAATTCTTGTCCAATCTCAGTCCTCATTATGTTACGATGGTGACCTTACATTTTGATTATAGACTTTCTTAGTTTGATCTGTCCATTTCATCGCATTCATCTAGGTTTGCTTTGTTAGATTGCATTTCCTTTCTCGCATTTCCTAGTGGGTCTTAGGTCATTCCTAGATATAAGCACCCTTCATATTTTAGATTAGGAGGCCTACCATATCTCTAATAATTCCATGGTTTCATTTCTAGATTGTTGTTGACCTTATCTTTCTATCAATCAATTTTCAATCATCATTGGGTCTCAAACTTACATCTTAGTTTAGACTCACTTTGTCAAATCAATCATCCTTTTAGAATTTACCTTCTAAGGTATTGGCATTTTAGTTTGTTACCTTGGTCTACCATAGTTTGGTTAGCATCCTTTTTCTTAGGTTCAAAGGTGCATACCCTTAGTTTCATTTGGCATACCTTAATATTAGTTTCATATCAAAACTTTGGTCATAATCTCATTTGGTCTCATTACATATCATATCCTTTGGTCATAGGGTCATTATCATCATTTCATTTCAAACCTTAGTCTTAGGTGCATTAAACATTTGGCATCCTTATATCTTCAAAAATCCAAAAAAAATAAAAAAATATAGCATAGTCTCATATCTCATCTTGCATTACCACCTTTGCATTATCAATCCTTAGGTTGCAAGTCTTATATGGTTCAAACAAGGTCACAAAGGAAAAGGAAGGCCACGGATTATTCAAGTGATCCCCTTTTCAATCCCACAAGTGAAATGAACCTTGGATCAAATTCAAATCCATTTTCCAATATCACGTTAATTGATGTCAATAGATGTTTAACCCCTGAAGAAATTGAACATGTTGACCAAGATCCAAGAATAATATGTATTGTGGATGAGTTTGTTAGCGCAAACCCTACAAAATTATTTATCGCACTTGCTAAGAAAGGTTCCAAACTCCCCTTTGAGTTTGACACTTCCATAATTGTAGAGGGAGTAACACAATCACAAACCCAAGGTCCTATCCAAAACACATTTACACAAGGTCAACCAATTTCACAATAAATATTCACTAGTCTTCCCCTTGGGGCCACAACACACATTACAACAACTACACACATATCTAATCCACCAATATTTGGAGCTAAGAGAACACATACCATGTCCCAAGGATGAACATTCACATTTTGTAGCTCATCTTCTAATCCCTTGGATGTGACATTTACAAATCCATTTGGCACACAAAAAAATAACCTTTAATCAATGTAAGTCAAAATCCACCAAAAAAAACAAGGAGAATTCATATTGTCACATCTAGGGTCCAACAAAAATGATCAATGCTACACCTAATACCAACATGACCTTTGGGACAAATTTGAGCACCAATCCACTTCCATTGCAACAACATTTCACACCAAATGCCAATTTCATACCACAAAATCAAACCAATATCAATACCACATTTACACCCCAATATCAACAAGGTAACCCAAATCCTTTGCAACAAAATTCCAATCCAAATCACACATTGGTGTCAAACTTACCATACAACACTCTTAACACTAATTTTGATCCCCTTATGCAATGTCAACTCAACATGACACCGTTTCCCATGGACAACTTGATGCAACAAATACAAGCAATTCAATAGAAAATGGAAAAAATATAATTGGGGATAACTAAGAAAAGATATTCTATGGAGTAATTGTACCCTTACCCTTTTGATAGAAACCTATACATGCCACCTTTCCCCTCACATAAATTTCACTACTCTAAACTTTAACAAGTATAAAGGGAAAGGGGATCTAGTGGAGCATATACGTGAATTTAACATGGCATGCATGGATATTGCTTATGAGCCTACCTATTTGATGAGACTATTTCCATGAAGCCTTTCGGGCTCGACTCTAGAGTGGTTTGCACACCTTCCTCCTAGGATACGAACATGGGGTGAGTTGGCTGATAGATTCATCAACCACTTTTCTTACAACATAGAAAGTGATACGGCCCTAGCAACATTGTGAACAACCAAAAAAAGAGAGGGATATTCACTTACATCATTCTATCAAAGATGGCACAGCATGACTAATAGATTTCCTTGCCATATACCTGAGAAACAATTGGTCACCATTGTCATAGAAAGCCTTAACATAGAATTGATGATCTAACTTCAAATTCAATGTTGCACCACCTTTGAAGATGTCATTGAAAAAGGGTTCTTTTTTTAGAAGGCTCTTGTGGAAAAAGGAATAGTAAAGATTTTCAAAGAAACCCCAAATGCTCCTAGTGACAAGGGAAAATTTTGGTCTTGAAATAAGAATGCCACCAATGATGGGGTAGTGGATGCTAAAGTGGTAAATCAAGGTAACCCCACCCTTCATCTTAAAGGTCCATCCACATCAAATACACCAACATCCAGCCATGATTAGACATTGAATGCAGTCCAAAATAATCAACAATGCAAAGGACCTCCATGTACTAAAATAACATACACATGCTTAGGGGATCCCATTGAGTTGGTTTTGAATAAAATTTTACAATACAACATTGTTCAGCTTTCAAACATTAAAACATATGAACTAACATTGGTTAAACCAAATTGGTGGAATGAGAATGAATTTTGTGAATACCATCATGGAAAAGGACACAAAACATCATCATGTTGGACACTCAAAAGCCTCATCCAAGATCTTATTGAATAAAAAGATATATCAATGGATAATTCATAAGGTAAAACCAATGTTGATCATACCATATTCAAAACTCCCTTGCAAGATCATGGGAAAGGGAAGCCCGCTAGTTTAGGGAATAATAATAATGCTAATTATACCCATGTTGTGCATGACTATACCATCAATCACATTTGATCCCTTGATAATCATGTTGCTAACATTATCATTAATAAAATTTCAGAATGTGTTGTTACCACTCGTAGAGCTAAGGTGACCCTACAAGGGGCTACCTCTAACCTGCAATCAAAAATTCAATATAACCTCCTAGATCATCTAGGTTAGACACCCATACAAATATCCATTCTTGAACTACTTCACATTTCCCAAGAGCACAGGGTCATTCTGGACAAAGCCTTGCAAGATACATTTGTACCCTCTAACCTAAATGTCAACCAATTTTAGGCCATGGTTGGATACCTAGCTATGCCCCACCATGTCACCTTTTTCGAACAAGATCTTTCCACGCAAAATCAAAATCATAATGATCCCCTAAACCTTGAAGTATACATTAATAAACATAAAATCATACGAGTCTTGGTAGATAGTGGAGCAGGTCTAGACATATGCACACTAAAATTGGTTACAACATTGGGATTCTCTGAGGCTTTCATAGATCGATATAAGATAATTGTTATCAAGGCTTATGATGTTGTTGAGAGCTCATCTGAAGGATTAATCACACTTCCCATAAGGGATGTCCCTGTTATTCAGAACACAATGTTCCATGCTTGGATCTAGACTTTCCTTACAACCTCCTAGGTTTCCCATGGATTCATGCCATGAGAGTTGTACCTTCCACTTACCACCAATGCCTAGATTTTCCCTACAATGGCCTTGAAATTACCATACTAGGAGATCTAGGTCCTTTCCAATACTACAGTAATTTGAGAGGAACCATTGAGCATCAAGTTCCCATTAATCTAGAAGCTTCATCTTCTACCACATCACACTACATTGATCGATATTCCCTTGTCAAATCATCCACTCCATTCACCACACCTTCCAAACCCAAAGTATAGGTCCATGATGAGGGATGTAGGGAATACAACATGGAGAGGTTATTTTGTATTGGAAAACTACCTAAATAACCAAAGTCTTATAGAAAACCTCATCATATTCAGCCTAAAATAATTATCTATAACCCTCCTACCACCTTCATCAAATGGGGGGAATTAAGCAAAGAGCCTATAGGCGAGGACATTTCTACATGGATTTACAAAGATGAAGAAGAAATTGAGCTTAAACAATTACTAGTTGAGTAGTATACCAAAGGTTTCCAAATAATGAAGCAACAAGGATATGATGAACATAGTGGTCTCGGTCTAAACAAACATGGAATGGTGGAACCAATACTACCTCCTCATTGACCAAAGAACATTGGGCTAGAGTATGTACTATCAAAAGTGAGTATTCCTAGTACTAATTTTCCTTTGAGTGAGAACAATAACATTTCAAATAAAATTGATACATATGAGGAGGACTATACCAAAATTGATTCTAATGAGTGGGAATGGGATTCCTATACATCCAGTGAGTATGACCTATCTGAGACCTTTCAAGAGTTTTACTTATCCTCCCCAACCAATATCATGGACATAAATATCTGGATTGATTTCTTTTGGGATCCTGAATATACCTTTATCTTCACCATATTTTCCTTCACTCTTGATGACATAAATGATGGATTACCCCTTGTTTACCTGTAACTGATAGATTGGGATTAGCAAGGAACATCGAGTTTAGACGCATTTGAGAATAATGAAGCAATTTTTGAGTTCATGGGACTTCATGAAGGAATACCAAGTGAGGATCATAAAGTTGGCTTCATCATAGAACTTGATAATGCAGCATATTTTGGAGAGTCTTCTCCTCCCTCTAGTCACAAAAGTGAGAAAAATGATAAAAATAAAAATAAAAAGAATAGGTCTCTAGGTGAAAATCAAAAGGAACTTTTAGACCATGAAAAAGTAAAAATAAAGGATGTAGCCAAAGGTGAAAACCTCTTTGAGGTGCCTAAGGATGGAGGGTTGGACAGTCTCCCCATTGACCGAGAGAGATCATCATTGCTAGTAGAAGAATCATAAGATCTCAATCTTGGGATAAAGGACAATCCTAGAATCATTCAATTTGTAGCATCTTTGACCACTGAAGAAAAACCAGAGTTCACTACATTCTTTTCAGAAAGACAAGTTAATTTTTCATGGTCATATGCTAATATGCATGGGTTGGACCCCGAACTTGTTCTACATTTTCTATCATTGATTCAAAATGCTAAACTAGTCAAGTAGAAATTAAGGAAAATGCACCCACATATCACACTCTTAGTAAAGGTTGAGTTGAAGAAGCTTCTAGATGTTGGCTTTATTCATTCCATAGACTATGCAAAATGGATATCTAATCTTTTTCCTATCACAAAACCAACTGGTGGTATCAGAATGTGCACGGATTTTAGATATCTAATTAAGGCTTTTCCTAAAGATGATTTTCCACTACCTAATATTAACATCATAGTAGACCTCACAATGTGATATGAGATTTTATCACTTATGGATGGCTTTTCAAGATACAATCATATCAGAATTACCCCTGAAGAATAATGCAAAAAATATTTCACTTGCGATTGGGATACCTTTTGTTGGAATTTTATGCCTTTTGGTCTCAATAATTTTGTAGAAACATATCAAAGAGCTATGACAACCATTTGTCCAATATTTTCATAAGGTTAAGAGAATATAAGGTTAGGCTAAATCGAAAGAAATGTGTGTTTAGGGTCCAATCAGGCAAGCTCTTGGGATACATATGTTGGCATATGGCTTCTAGTGTTGTCATTGATGGAAACCTAAGTAAGTGATCTGGTGCACATCTCTATATTTGTTCATACCGGGAGACAAAATGAAGAACAAGGTATCTGACTGAAGTTGAACCTACTTGCATTACCAGTTTATTAGTTCACATTATGGATCTTAGGGAAGGTCGTTGAGCATATGGAATATATTATTCTCAAGTTTTGTGTCATTGCATCAAGTGGTGTACGAGTTAGGAAATCCGATTGATTGATCTTTTGTTTAATAGTGCAGAGATCCGACTTGGTGAATATAATACGTTGCGGATATTTGAGGAGAAATTGTTTAAGTATTTTTGTGTTCTATCATGTTGATTTGGTTCATCACTATGCTATGGCCAACTTTGGGTGATGCACATTGAAAATCATTTGTGGATTTAGTCGAACGTTAAAAAATACTTTGTCTTATTGAAGCTGACAAGTAGTGATCAAATCTTTAGCTGTGGATATATATAAGTGATCGATTATATCATTTTGATATAGATGTGAAGTGTGTTGGTGTGATGCAAAATTCAGAAGGATAGTCGTGTGATTTCACTTGCGCATATAAGATTTGTGATGTGAATTATAGCAGAGCAGAGAAGAAGAGCAGAATCAGATAGAAGGTCATGAAATCGACTAATGTGCTTAATCGGAACTATTCTCAGGCATTTGCAGATCCTAATTCATAGTTCACCACTTATGTTGTCTTTTAGCACTAATTGTAAGGCAGTGAGCCTTTGTATTCTTAAGCAGTGAGCTCTAGGCAGTGTGCCTGAATGCAAGTGCATTCTCATTTTGTAAAGCTTATATTTGAGTACTCAAATGTGGATTGACCTCCACCGTGGTTTTTCCCCTAACAGGGTTTCCATGTAAAAATCCTTGTGTTATGGTGTTGTGGATGATTGCTTCATATGTTTGCATCTTTCTTTCAGTTCAATGTTGTAAGTGGTTTAAAGATCAGATTAATAAAGTAAAAAATATTTGAACACTGATTCACTCCCCCCCTCTTAGTGTTCCTTGATTCCAACAACATAGTCTCTCACAAGGGAATTAAAGTTGATCCCACAAAGTTAAAAGAAATCATAGATATGCCCCACCTACCAACATTAGTCATTTGGGAACTTTACAAGGAATATTATAGTCAATATGAAGGCTCATTGCCCAGATAGCAGACAAGATTCACCTATTTCAATGCTTTCTACGTAAAGGAGTCCCCTTCATATGGATCGAGCATTGTCAAGTGGCATTCCAAAAAATAAAGGATTATCTATTAACTCCTCAAGTTCTCATGCCTCCTATTAATGGAAGATACTTAATCTTATATATATCAGCCACCACATCAACATTGAGGGCATTACTAGCACAAAACGACAATGATGGAAAAGAGAGAGAGCTATCTATAATATCAATCGTACTCTTGTAGGATATGAGCTTAACTACAGTCCCATTGAAAGAGAATTCTTTGTAGTACTTTTTGTCATACAAAAATTGAGACAATAAATGTTGAACCATAAAACAAAATTGATAGCCAAGATTGATCCTCTAAACTATTTATTGAGCAAAGCAACTTTGACAAGTTGACTAGGAAAGTGGGTCATGATTTTGAGTGAGTATGACATAAACTACGTTGATTGTAAGGCAATAAAAGGAAAAGTGATAGTTGATCAACTTGAAAATGCACCAATGGTAAAAAATCATCCTCTCGTGTTTGATTTTTCCTGATGAATCCATCTTTATGATAGAGACCCCTACAACATGGAAATTGTATTTTGATGGGTCTTATTCAAATCATGGTTCAGGGGTTGGAATTTTTTTTATCACACCTCAAGGGGAATCCATTCCTAAGTCATATAGAATAGAATTCTCATGCACAAATAATATGTCCAAGTACAAAGCATTGTTGACAGGACTATGCATGGCAATTAATTGGAAAATCAAGGATCTTCAAGTCTATGGTGATTCATAGTTGGTTATCTGTCAAGTGAATGACGACTATGATACAAAGGATGAAAAGATTACCCCTTACAAGCACATGGTGGATAGTTTTAAGTTGTACTTCAATTATATTTCTTTTGAGAAAATTTTGAGGATTCACAACAAAGTGGCTAATGCAATGGAAACCGTTGGATCTCTCTTGCATATTCCTAACAATGCCTCGTAGTATGAGTTCTTGATGGAACAATTGTTGATCCTTGTGTTCGAGGTCCCAAAATCATAAATAATGTGTGAACTTGTTGGTCTTGAATATCCTTGGTACAAATACTTATATAACTACCTACATGACCACATTATCCCTTCCAACTTGTCTGCAAACCAACACAAGACCTTTATTCAACAAGCCTCCAAATATATCATCATCGGTGATACCCTTTATCACCATAGCCTATATAGCACCCTCCTAATATTTATCTACACATATGAGGCACATATGTCCTTACAAGAGATACAAAATGGTATATGTGAAGCTCACTTTGTTGGTCCTACTCTACCTAAGAAGCTTATGTGAAAGGGATACTATTGGCCTACAATGGAACATGATACCTACTATTTTGTGAAGAAATATTGCCTATGTCACATACATGGAGATCTTGCACATGTGTTTTCTCAAGAACTTCACCTACTTACATACCTTTGGCCATTCTCTCAATGGGGACTCGACCTCGTGGGAAAGTTTCACCCTACTTCTGCCAATGGACATAAGTTTATCCTTGTTGTAACTGAATATTTCACTGAATTGATTGAAGCCATTCTAATGACCTAAATTACTGGTAAACAAATATCCAAGTTCATTCTTAACTATATCATATGTTAGTATGGTGTTCCCCAATCCATCATCACAAATAATGGTCATCCATTCAAGAATCAATATGTTTGTGAGTTATGTGAAAGGTTCCATATCCAACATCATTTCACCACTCCATACTACCCCTAGGGCAATCGTCAAGCTGAGGCATCTAATAAGACCATCCTTAAAATCTTAAAGAAGATTGTCGATGATGTTGGTTGTGATTGGAATGTCCAACTCAATTATGCATTATGTGCTTATTGAACTAGCATATGTACTCCCATTGGTGTCGCCCCATATTCCCTCATCTTTGGATCCAAATCCATTCTTCCCATTGACATCAAGTTACCATCCTTGAGGGTGTCTATGCAGTAGTTTATTGATGAAGATGAGTATCGTATAGCTCATTTGCATGAGCTTGAGTTATTGGATGAGAAGAGACAAAATGCCTTAACCCATTTATAGGCATATCAAAACCATCTTCGGTGCAGCTATAATAATAAATTTTGAGCTAGGTACTTTGACATTGGTGACTTGGTTCTAAAAGAGAATCTTAAGAATCAAATGGATTGAGAAAAGTCCAAAAATTTTGAGCCCAATTGGTTGGGTCCCTACATCATCACAACAACATATGGGTCTGGTGCTTATTAATTGTCTACTCCTAAAGGTGAACCACTACCTGAGGTTATCAATAGCATGCACCATCACCAACATTGTACATAGCCTCTACAAAATCTCATTAAAATTCAAAAAAAATCAAAAAAATCAAAAAAGTAAAAAATGCAAAAAAAAATCATCACGTTGATGAAAAGCTAACAAATGGGCATCTTGGTGACAGTGAAAAAATTAAAAATAAAAAAAATAGTAAAGAAAAATAATTCATCCAATAGTGAAAACCACTTTGGTGGCGCTTTGGATAAGTATCATGGTGAAAACCTCACAAACAAGTGCCATGTGTAGTCAGCCTTTTCTCTATCGCCTACCATCAATCTATCTAGTTTTTCACCTCCATCCACCCCATCCTTCACTTATCACAATAAAAATTTGTCATATTTCTCATGGCCTGGGAACCATTGACATTTAGTGTCCTTCGCCTTTCATGACCATCCTTGGCTACCATCAATCCCCTCGCGTGTAATAACTTGGTCCTATACTTGATTGGAGGAAATTCCTCAACCTACATCTTTATGGGATCCTACACATGGTATGAGCTCTTAAAACATAAAAAATCCAAAAAAATCATAAAACATCAAAAATACAAAAAAATATAAAACATCAAAAAACCAAAAGAATCGTAAAACATCAAAACTCCAAAAACAGAGTCAGAGTCTATGTCAGTCCAAGTTCATTTGAACTAGGTTGTCTCTTTGTATTGCTACGTAGGAAAGGCCATCTTTTGATGAGCCCCCTGAGGCACTAGGTTAGTCCCTTAGGTTTTTGTTGAGTCGAATCAATCATGATTCACGTA
This sequence comes from Sequoiadendron giganteum, assembly GCA_007115665.2. Taxonomy (NCBI): domain Eukaryota; kingdom Viridiplantae; phylum Streptophyta; class Pinopsida; order Cupressales; family Cupressaceae; genus Sequoiadendron; species Sequoiadendron giganteum. The sequence continues at coordinate 431,298,146 of CM021101.1, read as the reverse complement.
ACGAGTCATCTTTGGTCCAAGTTAGTTGAACTACGACATCTTTGCTTGTATAACGTAGGCAAGGCTATCTTTTAATGAGCCCCCCAAGCACTAGGTCAATCCCTTAGGGTTTGTTGAGTCTATCTTGGTCTATCGTCATTTTGTCCTACAATAAGTTATCCCTTGCTAAGCTCAACACTTTTGACACAAACAAACAGATATCTACACCAAATCATGAATTAATAGATCAACCATCCAACTATTCTTCAATCCAAACCGATCGATTTCCTAATCATCGATACTTGTCAAATTCAATGGTCTTATCATTTTGTCTTCTTCAGGATGCGTCCTTCCTGAATTTGGGACATTGTCATTTTTAAACCTTATCATTTTCCTTATACAAGATATGTCTTTTCTGAAATTAGGCATGGTTAATCAGTTAGTCAATTTGGTCAATCAATCAATTTGGTCAATTAATCAATCAATCCTGTCAATTGGTCAATCTTATCAGTCAATCAATTTGGTCAAATAATCAATCTTGTCAATCAATCAATCAATCAATCAACCTTATCAATCAATAAAAATTCTCATTCAATCACTCTGGTCAATCAATCAGTCAAAATTGTTATTTAATCAGTCAATCAACCTCATCAATCTTATCAACAAATAAATTTTGGCAAACGATCTAAATGGTGGTTGACTTTGTTGGTCTAGTTGGTCTTATCTTTTTTATTGGTCTTTTTTCAGGTTACTAGACACCTCAATGATGTCCCAAGAAGGATTTAGAGGAGCGATGATAGATCATGACCTCTTTTCTTTTGATTTCTACTCGTGGTTTGTCTTGACAAAAAGACTAGGGTAATCTGGTCCTTAATATGAGTCAAGGCACTCCTTTTTTGTTGAGTGTCTATTTTCATAGAGGGATAACATTGTACACCTTGGTATATGTCATACCATGGTGTTTATTGTCCATTTTCTATAGTTTTACTATCTAATGATGATCAACATGCAAGTCTAGCATCTATTAAGCAAGAATACCCATCCCTTTTTCACCAACTCCAAGTTAATATCCATCTTCTCTGCACTAACATCCATCTTCTCCATGCTCTCGCCTCTTCTATTTGTGATCATCCTAATGGTGTTATGTGACACACAAAAATATCTTGCATACATAATCATATTAGAATCATCACAGGAATCATTATGAATATGTTAGGTCTTCCATTTGCATCAAAAAATACAAAAACATAGATAACATCATCACACATACATGCATACATGCATCCATATAAGAATTACATATCATAATTATATAATATTATCTTGCATTCATAAACCAATAGCATGCATCTCATTGCATACATCTTATCACATATTGCATCACATTTTCATATAAAAAGGAACTAATACATGATCCTCACATTTCATATACATTATCTATATCCATATTCATCATCCATCTTATTTTATTTGCATACATCATATACATATCCATATTACATCATGTCATAAGCATAAAGCATCTATAAAATCATAAATAATACATCTCATGTGCATCCACATAAGAATAATAATCATATAAAACCATCACGCATATAGCAATATAAAATAAGTGCATCCATCTATACATCATAAGATAGATAATCATACATGAGCATAAACAATCACCCATAATGTATCATAACATATAGAATCATCGCATCAACATATAAATGCATAACATCATAATATCATAATCCATCATATCATAGAAACATGCATAATAAATAACTCATGTAGTCACCACCAAAATCATGCATCTCACATATATATTAAAAACCAAGTGTCACAGTACAATGTTAGAATGATCTTAAAAATAGAGCTCATGGGCTATATATATTAGTGTCTAAAGCACAATAAAAAGAAATAGCTAGCTAGTGCTCCCCTATCGCCTGATGGGGATGATATTGTAGGAGGTTTCTTGTCATGAGAATTTTGTGATCCAGAGGCCCCATGTTCTAAACCTAATGGTCGATGATATGGTGATTCATGGCTAAGAAACCCCTTTGTTTCTCTTACTCCATTGAGAGTGCATCCTGCTCTGTGGCCTGCTCATGGTCGTTGAAAAACTAGGCTCTCTTTGCTCAAGTGGCACCTCTCTCTCATAGAGATATCTATAGTACTACTCTACCTGAATAGACCTTCTAAGCTCTCGAGCAATATCCATGGAATATCCACTACACCTGCTAATAAAATCAATGGGGCCCTACTTAGCTCACTATGCCCTGATGACGACCATGTCTCTCTCAAATCTTAGCTATTGGACCTATTCCTATGTAGCCTATAGTTGTGCTTGTAGCTCTTCAATCTAAGCATCCATTGGCTTGTCCTCTTCCTCCACCTCCATCACCTCAATGATGGGGATCTCCTCTAACCCCTCATCGATCACCACCCTCTCCCTCTCCTCCTCCTCCTGGTCCACCATCTTCTCATCTCAACCGACCTCCTCCACCTCGACATCAATCTTGATATAAACTTATGGCTACTCCTCAATCTACCTCTCTTGATGAGGAGGGCATCTTCTTGCCCTATAACCACTACCATTGTTTCTCTCACCTCACCTTACTAACGAGGGGCCTCTATTGCATGTCAACCATCCTCCCACCTCAATCGACGAGGTGGATGGGGTGGTCATCTATCTTTTACCCTACCTCTCCCATCCTTGCCTCCCCTGTCCCCTATGTCTCCTCCCCTAACTCCATCTTCCCCATCCCCATCATCTCCTTTGTCCTCCCCTCCACCTCCTCCCCTCCATCATCCCCTCAACCTCGACCTCAACCTCGAACTTCTCTCCTTGGCCCTCTCCCCCACCTCTGTACTGGTGTTAGTTGATTAGGATCTATAAGTGGTATGGGCCTATGCTAGGATCACTATGCATCATACTCTAAGGTAGTACTTGCATCTATCACCTCTATTACTTCACCCCACCGCAATGGTTGCAGCTCATCTATATCATGCTCTATTGTAGCAATTGAAATCATCACCCCCCATGGATGGATCTCCCTACTAGATCAAGAAAACTCTATAGTTCCCACCGATATCCCCTGCTACTTGTCAAACTGACAACACACCCGTTTTGGTAGATATCTCTCAATGATATGTTGCGACCGAACTATGCATCCAATCAAGTATCGATTATGTTAGAAATAGGGTAAATGGTTGTCATCTTCCATGAACGAGGTCTCATCCCTGTATGGTCTCCAGATGAATGAATCTAATATGTCAATGGTGTATCTCCAATAACCAACATCACCCACATGTGTTTGTGTCACCGTGCCTCCATAAATGAATACATAGGTAAAACCTACTCCTATCTCCCTCTGGACTGGTGGTCGAAACACTACAATGTGATCCCAGGCCCATACCATCAAGAGAGCCATCCCATAACTGATTCTTTGAGCACCTTGGTATGCCACATCATGGAGCTAAAAATATAGCATGGCCAACATGCATGGCCCCCAAGCATAAACAACTCCTTGGGTAAGCATCCCAACAAGCATCTCCCCCCACTAGACCAGAAACCCTTGTCCACATCGATCAAGGTACACAACTCCACCAATAACACTAAATAGGACAACGATGAAGAGGTCATATCTCTTTGTGATCATGTCCCAACAGATCTCATACTCCTCTACTCCCAGCTCAGTAATGTCCTCATGATCGAAAGCACTTGCAATTATAGCATACCCCCACTCTTGATTGTAAGACACACGTTGCTTGTAGATCAGAAGCTTGAGGATCTACCACACATCCTCCAAAGTCACTATGGTCTCCCTTATCGAAAAATGGAATGAGCTAGTCTTCGAGTGTCATTGCTTGGCCAGGGCAGTCAATAAACCCCTATTAGCTCAAATCACGAGCATGAAAGTGACGTAGTATAATCCTAGGGGAAGTAGTTGATCCCTCTGGTAATCCTCTAGTCGCTCGTGTACTCTAAAAGTTGAAGGTTGTCTCTCTCGAGTGTAAATCGGGTCTAGTGCCACCTATGATCACAAGCAAGCACATTATGTCAATCATAAAGCCTAAGACAACTTATTTGACCTTGGTCACAAAGAAGATTTTACCTAAAGTTGGGGCAAAAATTTAAACAATCAAATGTGTCGCACTATCTAGCATATGTGTTTTAAAAGTCAAATGCATCACAAAATTCACACATGTAGTTCAATTTTGCACATGCATCGAATTCCTTATTAAATGTGGCCTTTTTTCCAAATATGACATTCAAGAAGTTTCCATTACGTCTCAAAAATTCATATGCAGCTCAAAACCTCACATGTGTCGCTTAACCCTGTAGTTGCATCACAAAATTCATTTGCGTTGCAAAAAATTAGTTGAATCTATATCCTATGCATTTGCATCACACCGAGTAGATGCGGAAAACCCCATCCACTAGCAGTGTACACGATAATAAATGCAATGAACGATGTTTGTTGCATCCATTTTCCCCCTTTTGGAGCCCTAAACAAAAAATTAAAAAAATTACAAAGCAAGGTTGGTGTACTTACCGCATCCCCCAAGTCCTCTAGCCATCTATAGGTCCTGACCTGATATCCATAGTGTGCAACGTGTGGTACTAGTGACATCTTAGCAGCAACTCTATAGTAGGTTTTCACTCACTCTCACTATTCACTCAAGGTTAAAATGCACAAATGACTATTTTTGGAAACCAAATCGCTTTTATACCTTTCCAAAATGGGATTTTTACCTCCCTTTTTTACTAGCTATGTCAAATGATGAACCTAAACCCTAATGTGAACTTCTTGGGAACCGAAAATTTAAGCCTTTTGTTGTCAGTGCACAAAATTTTGTTGTCATAATTTTTTCACATTTAAAAAAAAAAAAAAAAATTTGCAAAAAAATCTTAGGGGCATAGGTCTATCCCACCTTCATTGGGACATGTTGGGGAATGTTCGAATTGAATTTTCCTAATTATCCTTTGACATAATGCTCAAAATCACATTATGTCAAATAGGGAAAAATAAACACGAAAAATGTCTTGGCCTCTAACAACATTTTTCCACATCAATCTCTCTTCTTCCGCATAATTAAATAATTTTAATTATTTAATTATTTCTTTGGTCACATTCTTCTATTACTTAAATAGTTTTAATTATTTAATTAATTATTTTCCTTTTCTTGATTCTTCTTCAATTAATCAAATAAAAATATATATTTATTTAATTACGACACTAATATCCTTTTCTCTCTATAATTAAATAAATTCTCATTTGTTTAATTATTTGCCATTCATCTATAGTTATTTAACTATTCATTAACCTCTTCCTCTATTAAATAATTAATCTAATTTAATTATTTGATCTCTTTTTCCATTGTTTTCCATATTTAATTAATTATTTTCCTTTTCTTGATTCTTCTTCAATTAATCAAATAAAAATATATATTTATTTAATTACGACACTAATATCCTTTTCTCTCTATAATTAAATAAATTCTCATTTGTTTAATTATTTGCCATTCATCTATAGTTATTTAACTATTCATTAACCTCTTCCTCTATTAAATAATTAATCTAATTTAATTATTTGATCTCTTTTTCCATTGTTTTCCATATTTAATTAAATGGTTGAATAATAATTATTTTAATTAAATGGCATTTTCCCTCTTTCTCCATAAATAAATAATCATTTGATTATTTATTTCTCCACATCCTCTCTGAAATTAAATAATTGCCAAAATTTCCTTCTCAAATTAAAAAAATATTATTTGGTGCCTCCACTTCCTGTTTCAAATTTCAACTATTGATTCTCTCTGGTATTCTTTCAATCTTGGCTGCCTATACTTGGCCATCCCTAACCCTACCACTACATGGTGCATGGAACCTCAACTATTGATCTTGGCATCCTTTTGTCTTTCGATCTTGGTTGTCCATTCAAGAATTTTTTCTATAAAAGAAGGTTGTATCCCTCATTCCAACCTTACAACCACTATCTCCAAAATTATTGTTATCTTGTCATTTTCACTTGTAGGTATTCAAACATTTCAAAATCTGAGGGCAAGCTTGCACATTGAGAAAAATGGAGATGCGAGGAAGAGGAATCAACTTTAGTATAGGGAGTTTTATTTAGTTTTATTTTCATTTCATTTTCCTTATGATATCTTGTACTTCCTTGTTTGGATTGGGATTTAGGCTTATATTTTGGGTATTTTTGGTTGCCATCATTGATCTTTTCCTTTTATTACGAATTTTAACCCTTCCTACAATAGTCACTTGTGTAAGGAAAAGCAGAGGTGCAGAAACGCTTTCCTAACGCTAAAACCATAGAGGAGACGTGCAAAGACCAGTTTTAAAACATTAAAACACTTAAGATGAACACATGCAGGGTAACAAGAGTAATAGGAATAAAATTATTTCAGAGATAACACCAGATTTATGTGGGAAAACCCTTTCAGGAAAAAACCCACCACACCAAGAGAAAGACACTTTGTATTATAGTAAGCAAAAGATTACATACAAAGTTACAGTCCTCTCACTCTGATAGTTAGCTCACAACAACACTTGAGTTTTCATGCACTCACTGTTACAATTCTATTTCAGCATACAGTCAATACAAAACTCTACCAACTCCTCTTCACAGTATTCTCCTACTCAAATTCTACAAATCTTGTCACGTGACTCCTAGTCAAGACCGACTATTACCAGTCTCTCTACAACCACCAATTAGGGTGCATTAATTCCATTTCTTCACTGACACACCAAATCGATCTCAGATCAGATCCACCTGAAAACCTGCATCAAGCCACCCCCGTAATAAATTCATTGCAAAGAAAATACATTTCGAGCTCTGTCAATCGCCAAAATCCAATCACAAGAGACAACATAATAATCACTTTTCACCAAACCAGCTTTCGACAATAAATGTTGCTTTGTAACAACGGTGCAAAAATAACTGATGAGAAATTACCATGTGTTGCATTGCTATTCGTTCTACCGCATGATCGAGCAGTGATAGGTCACTATCATTGGGCTCCAAAAACCCTTCGTCATCGCTAACAGTTGCATCACATTCCGAGCCGACAATCTGCTATTACCAAAACACCGACCACCAGCCCTATTGGGTCCCACAAGCCACGTGTCTACTGCTCAAGAGGTTTTGGGGCATCCAGGAGGGAATCACCAAGATTCCCATGAGCCCACCCAGAATGAGCTTCCAAGACTGCCACGTGTCCACTGCTCGTGCACTCCGCTTGGCCTATGTGGAAGCCGTTGGAGCTCCTTTGGGGAATCTCTAGCGGCATCCACTAGATTCCCCAAGGAACTCTCAAGGCATAGACAATTGTCTACGACCGGATAACCCTTCGCATAAAGCAGCTCAGGGCCCACCATTTGTTCGTTGTGCTCACCACTTTGACAAGCCACCACATGTCATGCGCATAGGCGATTCCGCTCGATGAAAAGGTAAACAATGGTACTTGCCTTCAAAAGTTGTGGAAAGCAGCCAGGACCATTGGATGAAGCTGATAGCAGTCGTTGATACAAGACATTGGTACATCGGTGTGACAGAGCAAATCCTCTCGTTGATGGGCAATCGATCCTCCAATAAAACCAAAGCCTTCAAACAAACTACCTACTCCACACCCGTCGGCTCATCACTGTGATAACCCTCAAAGCCTCGCCGATCAGATAGAGTCTCAGTGACCAAAGGGTCAAGCCGACTAAAAAGAGAACACCGCGGTAAAGTGATAAGGGCATAAATTCATCAAGCCTTTAACAGAGGTCTAAGTCAATAAATTGAGGCACATTTTCCAACAAGCTCCCACTTGACAAAGACTTATTGGCTTCCTCAAGACTTCATATTCATTTGTGATCATAGGCCCCAAGGCCCATTGAACTTGCACACCATCTGAACTTGTCCGTGCTTACTGGTTTTTTCAATGCATCAGCGACATTTTTTAGAGTATCCACCTTTTCTAAAGAAACCTTTCCATCCTCCACCATATCTCTCACGAAGTGATACTGCACATCGATATGCTTTGTCTTGGCATGAAAAGTTGGATTTTTTGCTAAAAAAATGGCACTCTGACTATCATAAAAAATAGTGATCTGTCCTGCATTAAAACCAATATCAGCACATAAGCGACTGAGCCAAACAAATTCTTTGCAGGCATGAGTCACTGCCATGTATTCTGCCTCCATCATGGACAAAGTGACTAAAGCCTATCACTTGCTCATCCAACTGAGTGCACCACCATTTAACATGAAAGTGTATCCATTGGTGGATCTTCTGATGTCAATGTCCACTGCCCAACCAGAGTCCACATATGCACGAATGTTGAGAGTTCTTTGTGATGGAACCAAATTGCCATGGTAACACAGAACACATTTTGAGGTACCTCTTAGATATCTAAACACTCTCTTTACAACATCCCAATGCATCCTTCCTGGATTTTCCATAAATCTGTTGAGTACTCCCACTACTTGGGCAATGTCTGGCCTTATACAGACCATAGCATACATTAAACTGTTGACAACACTCGCATAAGGCACTTTGGTCATGTCCTCCATCTCAGTAGCATATTTTGGACAATCTTCAATAGATAGTTTTGTTCCCTGCGTAATTGGAACAACTAGCTGCTTGCAATCACTCATATAAAATCTCTCTAGAATAGTGTTGATGTACTTACTCTGGCTGACCCAGAGCTTTCTTCCATTTTTGTCCTTGGTTATCTCTATCCCTAGAATATACTTTGTTGCACCCAGATCTTTCATTTCGAACTTTGCAGAAAGCTGAGATTTAAGATCAGAAATCATAGACTTACTATTTCCTATGAACAACATATCATCCACGTATAGGGCAATAATAAGCACATGATCATTTTTCAGTTTTAAAATACACACAATGATCGGATTTTGATCTCACAAATCCCATAGACAACACAAAGGTGTCAAACTTTTGGTACCACATTCTAGGAGACTGCTTCAAACCATACAATGATTTCTTTAATTTGCAGACCAGGATTTCTTTACCTTTTTCAACAAAATGCTCAAGTTGGGACATGTAAATTTCTTCTTCCAGCTCACTATGGAGAAACATTGTTTTCACATCCATCTGCTCGATCTCTAAGTCATAAGCGATTGCAAGTGACAACAGAAATATGATAGATGTCAACTTAGCTACAGGGGAAAATAATTCTCCATAATCAATTCCCTCTACCTAGGAATACCCCTTTGCAACCAACCTCGCTTTATACTTCTCTGCACTGCCCTCAAGACCAGTCTTCTTCTTAAATACCATTTATAGCCAACACACTTTCTTCCTTCTGGAAAAGGTACCAAATCCCAGGTTTCATTCTTTTCCTATGATTCCATTTCTTCATTCATGGCTTCCAACAAAGAATTTGCATCAGGCATATTAATTTCCTCTTTAACAGCCCTAGGCTCTTCAATGCTAGTAATTAAAGCATAGGCACAGTTTGAATCCAAAATGGAGAAACCATACCTGTCAAGTTGTTGTTTTTGATGTGTAGACCTTCCCACTGGTTGAGGTTGTGGTTCTTCATCTTCGGAACTCTCGGAGTTACTAGAGCTCTCCTCAGTTTCAGGTACACCATGCAATTCTCCCTTTTCTGGAGTTTGAGGAATCTCAACTAAATCATTTTTCTTTTCTCTTTGATCTGTCTCTAGCTATGGATCAACTGTAGAAGGTTTCAGCTCATGAAATATTACACTTCTGCTATACAAAACCTTCTCAGTATCAAGATTCCAAAGCTTGTATCCCTTCACACCAACGTCATAGCTGATGAAGATACATTTAACAACCTTGTTCTCCAACTTAGATCTTTTCTCATTTGGAACATATGCATATGCCTCACAGCTAAAAAAATGAACATGTCTCAGAGAGGGCTTCTTACTAGACCATGCTTCCAAAGGTGTCTTATCAACAAGAGCAGAGCAAGGAGAATGACTTACTAGGTAACATGATATAGCCACAACCTCAACCCAAAAAATCTGCTCCATACCAGCAATGCTCAACATACTCCTTTCCTTTTCCATTAGCATCCTATTCAACCTTTCAACAACTCCATTATGTTGTGGATTATAAGGTGTAGTTTTATCCCTTTTAATCCCATGGTCTTTATAGCATCTATCGAAATCTGCAGAACAAAACTCACCGCCATTATGCATCCTCAAACATTTTATTTTCCTTCCAGTATGATTCTCAACCAAATTTTTAAACTCTTTAAAACGACTGAACACTTTTGATTTACTTTTAAGAAAGTATATAAATGCCCTTCTCGAATAGTCATCGATAAAAGAAACATAATATCTAGACTTTGATAACGAAGGAACATTCACTGGACCAAACACATAAGAATGAACATAGTCCAGTACACCAGAAGATTTATGAGAACTCGAGGAAAAAGAAACGCATTGTTGCTTTCCATAAATGCAGTGTTTGCAGAATTCGAACTCAAGATTACAATCTATAGGACCTTCAACAAGATTTTTATTTTTCAAGCTTTTTAAACCTTTCTCACCTATGTGACCGAGTCTATGATGCCACAACATGGTCTTCTTTGCTACGAGTTTTACCTCCATCACATTTACAGCCAGAGATGTATCTTCATCTTTCTCTATAGGAACAACTTTACTTGACTTTACAGAGGTGTTGTTGCTTTGAACGGGACGTGCATCCATCTTGTACAAAGTGCCAGTATGTACACCCTTAGCCAACACCAATGCACCTCTATCCATCTTACATCCTTTACTAGAGAAAGTAACTTCTACACCAACATCATTCAACTTACTGACATAAAGTAAGTTAAGAGCTAGACCTGGTATATGCAGTACACCACCAATCCCTTTGATTCTACCATCAGGGACTAAATCTTGACTCTACCTCGGCCAAAAATCTCCAATGTTGAATCACTCGTAAGGTACACCTTTCCACCATCATGCTTCTCATTCTTAGTGAACCATACTCTATGAGACATCATGTGAAAGGATGCACCCGAGTCAACCAGCCAAACATCATATGATGTGTTTCCAAAGCTAGAATGAAGGCATCTGCATCACTCTGAGAAGAGTCATAGTCTAAAGAGTTACTCTTCTTCTTCTTCTTCTTCTCCTTGCAATCCTTTCAGATATGACCAGACTGCCCACAATTCCAACATTTCACCTTGGACCTTTTACCAGCAGACTTCGATCTCCCTACAGATTTAGATTTGGAATTCTTGTCCTTCTTCTTGCCTTTCTCCTTCGATCTCCCTTGAACAGCAAGGGCCTCTTTGGCCATCTCAGAAGACTTCCTCTGCATCTCTTCAGACAGTAGCGAAGTAACCACATCTTCCATCTTGAAAGTAGCAGTTGTCCTTCCAATAGCCATCACCAGATGATCCCAAGTGTCGAGTAATGAACATAACGGGAGCATGCATCCTCCTCCTCAATATTTACACCCACAGACACCAACTAAGCAACACTCATATTAAACGAGTTCAGATGGTCTGCAATAGATGCACCTTCTTCCATCTTCAAGGAGTAAAACTTCTTCCTCAGGAATAGATTATTTACCAGAGACTTTCCCTGATAAATATTGCCAATCTTCTTCCATAACGAATTTGCAGACTTCTCCTCATGGACATTCAGGAGTACAAAATTGGCTAGAAAAAGTCTTACCAAACCTCTCACTTTTCTATCTGTGAGGTCCCATTCTTCTTGCTTCATACCTTGTGGCATAGTTCCAGAAATGGCTACCTAGAGGTCTCTATCCACTAACAGGTCTTCCACTTTGAGTTTCCACAACTCAAAGTTGTCGCCATTTAATTTCTCAATATCAACTCTTCCTGATGTACTCACCATCTTAGATAGAACTAAGTTCTAACTTTGCAAGACTCCCACTAGAACAATATTCACACAAAAAACCGGCCCTACTAATAAGGATAACACAACTAGCCAGGCTCTAATACCACTTGTAAGGAAAAGTAGAGGTGTGGAAATGATTTCCTAATGCTAAAACCATAGAGGAGATGTGTAAAGACCAGTTTTAAAACATTAAAACACTTAAGATGAACACATGCAGGGTAACAAGAGTAACAGGAATAAAATGATTTTAGAGATAACACTAGATTTACGTGGGAAAACTCTTTCGAGAAAAAACCCACCACACCAAGAGAAAGACACTTTGTATTATAGTAAGCAAAAGATTACATACAAAGTTACAATCCTCTCACTCTGATAGTTAGCTCATAGTAGCACTTGAGTTTTTATGCACTCACTATTACAATGCTATTTCAGCATACAGTCAATAAAAAACTCTATCGATTCCTCTTCACAGTATTCTCCTACTAAACTTCTACAAATCATGTCGCATGACTCCTAGTCAAGACTGACTATTACCAGTCTCTCTGCAACCACCAATTAGGGTGCATTAATTCCAGTTCTTCACTGACATGCCAAATCGATCTCGGATTGGATCCACCTATAAACCTGCATCGAGCCATGCCCACAGTAAATTCGTTCCAGAGAAAATACAATTTGGGTTGTGCCAATCACCAAAATCCAATCACAAGAGATATCATCATAATCACTTTTCACCAAACCAGCTCGACAATAAAAAGAAATTTGCAACAATGGTGCAAAAAAAAACCAATGAGAAATCGCCACATGTCGCACTACTATTCATTTCTCCACTTGACCAAGCAGTGATCGGTCAACTATCATCAAGCTTCGAAAACCCTTCGTCATCGCTAATACTTGCATCACATTCTGAGCCGACAACAATCCGCTATCGCCAAAACACCGACCGCCAGCCCTATCAAGTCCCACAAGCCATGTGTCTACCGCTTAGGAGGTTTCAGGGCATCCAGGAGGGAATTGCCAAGATTCCCATGAGCCCGCCCGAAACGAGCTTTCGAGACTGCCACGTGTCCATTGCTCACGTACTTCGCTTGGCCTACATGGAAGCTGTTGGAGCTCCTTCGGGGAATCTCTAGCGGCATCTGCTAGATTCCCCAGGGAACTCTCAAGGTGTAGACAAGTGTCCACAACCAGACAACCCTTCCCATAAAGTAGCTTGGGGCCCTCCATCTGTTCACTGGGCTCACCACTTTGACAAGCCGCCACGCGTCATGCGCATAGGTGATTCTGCTCAGCGAAAAGTTAAACATCAGTACTTACCTTCGGAAGTCGTGGAAAGCAGCCATCACCGTCAGATGAAGCTGATAGAAGTCGTTGATACAAGGCATCGACACATTGGCGTGACAGAGAAAATCCTCCCGTCGATGGGTGACCGATCCTCCGATAAAGGCAAAGCCTTCAAACAAACCACCAACTCCACGCCCGTCGTCCCATCACTGTGACAACCCTCAGAGCCTCATCGATTAGAGAGAGTCTCAACGACCAAAGGATCAAGCTGACCAAAAAGAGAACACCGCAGTAAAGCGATAAGGGCATATATTTGTCAAGCCTTTAACAGAGGTCCAAGCCAGTAAATTGAGGAACATTTTCCAACAACTTGGCTCAGGAATGAGTCCAAGGAGATAGGGAAGTAGATCCTACTCAAGGAAATGATTATTTATCCCTTGTCTCCAGGACAAATAGTTCTTTGAAGTTAGCTTGACAATAAAAGGATGGAAATAAGTTTTAAGAGACATGACTAACCCCCATGAATGGAATTTTATCTTAGTTTGTGATTACAAAGTGCATGTATAATCCCCCAAGATTGATACAAAAAATCATCAAAAGAACACCAATACACTCCTAGCCTTTTCACTAGTAATAAAAATCACTCCCCCCAACTATTACAAGGTTGGCACTTTATAGTTTGGTGTGTTTACAAATATTTTTCCAAGATACAATGCTCAATAGGCCCACAATGGATAAAATTATAATTTTTGATACAAAATGAACTTGAGACAAAATCTAAAAAAAATATCCATGTAATTGTGTAGTGTTCTTCAATATCTTCCAACACCTATTTGTTTTTGAAAAATGAAGCTCCTAGGCAAAATTTATGGCTTGTTGAAGAAAATTACAACAAAAAGCTTCAACCTACAATATCTAGCAGAAAATGGAAAATTTTCTTTTTAATACCTCCATGGATGGAAAGTTCTCATCTCCATCTTTTCTTCGATATCTCATTCGCCAAAAAGAGGCACCATGGCAAAAAGATGATTTTTTTAAATGTTTGAATTTAGCCTATAGTGATGACTCTCCTAGCAAAATAAAAATTTGTCAAAAATCAAATTCATCTAAAATAGACAATTTTATAAGTAAATAGGGTTTTTAGGTCATCTAATCATAATGGAAAAGTCCATTTCACCCAAAAATGCTCTAATAAAAAAAATCACTAGATCTGAGTTTCAAACCCCAACTTGCAACTATGTCAAACGGTCTCCAAATTGGATGAAATGAAAGCCAATATTGACTTTCTTGAGCCTCCTAAATATGTTGGAATGGTCAAAAATACCACCAATATAACATAATTACTACAATAATCCAAATATCACAACACACATATGCAATATGAAGAGGTTATCAGATATTTATAAACCCTTTTTTATTCTCCAAATCATTCAAAATGCAAGAGAAGAGCATACGATAATTTATAAGATCTTGCTTGAAAAAATAAAACTCTCAATTAGGAATCTATGAGCTTAAAATTTTCAAAACCTGGCTTTGATACCATGTAGAAACCTGAAATAGATTGATAATCCAAGGAACTTTATAAGAGAAATTATAAGCTACATAAATTGGAAAAACATAAACAATGCAAACCAACAACTCAGAGAGTTATGCAATGCCAAAATGACAAAAATGTGTTAAGATTTTCCAAGATATAAAAAATACAAGATAGGTAGTGATTTTATATAGAACTAAGGAGATGATGGAGGTGGCAAATCAACCAATAGGAATTGACCACCAATAACCACCAAAATTGGTAAATGCTCCACCCTTAAGGATGGGGACACCTCATCACCTTATCTCCTATTTCTTAATAAACTCACTTTATTATCCTAAGAAACTTTAATAAAAGTGTAGTAAAAACTTATGATAGGGAAAATAAATTATCCCACTAGAAAAATAAAACCTGCACCAACACTTTTGAACTATGAAAGTGGATACATCAAAGTAGGAGTAGACATGTCAAATTGGTGACTTGTGATGAAAAACTTTACAATAACTTAAAATATCATTATATTGGGGATATGAGTCCCACTGAGCATGTCAAAATGTGAACAATATAGGTTTAGAACAACAGAAAAATGATTCAAACATGCATTCCAAACCCTGTTTTATATCTAATTACACCTCTAATTAAGCTAAGAAATTGTATTGAAAGGTAAAGGAAAACAAGTTTCCTCACCCACAACTCCTTGTTACACACAAGATGTGTTTGGTTGTGCTCCAAGCATTTGTGCTTGAGAGATAATATATGGTTGCTTTCCAAATGTATAATATGACTTTACAATCCAAAATCTCTTAAAAATAGCTTCCAAGAGGGTCTATTTATATATGGGATGACTAATTGATCATGGATTGAGATTGATCCAAGAGATTTATGGTTGAGGATTGTTGAGGATAGGGAGAAGGAAAATCCTCCAAGTGGCACCTTTGTGATTGATGCACTTGAAGAGGGACAATATTGAAGGGATTTGGATGTTCATACTCTTTTGGAAAAAGACAAACGGTGAGGATTTAAAATGTACTTTTTAGAAGTCCAAAAAGTTATTTTTGGAGACATGTCAAGAGAGAGGATTTTCTTGGAGAAATAAATGGATAGGTTTTGGTTGGAATATTTTGTGACAAAGTGGAAAGTTGGGTCATGGATTAAGCATGCTTAGGAATGTGCAAGAGGATTAATTAACTAACTAATTGGTTTTAGTCAACTATTTATTTGAGGGGGATTTTTCGAGAATCAAATAAATAGTTATATTTATTTAATTTTTGAAAGATAAGGATATGAAGGGTAAAATCAATCTATATATGAATTACTAAACCCCCTATGCTTGGGTATACCACAGGCTCAACAAGCTGACTCTTCAAACCCATAACCCATAGTTTAACTTAGCAATTACACAATTAATTGGGGTTTGATGCATCATCAAGAACATCTGAGGAAATATTTTCAAGATTAGCATCTGTAAATCTAAAAAAAGGTCCCATATTAGCTCTATCCTATTGAAAGTGAGGATTTTAAAACCCTATAGTTGCTTATGGTTCAACTATGAGTCTATAGAAATGATGTACAACAACAAGATTTTATCTCCCCTATAATAGTTGAGTAGGGAATATAGAGGAAAAGAGGGATGAAGAATACATTTATTTTTTATTTATTTAATTGGTCTTAGGAAGATGATTAGGAATGTTAATTAAGTAATTGGTCTTATTTAATTAACATTGGTATGGGATAATCATCTTGAATGCACAAGAAAACTAAGAGGGGGGGTGAATCAGTTGTATATTAAAACACCAAAAGCCTCATTAACATTCAAATCTGCATTAGTCCTTAAACCCTTAACAACCATTTAAACCCTTAACATGCATTAGAAAAATGTAAACATGAGAAAAAATAATGAAAATACATCCAAACACATGAGAACATCAAATTTATCTAGAAAACCCAAGAAAGGAAAAACCACAACGAGGATTAGCTCACTATATAAAGTAATTACAACACTGAATACAATAGGCTCATTGTCAGAGGGCTCACTACCCAAAGAGAAAAGAAGGGATCACTACCAATGGCTCACTGGTAGATTAGAAAGAAGAAAATAGAAGATTGTTACAATGAGAAATCCATCTCAGAGCAATAGAAAATTTCAACCATTGCTTCACTAGAACATTCACACTCTCTCTATAGAATGTAGACACCTTCTACTCACTACTTCCACTAGTCTTAGGCATTAAAGCTCACACTGCATTTCACACCTTCGCACCTTACATTACACACTTATATTTTATTCATCCTCCATCAACTTATCACCCATACATACCATCTTCAACCTTGAAAATAATTCATAAGGTCGGCTATGCACCTCAACCATTTAAATTCAAATTAGGATGGCACCAAAACATTCTCGCAGTGGAAAGGAATGAAGGCAGACCCAACACATGTTAACTCAGACCCAAATATATGCATACATGTGGTGCAGTCACGGTAGGAGGGTCCTCAAAGAGAAATATTTGGATCGGGCAGAAAGAGTTACACAACAGAAGTAACAAAAAATATGGAGGCAAAAGCAGATTCAGGCATTCTTATTAATAGATATTTTGATTACAATCGGCTGACAACATCCAGGCTTATAGATTCGGTTCATTGGCCTAATACAACATGCTCAAAATATAGTATTCCTACATGTGAGTGAAAATATCACAGATCGAATTCCACATACATCTTAATCTACTTGATCTTGATTGATTACCATCCTAATGATCCATTACAAGATTTATATCCTATCTGTAGATCTAGAAACATTTGCGTCGGCCAAAGATCATTAAAATCTCCAACAAAGGAAACATAGTGTGTACATGAATAGGTCAACCTCAAATTTGAAATTCTCCAGGGTAGGTGCATATTATGAAGTGTGGACCTAAAATTAAGGTTGGGGACACTCCATGGAACAAATCAAAACACCTCACAGGGATCCACAATAGATCAAACTAGTCGTTAGGTTTGAAATTATTCTGGGGCCAGTTCCACAAATAGTCACTTAATCTGAAAGCAATAACTTGTCGAAAAAAGATCCAGTCGAGCTAAAAACTTGGAATAAAGAAAATGAACATATCCACAATGAAAATATAGATCTGCAAGGTCTGGTGAGCAAATATGATGAAATAATGAGTCTGCCAACTTAAACAAGAACAAAACTAAATGAAAATATTTTTGGTTGATGCAAGATTGCAAAGAACCAAGGATGCTCTTACATCAAACATCCGGGGTTAATGAAAAGTGAGACCCTCACTTTTTTGGGGCTAAAGGAAAACCAATACAGTCTACCTCAGTCGAGAAATCCAAGAGGAATCCTCTACTGGTCTATCTTTCTACTTCACAAGATATTCTTTGTACCGTCTTCCATGAGTTTTCCTCCCATCCTTGATATCCAAAATCTCCTCTATCCCATCTGATTATTGTTTAGGAAACTGTTTCTCCAAGTTTTCTTTCCTATCTTCACTGAATTCTACTTCATGGTACTAATGTAGGTCTGTAATGTTGAATATAGGTGATATACCCATGCCATCTGGTAACTCCACTTCATATGCATTTCCTAAATCAAATTTCTTCAAAATATTATAGGGTCCAAACTTCCTCATTTTGAGCTTATTGTATATGCCAACTGGAAATCTCTCCTTCCTCAAATACACCATCACTTCATTTCCAACTTTGAACTCCTTATATCTTCTCTTTTCATCTTCTCATTCCTTATACTTCAGGTTCATATCTTCCAACTATTGCTTTACTTGAGTATGCACTTTCTTCATATGTTCTACAAATTCCTTTGTTTCAGCACTTCTTTTATCCTCCTTATTGATGTCTCACAATTTCGATATACCTCTAGAATGAACTCTATTGACAATCTCAAATGGTTTTTTTCAGTACTCATGTTCACTGAATTACTGTAGGAAAACTCTGCTTGAGCAAGGACTAAATCCCATCTTCCGATCTTATCTCCAACCAAACATCTCAGCAAATTCCCCAAACTCTTGTTCACTACCTCTATTTTTCCATCAGTCTGTGGGTGAAAAGTAGAACTAAACTTCAAATCTGTCTTCAACTTCTTCCAAAGTGTCCTCCAAAAGTTACCGACAAAATTTGTATCTCTGTTTGAAACAATACTCCTAGGTAATCCATGCAATCTGACCACTTCCCTAGAAAACAAGGTTGTTATATGTACTGTGTTTGTTGTCTTCTTACAAGGTATGAAATCTATCTACCACCACAAATATAGAATCATTACCTCTTTGTGTCTTAGGCAAACCAAGTATGAATTCCATGTTGATATCCTCCCAAGGTTTCTCTGGAACTATCAACGGCTTATACAATCCAACAATCTGACTACTCCCTTTTGCAACTTGAAAAACTTTGCAACTTTGCACAAATTTCCTAACATCCTTATGAATCTAAGGCCAAAATTAATTCTCACTTACCAATATTACTATCTTATCAACTCCAAATTGTCCTGCCAATCCTCCACTATGTTTCTCTTTCACCAAGTTATCCCGCATTGAACTCCGGGGTATACACAATTGATTCCCTTTGAACAACATATCCTCCTAAATGAAATAATCCAACCACTGACTCCTATCCTCCAAGACTGGTTGTTTACAAGCTCTCCAAGGTTCTAAAAAATTGGAGTCTTCCTCATACAAGTTCTTTAATTCATCAAAGCCTAAAGTCTCCACTCTCATTCCTACCAACAAATTCCTTCTCCTACTCAAGGAATCAACAACTCTATTTGACTTTCCACTCCTATATTTCAAAACAAAAGTATAACTCTGCAAGTTCCACCCATTTCATGTGTTTTTGACTCAACTTACCTTGACTATTCAAATACTAAAAATCCTGATGATTTGTGTACAACACAAACTCCTTAGACAACAAGTAATGTCTCCACTTCTTCAAGGCTTGAACTATGGCATAGAACTCTTGAGCATACACTAAATACCTTTTCCTTGCATCATTCAACTTCTCATTGAAATAAGCTATTGGTCTTCCTTCTTGACTTAATACTGCTCCAATTGCTTTTCCACTTGCATCACTATCTACCTGAAATATCTTTTTAAAGTCTGGTAAAGCCAACACAGGCTGCTCAGTCACCTTCTTTTTCAACAACTCAAAGCTCTTGTCTACTCTAGATGTTTGTTGGATGTTGAGGTTATGTTGTTAATATGTGGTTGTCATTTTTGTCAACACTATTAGCATTAATGATTCTGAAATATGTCAAAGGTATTGAGAAAATTGTAATAGATATATTCCAGGCAGTCTATGAATTCGAGAAGGTCAGAGTGATGGAAAGTCATGTACATTGATGATCAGAGGGTGCACATTAAAGGGTTTGTTGCTAAGCCTATCTAGTATGTTGTCTGAAATTTTTAGAGGTGCACATCAAGAATTCGGGAAGTTATGAAGTTCTATGTTCCTACAGTTATTCAATTACTATAGCAGGTGTTTCTGGAAGATTTGATTGCAATTATGATGAATTGAGTTATTGCGTACATTCTAGAGATGTGCAATGATGTTTCTAGATCATTCTCTATTAGTTTGATTCGTCTGTGTTGATCGGTGTGTTTGTGATCAAAGATTTTCCTATGTGTGTTCGACGTTTTTATGTTCTTGGCCGACATGATGGTGGTAGCATATTGTGGATCCTTATGGATTAATATTTTATTGTTTGGCATGTTCGAGGATGTTGATTTAGGTCCTCACTATGTTGTGACTAACTTAGGTTGGTGCGCATTGAGATTTGTTCATGAAATTGGGCTGACAATTATAATTTATTCTTTATTTGTGGCCGATAGAGTTGTTGATGTAAATTCATGTAGCAGATATATAAGAATGATTGTTTTCTTCATTTTTAAGTGTGCCCGATGAATGTATGCAAAATGTGTGAGTAAAGATCAAATCATTTGATTTCAAAGTAGAGTGTGAAGAAGATTGAGCGAAGTGTGAAGAAGTGTTTATGTGCCTAATCAAAACTGTCATCAAGATTTTGTAGAAGCTAATTTCTTAATTCAACCTCATCAAATGGATTTAATCTGATTATTTTATGTAAGACTGCCAGCCTTCCCTTTGAGCAATGAGCTCTAGGTAGTGTGCTTGAATGCATGTGCATTCCCTATTCATTCTTTCATTATACTTCTAACAGGGTATAATCTTGTGGACTAACATCCACCATGGTTTTTCCCCTAATAGGGTTCCCACATATAAAATCTTGGTTTTCATGTGTCTCTGATGTGTTGTTGGTTTATGCTTTCACTATTAATTATCAGATCTAAGATTAAAGGTTGATTAAGGTTGAATAATTTTAAATTATGTAACAATTGATTCACCCCCCCTCTCAGTTGTCTATCCTTCTTTTCCCAACAATTGGTATCAAAGCTAGTTCCTTTGAAGAATTTTAATAGCTTGAGGTGATCTGAAATGGAATCATATAAGAAGGATAGTCCTAGATTTGATGGTACAAACTACTCTTTGTGGAAAGTCAAAATGGAGTGTCATTTGAAGTGCATAGGTGAGCCTTTCTGGAAGATTACAAATAATGCATTTACTATTCCTCGGAATGGTCCCTCTACTACTGATAAGATCAAAGAAGCAAAAACTAATACCAGGGCTATAGAAGCATTGCTAAGTGCTTTGACAGATCCAGAGATGAAAAATGTAATAGGTCTGAAGACTGCACATGAGATCTGGAAAATTTTGGAAACATTGTATGAAGGAGATGCACTAGTGAAATTTGCTAAGCTACAAATTCTAAAAAGCAAGTGGGAGAACATGAAGATGAGTGAAGATGAAAACATTTTTTCTTTCACGTAAAAGGTAAATGAACTAGTGATGGGAACTAGATGTGTCAGTGGAATCTTGGAAGAAGATGAGATTGTGGCTAAAATACTTAGATTTGTGCCTACTTCTTACAAAACAAAAGCTCATGTTGTTGAAGAGCTCAAGATAGTAACAAATGTAACAAGAGACATGCTGATTGGAAAACTTGATGCCTTTGAGCTAAGTGAATTTAGTGAATCTTCACCTAAGACAGAGTCTACATTCAAAGCTATTGTATCTAAGAAAATCCAACAAAGATATGATCTAGGAGAGAGCTCCAGGAAGACATTCAAGTATCAAGATGAAATGAAACTAATTGAAGATGAAGAAAGAGAGCTAGAAGAATTGGAAGCACTGATTGCAAAAAGAGAAGCTAGAGGAAAAGGTAAGTACAAGGGAAATTTTCCTATTAAATGTTTCTCTTGCAGTAAGATAGGTCATTTTGCATCAAGGTGTCTTGAAAGAGTTTCTAAGTATAAACTTGATAAGACTAGATTCAAAAGAAATTTTATTATGTTGAAGAAGGTGTTACTGATGATGAATCTGATAAAGAAACTAGAAATGAAGATGAATAGGTATTCATTTATATCAAGGAAAATGGTCTGGTGTCCACTGAATCAACTAAGAATCAGAATATTGAGAAATCTCTTGCAACCGGGATTGATGAGAAGGATGAGTGGGTAATTGAAATCAGATACTCACATCATATGACTAGTGGCAAAAGCAAGTTTCTAAGCTTGGAAAAGTATGACGGTGGTGTTGTAAGATTTGGAGATAACAATGCTGGTGTGATTTGTGGTAGAGGCACTATTTCTCTTGGCAGAAAATACAATACTGATGATGTTTTATATGTTCAAGGTTTGAAGCACAATTTGTTGAGTGTTGGACAGATGGTTGATAAAGGTTACAATCTTCAGTTCAAAGATGGTAAGTGCAAGATATTAGGAAGTTCTGGAAATGTAATTGCTTCAGGTACAAAGATAAGAGGTAATATTTTTCACTTAAATGTTGCTAGTGAAAGTTATCTTATTGCTCAAGTTGATGTAAGCTGGTTATGGCATAAAAGGTTGTGTCATGTGAATTTTTATAACATTGTCAAAATAAGCTCCACGCAAGCAGTCAGAGATCTACCTAAATTACTGAATCCTACTAACACTATATGTAAGGAATGTCAGATGGGAAAATAGACAAGAATTTATTTTAGGAGAAAACAACATCATTCCAATGGAGTACTGGATTTGGTACATATGGATCTATGTGGTCCATCCAAAATCAGATTTCTACAAGGAGAAAGGTACTTTATGTTGCTTATTGATGATTATTCTAGAATGGTATGGGTTGCTTTCTTAAGAGAAAAACATGAGATATTAGAGAAATTCAAAAGCTTCAAAGCTTTGGTGGAGAATGAGATAGGTTTGAAGATCAAATGTTTGAGATCAGAAAGAGGTGGTGAATTCACCTCCCGAGAATTCAAATCATTTTGTGAAGAGAATGGAATAAAAATACATTTCTACTCCCTGGACCCCACAACAGAATGGAGTTGTTGAGAGAAAGAACAAAATAATCTTAGATGATGCCAGAACTATGATGTTGGAAGGTAATGTTCCTCATTTCTATTGGAGAGAAGTTGTAAGCATTGTTGTGTATACTATCAACCGGGTGAATGTCAATGGTAATTCTGGTAAGACTCCTTTTGAGCTATGGTTTGGTTATAAGCCTACTATTAAATATTTCAAAATCTTTGGAAGTAGATGTTATAGTAAAAGAGATGAAGATATTGGCAAGTTTGAAGCTAGAAGTGATGAAGGAATCTTTCCTGGGTTACTATACTAAGAGAAAAGCCTACCAGTGTTACAATAAAAGATTGAAGAAGATGGTTGAAAGTGAAAATGTAAGAGTTGATGAAGTTACTGTCAGATCATCCAGTTATTGTGGATATGATTCAGATGACCAACAAGATAATACTGAGAATAGAAAGACTGCGCAGACACAAAATCGAGTTCAAAGTGTTCCGGTGGATCAAGAAAATCATGAAGGAGAAGACAATGGAAATGCAGAAGAAATAATAGAAGAACCCAAAATTCCAAGGTATGTAAAGCGAAGTCATTCTGAAAGTCAGATCATAGGAGACAAGAAAAAAGGTGTGCAAACTAGAAGAATATTGTTTGACATCCAAGATTGAGCCTAGCAATATCAATGAAGCATGTAAAGATGAATATTGGATGGAAGCAATGAAGGAAGAACTGATGTAGATAGAGAAAAATGATACTTGGCTTCTTGTTCCTAGACCTCAAGACAAAAATGTGATTGGAACCAAATGGGTCTTTCAGAATAAGCTGAATGGGCAAGGTGAAGTAGTTAGAAATAAAGCAAGACTGGTATGTAAAGGATACTCACAGATGGAAGGTATTGATTTTGAAGAAACCTTTGCCCCTGTTGCTAGAATTGAAGCTGTAAGGTTATTTTCTTGCTTATGCTACTTTTAAGAATTACAAAGTCTATCAAATGGATGTAAAGTCAGCATTCCTAAATGGTGAATTAGAAGAGGAAGTTTATGTTGAGCAATTGGATGGATTTCAACCGACTGATGAAAAAGACATGGTTTTTCGATTGAAGAAATCTCTATATACACTCAAACAAGCCCCTAGAGCATGGTATGCTAGATTCGATAAATACTCATTGAAATTGGGATTCAATAAAGGTACTAGTGACAACAATATGTATTTCAAGATGGATCAGGATAAAGAATTGATAATTGAAGTCTTTGTTGATGACATTATTTTTGAAGGTGATGATGACTTATGCATGAAGTTTGTTGATGAAATGAAAAGTGAATTTGAAATGTCAATGATAGGAGAACTGAAATTCTTTTTAAGATTGCAAATTACTCAATTAGATGATGGAATCTTTATTTCTCAGTCCAAATATGTAAGAGAGTTACTAAAAAAGTTTGGCATGGAAGACTCAAATCCAATTGGTATACCCATGGTAACCGGATGTAAGCTAACACAAAATGATGATTCTCCTAAGGCTAATAAAACAAGATATGGTCAATGATTGGTGGATTATTATATTTGACTTAGACCAAACTAGAAATTATGAAGTTTGTGTGCATGGTTGTTAGATATCAAGCTGATCCAAAGGAATCACATGTGACTGCGATAAAGAGGATTTTCATATACTTAAAAGGAACAGTTGATTTTGGTCTTTGGTATCCTAAGGATGATGATCTTACTCTGAATTCCTTTACAGATGCAAATTGGGCAAGAGATGTGGATGACAGGAAAATGACAAGTGGTGGTACATTCTTCCTGGGGAAGAAGTTGGTGTCTTGGCTAAGTAAAAAGAAGAATTTTGTTTCCTTATCTACTATTGAGGCAAAATATATTGTTGCTACAAACAACTATACTCAAGTGTTGTGGATGAAGCAGATGCTAAGAGATATCAGAATTAAATATAATGAGCCTATTTCTATATTTTGTGACAATTCAAGTGTCATAAACATTTCTAAGAATTCAGTGCTACACTCAAAGACAAGACATATATCTATCAAGTATCACTTTTTGAGAGACAAAGTGAGTGATAAAGAGGTCAGATTGGAATATGTGCCCACTAAGGAAAAAATTGTAGATATCTTTACTAAACCATTGCCTAAGGATAATTTTGAGTATCTCAGAGTCAAGTTAGGGGTGATTTCCCCTCCTAATATGCAATTCTTTGCATCAATCTGTGCACCTACAGTTAGATCTTGTTTCAGATTGATGTTATGGTGGATGCTACTCAGGGGGAGTAGTCAGATGATTCAGATGATATGTTTAGAGCTTGTGTACCTTTTCCATTGATGTCAAAGGGGGAGAAGAGCAATGTGAAAAACCTTTGCAGAAGAAAATGGGAGAAGTGCAATAAGTACGAAGAGAGAGAAGATGGAAGAGAAAGAAAAGAACAGGTTGAGAAGAGTTAATTGTGTTGATGGTTATTTTCACATCATGTGTTGCCATCAATTCCAAAGGGGGAGATAAATGGATGTTGAGGTTATGTTTCTGATATGTGGTTTTCATTGATGTCAACACTATTAGCATTAATGATTCTAAAGGATGTATATGTCAAAGATATTGAGAAAATTGTAATAAATATATTGCAAGCAATTTGTGAAGCTGAGAAGGTCATAGTGATGGAAAGTCATGTACGTTGATGATCAAAGGGTGTGCATTAAAGGGTTTATTGTTGAGCCTATCTAGTATGTTGTCCAAAATTTTCAGAGGTGCGCATCAAGAATTGAGAAAGTTATGAAGTTATGTGTTCCTATAATTATTCAGTTACTGTAGTAGGTTTTTCCAGAAGATGTGATTGCAATTCTGATGAATTGAGTTGTTGTGTACATTCCTGAGATGTGCAGTGATGTTTCTAACTCATGCTCTATCAGTGTGATTCATCCACATTGATCGGTGTATTTGTGATCAAATATTTTCCTTTGTGTGTTTGAAGTTTGTATGTTCTTGGCTGACATGATGGTGGTAGTGTTTTGTGGATCCTCATGGATTAATATTTTATTATTTGGCATGTTCGAGGATTCTGATTTAGGTCCTCACTATGTTGTGACCGACTTAGGTTGGTGTGCATTGATATTTGTTCATGAAATCAAGACGACAGTTGTAATTTATTCTTTATTTGTGGCCAATAGAGTTGTTGATGTAAATTCATGTAGCAGATATATAAGAATGATTGTGTTCTTCATTTTGTAGTATGCTCGGTGAATGTATACAAAATGTTCGAGTAAAGATCAGATCATTTGATTTCAGAGTACAGTGTGAAGAAGATTGAGCAAAGTGTGAAGAAGTATTTATGTGCCTAACCAGAACTGTCATCAAGATTTTGTAGAAGTTAATTTCTTAGTTCAACCTCATCAGATGGATTTAATCTGATTATTTTATGTAAGGCGGTGAGCCTTCCCTTTGAGCAGTGAGCTCTAGGCAGTGTGCCCAAATGCATGTGCATTCCCTATTCATTTTTTCATTATACTTCTAACAGGGTATAATCTTGTGGACTAACATCCACTATGGTTTTTCCCCTAACAGGGTTTCCACATATAAAATCTTGGTTTTCATGTGTCTCTAATGTGTTATCGATTTATGCTTTCATTGTTATTTATCAAATCTGAGATTAAAGGTTGATTAAGGTTGAATAAGTTTAAATTATTTAACAATTGATTCACCCCCTCTCAGTTGTCTATCCTTGTTTTTCCAACAATGTCCACCTAAAATCCTTCCTATCTCCTCTCATCGTTTCTTTCATAGGACTCCAAATAGAATTGAAATTCCTAATGAAATTTTGGTAGAAACTAGCCATTCCATTCCATGATCTCACCTCTCGAATGCTTTCTGGTGTATTCCACTCAACAATTGCTCTTACCTTCTCAAGATCCATCTTCAGTCCATCCACTGATATCACAAATCCCAGATATACCAATTCTTCCTTCATGAAACTACACTTCTTAATGTTTATCAACAACTACTCTTCTCTCAACCTCTGCAAAACTTGTCTTATATGCAACAAATGTTCTTCTCTAGTCTTACTGAAAATCAAGATGTCATCCAAATACACAATCACAAACTTACCCAAGAATATCTTCAATACCTCATGAAATTACTCGGTGCATTTATTAGTCCAAAAGGCGTCACCAACCACTTGTACAATCCTTCATTTGTCTTGAATGTTGTCTTTCATTCATCCCCTTCTCTAATTTTGATCTGGTGATATCCACTCTTCAAATCTATCTTTGTAAAGTATTTAGCTCCACTCAAACAATCCATAATGTCATCCATCCAGGGCAAAGGAAATCTATACTTCATTTTGATCTTGTTTATGTCTCTAGATTCTATACACATCCTCCACTCTCCATCCTTCTTAGGTGCTAGCACTGCAGGTACTGCACAAGGACTTGAGATTTCTTTGATCAAACCTTTTCTCAACAACTCTTTCACTTGTCTATTCAACTCTTCATTCTCTATTGGTGTCATTTGGTGTGTTGCTTTATTAGGAAAACTAGCTCTAGGAATCAGATCCATGCAATGAATAATAATCCTCACAGGTGGCAATCTATCTGGTACATTATCTAAAATGATAGCTTCATATTCTACCAGCAATTCCCTTATCTCCTTTCGTTTTTCTTCTACATGCTTCAAGTCTTCACCCTTCTTTGGAATCAAGGCATAACAATGCTCTCATGTCTCAATCCATCCAAAAATCTCCATCCATCAACCAAACAAATTCTAGCATTTGTACAAACCTCAACTTTAGGAACATCCTCCAATGGTAAAAAAGTCTACTTCATTCCATTTGCAATAATGGTATATATGTTCTTCTTTCCATCATGAATAGCTTGTCTATCATACTTCCAAGGCCTTCCCAACAAAACATGGCATACATCCATAGGCATGATATCACACAAAAATTCGTCATGATAATTTCTTATCTTCAATTTCACCAAACATTGTTCACTTACTAGTATCTTATGCTCATCTTGAATCTGTGCTATCGAATAGGGCTTCGGGTGTTTCAACCTTTCCAACTTCAATTTGGTCACCATTTCTTCAGAAATCAGGTTTTTTGAGCTTCCACTATCAATAATCACTTTGAAACATTTACCAGCTACCTTGCATCTGGTTTGGAACAAATTATTTATCTACAACGGTTCCTACTCCATTTCACTTTGACACAGTACTCTTTTTTTCACCAACACTTCTCCCTCTTCCAATTTATTAGATGATCCAGCATGATCCTCCTCAACAAAGGATGCTCTTCTACTATTCTCTATCTTTCTACTTGCTTCTCCCCAATTACATTCAAATGCTATATGTCCTTCCCCACCGCACTTATAACAAGCTCCTTTGAATACTTGTTTATCATGTCTTCTATCATCTTTTCTGCAATCCTTATTCTAGTAACCACCATATCCTCCTCTCTGGTAAGAGTTTCCATCATCTCTACGGTATGGATTGTCATTCTTATCAACTTCCTTATCTTTATTCCGATCTGAAAAATATCCTCTTCCTCCTCTAGTAAAAACTCTTCCTCTCTGAAATCTTCCTTCTCTTCCTCTATGTCTCTGCTCATGTCTTTTTTTCAGCTTCTCTTTTTCTTTTAGGGCACACCGATATGCCTCCTCCACACTTAGTAACTTAATCAAATTGATCTCATCTTTTATAGACAACCTCAAACCATTCATATATCTGGCTACTTGCTTGGTGTCATCTTCTGAATGTCCAGATCTGATATTCAACTTGTAGAATTCTTTAGTATATTCTATAACACTTAACTCCTTCTGCTTCAAATTCTGTAACTTTCAAAACAAATTGATCTGATAGTCTAAAGGCATAAACTTTGTCTTCAACTTATTCACCATCTGATCCCAGGATCTTATCTTCTCTTTTCCTTTTCTTTGCCTATCTATATGCAAATGTTCCCACCAAAGGGATGCATGTCCTTTCAACTATTTACAAGAAAATTTCACCTTCTTGTCTTCTGTGGTACCTTCAAAATCAAAATACTTCTCCATCTCTATTATCCAATCAAGCAATTCATATAAATCCAACTTGCCACTATAATCCAATGGATTGAAATGTGGTTTAGTATTTACTCTGGTTAGGGCTCTTATGAACCTCTCTTCTCCTTGATTAAGTCCAGGTTGATCTACTCTTTCCCTTTCTTCTTCCTCTTCTACCTCTTCATCACTCACATCATCAATTGGTCGACCTCTCCTATGGGTCATTTTGACTACTTCTAATCTAGCAAAAATTCCTTTCAACATCTCCATTACAGTTGGGTTTGCATTTCCACGTACTCTATTTCCTCTACCATTTATTCTTCCCACCATCATTACACAAGTCCTCTGCAACTGTAGGTCAGATCCTCAATCCGCCACCCCACAATAAATCTTCAACAGGACTTTGCAAACTCTGACAATCTTCCACGTAATGAATCTCACTCTGATACCAATTTGGTGTAGTCATGGTAGGAAGGTCCTCAAAGAGAACAATCCAGACCATGCAACAAGAGTTACACAACATAAGAAACACATAATATGGAGGAAAATGTAGATTCATACATTCTTATTAACAGATATTTTTATTACAATCAGTGGACAACATTCAAGCTTATAGATTTGTCTCACAGGCCTGATACAACATGGTCAAAATACAGTATTCCTACATGCGAGCGAAAATATCACATATCAAATTCCACATACACCTTAATCTACTTGATCTTGATTGATTACCATCCTAATGATCCATTACAATCTTTATATTCTATCCACAAATCTAGAAACATCCACGTTAGCCAAAGATCATTTCAATCTCCAATGAAGGAAACATAACATGTACATAAACAGGTCGGCCTCAAATTTGAAATTCTCCATGGCAGGTGCATATGATGAAGTGTGGACCTAAAATTAAGGTTGGGGACACTCCATGAAATAAATAAAAAACACCTCGTAGGGATCCACAAGTGATGGGAAAGATCCACGATTGATCAAGCTAGCCATTAGGTTTGAAATTATTTTGGGGCCAATTCCACAAATAGTCACTTAATCCGAAAGCGATAACTTGCCAAAAAAAGATCCAATCGAGCTGAAAACTTGGAATAAGGAAAATGAACATATCCACAATGAAAATATAGATCCGTAGGGTCTGGTGAGAAAATATGATGAAATACCGAGTCTTCCAACTTGAACAAGAATAAGAACTGAACAAGAAAAAAAATATGAAAACATTTTTGGTTGATGCAAGATTGCAAAGAACCAAGGATGCTCCTGCATTAGATAATACCAATTTTGTGTAGTCATGATAGGAGGGTCCTCAAAGAGAGAAATTTGGACCATGCAACAAGAGTTACACAACAAAAGCAACACAAAATATGGAGGAAAATGTAGATTCATACATTCTTATTAACAGAGATTTTGATTACAATCGGTGGACAACATTTGGGCTTATAGATTCGTCTCACAGGCCTAATACAACATGCTCAAAATATAGTATTCCTACATGCGAGAAAAAATCTCATAGATCAAATTCCACATACACCTTAATCTACTTGATCTTGATTGATTACCATCCTAATGATCCATTACAAGCTTTATATCCTATCCATAAATCTAGAAACATCCACGTTAGCCAAAGATCATTACAATCTCCAACAAAGGAAACGTAACGTGTACATGAACAGGTCAGCCTAAAATTTGAAATTCTCCACGGCAAGTGCATATGATGAAATGTGGACCTAAAATTAAGTTCGAGGACACTACATGAAACAAATCGAAACACCTTGTAGGGATCTGCAAGCGACGGGAAAGATCCACCATTGATCAAGCTAGCCGTTAGGTTTGAAATTATTTTGGGGCTAGCTCCACAAATAGTCACTTAATTTGAAAGTGATAACTTGCCAAAAAAAGATCCAGTTGAGCTGAAAACTTGGAATAAAGAAAATGAACATATCCATAATGAAAATATAGATCTGTAGGGTCTAGTGTGAAAATATGATGAAATACCGAATCTTCCAACTTGAACAAGAAAAAAGTTGAATAAAAATATTTTTGATTGATGCAAGATTGCAAAGAACCAAGGATGCTCCTGCATCAGATGATACCAATTTGGTGTAGTCACGATAGGAGGGTCCTCAAAGAGAGCAATTTGGACCACGCAACAAGAGTTACACAATAGAAGAAACAAAAAATATGGAGGAAAATGCAGATTCAAACATTCTTATTAACAAAGATTTTGATTACAATCAACCGGAAACATCCGGGCTTATAGATTTAGCTCATAGGCCTAATACAACATGCTGAAAATATAGTATTCCTACACGTGAGAAAAAATCTCACAGATCAAATTCCACATACACCTTAATCTACTTGATCTTGATTGATTACCATCCTAATGATCCATTACAAGCTTTATATCCTATCCACAAATAGAGAAACATCCATGTCAGCCAAAAATCATTACAATCTCCAATGAAGGAAACGTAACGTGTACATGAACAGGTCGGCCTCAAATTTGAAATTCTCCATGGCAGGTGCACATGATGAAGTGTGGACCTCAAATTAAGGTTGGGGACACTCCATGAAACAAATCGAAACACCTCGTAGGGATCCGCAAGTGACGGGAAAGATCCACGATTGATCAAGCTAGTCGTTAGGTTTGAAATTATTCTGGGGCCAATTCCACAAATAGTCACTTAATCCAAAAGTGATAACTTGCCGAAAAAAGATCTAGTTGAGCTGAAAACTTGGAATAAGGAAAATGAACATATCCACAATGAAAATATAGATCCATAGGGTCTGGTGAGAAAATATGATGAAATATTGAATCTTCCAACTTGAACAAGAATAAGAACTGAACAAGAAAAAAATTGAATGAAAATATTTTTGGTTGATGCAAGATTGCAAAGAACCAAGGATGCTCTTGCATTAGATGATACCAATTTGGTGTAGTCACGGTAGGAGGGTCCTCAAAGAGAACAATTTGGACCATGCAACAAGAGTTACACAACAGAAGCAACACAGAAAATGGAGGAAAATGCAGATTCAGACATTCTTATTAACGGAGATTTTGATTACAATCAACTAGCAACATCCAGGCTTATAGATTTGGCTCACAAGCCTGATACAACATGCTCAAAATATAGTTTTCCTACATGTGAGTGAAAATATCATAGATCAAATTCCACATACATCTTAATCTACTTGATCTTGATTGATTACCATCCTAATGATCCATTACAAGATTTATATCCTATTCATCGATCTAGAAACATCCACGTCAACCAAAGATCATTACAATCTCCAACGAAGGAAACGTAATATGTACATGAACAGGTTGGCCTCAAATTTTAAATTCTCCATGGCAGGTGCACATGATGAAGTGTGGACCTAAAATTAAGGTCGGAGACACTCCACAAAACAAATTGAAACATCTCGTAGGGATCCGCAAGCGATGAGAAAGATCCATGATCAATCAAACTAGCCGTTAGGTTTGAAATTATTGTGGGGCCAGTTCCACAAATAGTCACTTAATCTGAAAGTGATAACTTGCCAGAAAAAAGATCCACTTGAGCTGAAAACTTGGAATAAGGAAAATGAACATATCCACGATGAAAATATAGATCTGCAGGGTCTGGTGAAAAAATATGATGAAATGCCGAATCTGCCAACTTGAACAAGAACAAGAACTAAACAAGAACAAAACTAAGTGAAAATATTTTTGGTTGATGCAAGATTGCAAATAACTAAGGATGCTCTTGCATCAACATGCCACACCATGCTTTCACAAACATCGAAGCACATCCTTAATTAGTGTAAACACCCAAGGTTGGTCAAACCTATGCTGACACCATTAAATAGTTAAGTACACACTTCCTTTGATCCAAAGATGACTCATGGACCACACACATCACTTTAACACAATCTGGAATATTCCATAAACACCTTGAAATCTAAAAAATCCTTCGTAACATCATACACCAGAAGAACATATTCATTCTACACAACTAGCTAACCTTCCACACACTGCAACACCTGAATCCAACCTTGTGGGGCACCAAAACACAAACAACTTAGATTGAAGATAGATATGAGCAATATAAGCACACTCTTAGACCCGTAAGACCAGAAACCAAATTGCGAAGAAATGTGGAGAAAAACCATTTGTCCCAGACAACACTACTTTCATAGTTCACACATTGGTGAACACAACTTTCTTTGCACAATGATCCAAAACAAGAAATGTTGGATATAACACCTCTTAACACCTCTGATCAACATATCCAAACTACACAGGTAGATCTTCATCCATGAAGAAATGTGGAGCAAAACATTGAACACCAATTTTTCATATTGAACACTCTTCACCACACTATTTCCTCTTTTATTCAAATTTTCTCAAAATCACTAGGAAACCAAGCACCATAAACTCAAACTCAATATTTGGAAC
The DNA here is from genome assembly GCA_007115665.2 of Sequoiadendron giganteum. Lineage (NCBI taxonomy): Eukaryota > Viridiplantae > Streptophyta > Pinopsida > Cupressales > Cupressaceae > Sequoiadendron > Sequoiadendron giganteum. The sequence goes on along the minus strand of CM021101.1, from coordinate 431,264,644 downwards.
ACCTTCTCAGCAACTCAACCACACAAGAGGTTGAACATCACCAACATATTCTCATGAAAGAAACATTAGAATTTGGCATCAGTGATACTACTAATGACAACATAATGCAACCAATCAAAGCATCTTCATAGTTTTACATCAATGCAAAATAAAGGTTTGTTGACATCAATGACAACACAAACTTCCAACAAATTGGGTGTGGTAGGATGTGGATAATTTTAGGTGATTAAAAAAATTAAAACTAATTTCCTCTTATGTCTAGCACATGAAATTACATTATGAGTAGTTTTAAGTTTTAAAAAATTATCTCTACCTTATACCAACTTACACCTAAGAAGGTGGTTACAAATTTTAGGTTCTCATAACTTGGTTTACTTTCATTGTTGCACACCCTATACCATGCTGCACATTTTTTAATGTTTAATAATCACTTTAACCTTTTATGACATGTACCATATAAGACAAATGAATTATTCAAATCAAAACTCTACTTTCACATCGTGGCATGCACTTGTGAAAGGCTTTTACAACTTTTGGTTGAAATTGGCAATTTCATGTTGCAGGGTGCACTGCAACATGCATCCTTGCATATTTTTAAAATTTAGACTTGCATACATCCTTGGTGAAATGTTCTTACACATATTTACACATTTTGATTTGAAACATATGTTCCTCATATGTTTTGGTGTGCACTTTATCCCTACCATAGAAAAATTGATCAAAATTGAATCCTCCCTTTAGTAGGTCATGCATTGTATGCCTTCACAACTTTGACTCAAAACTTACATTTATTTCATTAGTTTGGACACCATTCTTCACCATATGAATGTATTTAAATGGTCTTATTTGTAAATATTTCTGAAAAACTTAAATAAGAGAGGACAAGGATGACATATATAAACAAAACAAAGCTTTAAAAAATGACTTGATTTTGAAGAAAAGATAAGGATTTAGTTTAAAATTGCACAAGATATGAAATTTTTGTATAGGTACAATAATTAGGTTTGTTTGGGAACATGGCATTAACTTATTTCCTAGAGGAACCTCAAAAACTTTGGTTTCTAAAAGATCAACAATTATTAGTTTAGCATAATGTCGGGTTTCTTTTAATCACTTGAATGAAGATTATTATAAAACACCTAAATGGTATTATGATACTACATAATAAATACATCAAGAATTGGGAAATACAATATAATTCAATAAAAGCTTAAATTATCTTTATAATTGTGAATAATGGGGAATAAAACGGGTTGCAAAAATATTTTATAGGATGAGAAAAGTGGCAATCTCTCCTCATAAGTGCAAAAGAGATGTTGTAAAGGAAGGCTCATGAATATTTTTAGGTTCATGTAGAGAAAACCATCGTAAGAGTTCATTAATTTTTTGTGATTTAGGAAAACCTTTCATTTTCATAAAATTTATCCACATTTGTCGAAGATACTTTGCTATCTTTTCTATATATCTTGCAAAATATTGTTATTTTACTACATCTTCAAGAATTTTATAAGGTATATTTTTTTATTAAATTGGTAAAATATAGGCTTTTGAAAGGGCCCAAACTCTTTTATAAGAATTTGAAACAATATAGGGACACCGACATCAATGAGTAAAATCCAAAAAATTTACAACCAATAGGAGAGCACTAGGTAGAAACAAATTTGTGACCAAACAACAAAAAGATATTCAACTAACAGAAAAACAACAAACAACTAGCAAAGGTGATTCACTAGGCATTGGGAAGGTATTGGAGGTCTTGAAAATCACTCCACTTCCTCTATTGTGAACTACAAGTGGTCCTTAACAAACTCATCCTCTCAGTCATCATTGACAATAGATTTTTTATTTGATTGAGATGGTGCATATACTAAGACCGATAGAAAATTGATTTGTGCACTTCTTAGTCAACCTAGCATTTAGCATGTGGATGCAATTCGTATAGTTTTTAATCGTGGTTCTACTTAATTGAATGATTTTATTCAAGACATATTTCATGGAGATCACCTCATTATAGATCTCCACAATCTTCTTATTTTGGATTGGGTTTTCTTATTTTAATATGACTATCTCCTCTTCCAAGTACCTCTGCATTGGCTTGGCTTTCCGATCCTCCTCACACCTCACAAAATTTGTATCCACTTTTCTAAATTATTTTTTGGTGAAATCCCAATTGATTACTCAATAGTGGACCTCAACTTATCCTTTTCCTTCTTAGATAGAGGGACATCCCTATTCTCCCCCTCCCATTTTAAAGACATTCAAATTATTGACTCTAAAATCGTCTTTATTCTTAAAGTCGTTGGCCACTTCCACGTGAACACATGGAGTAGACAAAGCGAGTGGGGATTTTTCTAATGATAGAACTAGGGCCACAATAAATAGCCTTTTATTTGGCAGAGGAGGGAAAGAGGAAGGGATTGAGGAAACATTGGTCCACATCATTTTTTGTGACCCTATATTTAGGGGAGGGTTTCCCATCCAATATTTGTTTCACCAACAAATAAATGAGAGCCTAGTGAATAGGAACATCCCTAATTTAACATCCATGATCAAATACTCTAAATACATTAACAAGTAGAAAGGGATACTAACCAACATTGAGTTTCTAAAGTGACTTAAGAGAGTGAAGTGATATGAGAAAATACACTTGAATCTATCTTCAAGCGTAGTGGAAATATCTGGTACGAAGGAATTTTGTTAAAATTCATATGTAATAAAAATATGCAATACACTTATTTAATCTCAACTTATTCATCATTGGATTGAACCTTGTAGTTAGGAATCTAAAGGCTTGTTGAAATTCCCATTTCATACATTCATTTTATTTCACCCTCCCCCTTCCTCATCCACTAATCAACTTGATATTGAGGTAGGGTTTTGTTACACTTGTGTCTTTGGTAGAATAGTTATGAGGGTTCATTTAGAGCAAGGAGATACATTGTTTTATGTGTGTTAAAAGTATATTTTATTTCTTTTCATTTAATCTCAAGAAAAAATCTTATGTACAGTTGTTTTTTTTTCACTTATTTCTCATACCTTACTATTTCTATTTTTTAAGTATTGTGATTATATGTAAGGTAGGATATTGCATATTTTGCAATCTCCAACTTAAATTTTTACACTCATTTGAGTGCATGTTTCCCTAGTATATTTTATTGAAAATTGAGGTGTTTTAGTAGCTTAATACCTTGTAAAAATTTAATATTGCTGATCTAAATATGCTTTTCCTTTGTTACAGATTCTTTGTGGGTGATTATCTGATTAATCCATTTTACTGTTTGTAGAATGTAGACAAAAGTTGATAGAAGAAGTAGATAGGATATTAGAAAGATTACACAAGCATGTGCCATGGAGAAAACCCTTTCGGGTAAAAAACTCCACCAAGAATTAATCTATTATTCAATCTTTGAAGTAGATTACAATAGCTTCAATTCTTGCTTGAGAATGCCTCTTTTTCCTTCACCAAACTTCTTCACAACCTGCAAGTAAAACTCATTAACTCTCTCTACAACTTGCTTGAGATAAATAGACTTTAATCAACATTGTAAACTCCAAATGAGTTACAATAACAATGCTCAAGACCTAACCCTATAAGTTACGCCTATCTCATGCAAGTAGAGTTGTGTCATGAAGAACAATGTCAAATCATCTCCTTCATCCATTTGGGCGTCCCAAAATGAAGTCATAACTCAACCTTTATCCTGTAAATATCTTAAGGCTTCATCCTCAAAGTTCGTGCCCAAAAGAGGGCCCCAGTTAACTAAGCCTTCAAAATTATCTCAACATGCAAAGGAGATAATTCCAAGAAGCCAACTTGGGCACCCAAAGTGGGTCCAAGATATTTCATGTTAACTGAAACATTTCTCAACATCATTCATGCAAGAATGGTCATCCCCTGTTAACTGAAGGTAGTTCCTATTTATCTGTCATGTAACTCAAGTTATTAGTCATGCATTCCAAGTTAATTGAAGTCAACTAGCATTCAACTAAAACTAACTGAAGATAACTGAACCATAACTGAACTTAACTTAACTGAATTGAACTGAACTAAACTGAACTGAACTTCAACTAAACTAAACTAAACTAAACTTCAACTGAACTTCAAACCCTATTTTATAGGTACTCAACATGCATAAATCAAAATCCCTATTTTGTAGGAACCTAAGATGCATTTATGAAGTGTACTCAATTTACTAACTAGTTAACTGAACTCAAGGTGAGTGTCACCTCCCATGTGTGTTCCCATGTGCTCCTATCTCATAGGAGCCCATTCCAAGGCATCCCCACATGTTCCTAACATTTAGAATAACTTACAAATATCAATTAACATGTTTATTTCATCAAATAGTAATCCCTTCCTAATCCTAGTGTTGTTAAACACATTGCAGGGACTTAGGAGATACATGAAATAAATAATGTTTTTAGGATTGCAATTAAATGGCATCCTATTTCCAACATGTTTAACATCCACTTTTACCTATTTTTGGTCTTCTAGATGATAGAAAGATACTTCAAGCACCCTATACCATAGGAACCCCAAAAACTTTGATGAACATGTCCATCAAGGTCATAAGCACCCATGGACAATATTGCCCATGCTTGAAGTTATAAAAGGTGAAAATCCATGCCATATCCTTATTCTTACTATTTTTTTAATGGGAATTCATCCAAAAACTTGGTAGGAATTCATGTTTAAGCCTATTATTTCCCTTCATTTCATTAGACCTAATTTGGAAAACTAAGCATCTCTCTCTCACCTCTCAACACATAAAAGGAATCACCATTGCAAAGTGTAGGGGTAGAATATTGTAAATCTAAAGCTTGAAAGTTTAGGGACATATTCTCTATTCCTTCACCATGGATCATCTATATATTTCTTCCTCTTTTATTATCACATAGTTTTTCATTTTCCCTTCTCTCAACTAGAATCCATAAACCTCTAGTTTTCTTTCCTCCATTGTCTAAAGTTGTCATTGCCTCATATCGTAGATTTGTAATATGTCCTCCATTTCTCATTTTTTTCATCTCTCTTGTGATCATTTCCATCGCATTTAACTCCCACCCCACTTATGAATCCATTAAAAACTCCTTCCCTTCACCATAGCCATCCAAATTTTACATAATCCCTCTACTACTATCACCCTTAAATAAGAATTATTTTACCCCCTTGCATAGCCTATTGTGCTAGGTTTCCCATTTCCTTGTTGACTCCATAAACACACACCACTTGTGGTACATTCATTTCATATAATCACCATTATTGTACACATCATAGTCACCAAACAATTTGCACACACAATAAATTTTCAAAAATGTGATATTATGAAAGCTGAAATATATCAAACAAGGAATTGGGTGAAGTAATCTCCTCTATAGCACATCCTTTCCCCCTTATTGGAAAAACTTATCAAGGTATTTTAACATTTTATGGGTGAGAATGTCAACAAATCAAGTTTGAACCCTCTAAAAAGTTGCTAAACTATAGTAGAACAAGTCAATATCCCATGTACACTACAATAATGTCCCCTGTACACTACAACAATGCCCCCCTTTCACTGCAACAATGCCCCCTTTCACTGCAAAAATGCCCAATTCTAGAAAATTATCACAACAGTGTCCAAATTCACCATAGAGCATCTCCTAGACTTTCTTAGCCTATTTTGAATCTCAAATTCATTCAATATTATGTGCATTCATTTTTTTATCATTTTCGTCCCAATTATCATTTCATATAATATTCTCCATTTCCCAACTCATTACACTATTATTCATAGATTAGGTCACTAACTTAGTTTTTTTATTTCTATGTTTCATACTTATTATCTAATATATCTTAGTAGTTAGTACATAGAAATAATCTATAATCTCCTAAGTTGTTAATACCTTAGGGGGGCCATAAATTGTTCTTTCATTAGATTGGTTATAAATTTTCATTGTTCAATTGTAAAAATAGATTAGCTTAGAAACATAATATCAATATATAAGGGTGTACACCACCTAACTAAAATAGTCTCTGTAGACACTCAAAATGTCCTAAGCCTGCAAACGCCATTTTCATATCAATTTCCCTTCTTCCCCCACATAATTGAATAATTTTAATTATTTGATTATTGTCTAAAGTCACTCTTCTATTAATTTAATTCATTCATTCATTTTCCTTCTTTTATTATTCCTTGATTAGTTAAATAAATTAATATTCATTTATTTACATCACTAATTAATCCTTTCTCTCTATAATTAAATAAATTCTTATTTATTTAATTTTGTATTGTCATATTCCTTCTATAGTTAAATTATTACTTTCATTATTTAATTACTCATTAGCCTTTTCTTTCATAATTAAAAAGATCCTATTTATTTATTTAATTATTTTCCCACTTTTCCCTCCCTATTAAATAATTATTTTAATTATTTACTTATTTTTTCCTTTTTCTCTAATTTTAATTAAATAGTTATTTTAATTAAAAGTCAACTTTTCCCTCTTCTTATATAATTAAATAATTTCTTTAATTATTTAATTATTCACTTTCCCTCATAAATTAAATAATTTAATAAATATTTAATTTACTCCAACAACCTATTTTTTTATGCCAATCTCCTCTTCTATCTGGATTAATTTCCACCCTTGATAAGGTTTCATTACCTTTTAATCTCCACCGCCCATCCTTAACTAAACCCTATTTTTGCTCGAACCATATTTCCTTTCTTCTCAAAGCAATCTCATCCATTGATCTTCATCATTTAATCTTGGCCATTCATTCAAATTTGGTTTTCTATAAAAGAGACCTATCCCTTTCATTTCAACCCTACAATCACTATTTGTTGAAATGCACAAGACAACTGAGAGGGGGGTGAATCAGTTGTAACAAATCACTTTACTTATAAACTTAATCTTTTCACCTTAACTTCAATTTTTTATTAAGTGTAAGCATGAAATGCAAATAACAAAAAGCAAACACCAGAAACACCAAATTTACATGGAAAACCCAATGAGGGAAAAACCACTATGAGGATTAACTCACAATATAGTAGTAATGCAATACCGGATACAAAGGCTCACTGCTAGAGAGCTCTCTCATCATATACAAAGGCTCACTACCCAAATTAACGGCTCACTGCCTATAGAAAAAAAGAAAGAGATAAATGAAGATCCACCACTAGGGTTCCACACATTCACAACCTGATCAAAAGATTGTAGATGCCATAAGCTCACTGCTTTTAGGAATCTAACACCTTAAAGAATTGTTGTCTCAATTCGCTCTTCCATGCTCTGTTTTTCGCTCTTATTCACACACTTCACTCACTTGCTCGATTCATGGATGATAGATGGATGGATATGAAATTCACCACAACTTGATTTTATTTTATACCATCTTCAACCTTAGAAACATTCACCAAGGTTGGCTATACAATTTCAAATTAAAAATTCAAACTAGGTCAGCTACTCAACATTCCCGCGATGGATAAGAATGTGAGAGGACTAATTACATATTTAATTTAGGACCCAAACAACATCTTGGATCACACACACACTTTCTCAAATCAATGCAAAAACCTAATGTAACGTGTAGACACCAGGTCAGCCAAACCTAATGAAAACACCAATGATCTTTGAAGTAAACACATCTCTAGCAAGATAATCACACGTGAATTACTCAATATGCTTCACTAGTCATTTTACAATCTATGAGAACACCTCAGGTACATCCGCAAAAATTACAACAAACTTCATTCATAGAGAAATCTTCACCAGTCCAATCCGACAAACCAACAAAATCACAGGAGCTCTGGAGCAAGTCTTCCAGAGCGTAAAACCACAAGAAATTTTTTTAGAACATAGAAACCATCAAAAGAGTCATCTTCCAGATCCGCAAGATTTGAAACCAATTATCAGAAGACTTCTAATCTAAAATATTTCTCCTATTCCATAAACAAATAGTTTTGGCAAACCAATTCACATACCGGTGAACATATCTTCTACTCTTCATTGACCTAGAAGCTAAAACTCGGGATATATTATCTATTGAAGCTTATGAACACACCTACAGATCCACACAGGCATAAGATCAACACATAAGAAATGCGGAGCACAATACCGGAGCACACTGAAAACACACTTCAACACAACTTTCCTTATTTCTGATTTTTTCTCAAAAGCACTTGGAAAATACACAACTTACTCAACCTGAACTATGTTGACATCAATGACAACAATAATGGAAACACCACCAAACACATCCATACTTGCAACACTATCTTTTATATTTTGTTGTCACTATCATTAGGCTTATTCTTGCATACTACAAATATGGGGGCAATCAAGCATATAAATCAAAATGGAGAAGATTAATGAAGTTGATTCAACCATGGCATAGGAATTATGGTATTTTTGCTTTATTATTTATGTTTATATATTCATTTGTGCTTCATTGTTGGATTAGGGTCTTTAGGGCTTGATTTTTAGGTAGTTGGTGGTTGATACTATTGATTCATGATTTGTACCTTGATTTTACCCTATTCTACATTGGTGAACTCGACATAAAATTATAACCCTCTTGATTAACATTCTTTGTTTGGAAGTTTTTGGTGTTTTTTGTCTTGAAGGGTGTAGGCACTTTTGAAAGATCTTGCAAATCACACTTTTGGGAACCTTTTGAGGTCAAATAAAAATCACGGTTGCATCCGAAAGGGTTGAGAGACAAATTTTCATATATTATGCCCCATATTTTTATCAAGGGTAGCATTTTTTACATGAAAATTTTGATTTTTTGCGACTGTGACATTGTGTGAGCCTTTTGCTTAATAGTATGACACATTTGCTTAATAGTTTGACACATTTTCTTAAGGGTATGATGCAATTTCTTAACAAAGTGACACATTTTCTTAATTAACAGTGTGACACATTTGCTTAACAACGTGACACATTTTCTTAATAGTGTGATGCATTTACTCAATAGTGTGACACATTTTCTCAATAGTGTGACACATTTGTTCACAATGTGACGCATTTGTTCAACATTGTGATTTCTTTTTTAACAGCGCGAGGCATTTGAATGAAAATTGGCCATAGTCGCCAAGCAATTTGTCACAGTCAACGCATTTTCTTAAAATAGTATGTCGCATCTGTTACACAACTATTTATTTTTGGTAAAAGGGTTATAAATTTGGAGCTTTTCATTTTCTACCTTTTTCATTCCTTAATACAGAGGATTTTGGTGTTGCTAATATTTTATTTACAACCTATGGTGATTTTTGGGAGAATACATTGCTATCTAGACTACTGATACATGTTCTTGTAGAGTCTTGAAATGTACCCCCTTAGTTTTTTTAGATTTTTCAAGACAATAAACGAGCATCCAAACACTGATTAGCATTAGCTCCAAATCCAAATCATCTCATAAAGTAACCCTCACCAAGAATGTTCACCAAGATCCCAGTATGGGCGAGGTGATAGCATATGGTTTGGGGATCATTAGGAAAATAATAACTGAAAGTATAATTCATCTGCTAAGCAGTCATCCACAAGCGGTAGGAATACTCCACTTATTTAGTGGGTGAGATTATTAGAACTTATTAAGGCAGCAAGCCAGCCATGAAACCACACTTCCACTTGAACACTGGGGGGTATACAATCCTCACAACCACTTATTTCATGGGGGGAATACAAAATTAATGAAAGATTATTTATTGAACTCGACCACTCATTCATGGGAGTATAAAATAAACTAAAATTGTAGCAATAATAAAATAGCAGCAGTTAGTACTACTAACTAGCTTTACAAGGAATAATCTCAGCTTAAAATAAGAAAGATATGCTTCCCAACTTCTGTCAATAGTTAGAGTAGTGATCCTCTAACATTTACAATACCAAAATGATATATAAATGAAGCACACAACAACAATATGCTAAAAATCACTAATTTGATCAGAAACCGTAGGAACAAAAAATTAGACCAGCAATAGAGAGATTCACTGAAATGCTCTTATCTCCACCAAACGGAGTCCGTTTGACGTGAAACTGAATGCGGATGAATCATTGAATAGAGGCATCCAAAACATAGGAGATAGAAACCTTTAAAATTTGCACATGTCAGTGGCATGAATCCCAATGCAACCAGGCAGAATGGTACGACCTCCAGGAAGGGTCGACCTTCTCCCAAAAATCAGAAACTCAACTAAAAAATCTGCAAACTTCTAGAAAGGGGCACCCTCCATAGTAGAAAAACATGGGCCAATACCCAGAACAATAGAAAAATAAGAGGCGAAGTTGTGATCAAAAATTTGTTTCAGCCATGTAAAAACCAGCAACATAGAAACAAGCTATACATCAGCAACCTGTCCAAAAACGTCTGAATTGAAGCTCCATTTGCACTCCAGTGTGAAGTACAGTCTCGTAGAATCACCTAGGAAGCCATAGTTTTAGGCCCGAAGGATGGATTGCAAAATGATAAGCTTCCCCTTAGCCAGGTTCTTGATTCAGTCCAGCAACATAATTTTACTTACAAATTCAAGCATGAGAATGAAAGAGCAAGCCATCAATAAATAAGCTTCACAGAAGGAGATGAATCAACTGTAACTCCAAAATAAACTCTTCAAATTCCCAAAAGGGACGCCCATCTCCAAAAAGCACTTTTTTAAAAATATAATATTTAAACTCTTCATTCTCTTCTCCAAGTCATCCCACTTTGATAAGAAATAAAACTTTTAATAAAATATTAAATGTATCAACCAAGGTGTCCACTTTATGGCCCCAAATTAAAAACAACTTGAAGTCATCAAGCTAGGCGTGGGGTACAACTTCAAAACACAATTTTAACTAAGTATGAAACTTAGTTCAATGAGCAAGCTAGCACCAAAGTGGAAACCGAGATATTACCAAAATTAGGATAATGATCTGGCAATATAGTTGATGAAGATACTGCCAAAAATAGACTTACTAAAAATAGCCAATGCTAAAAATAGTAAGTTTACATCAAAACCACAAAAGGCCAAGTTGAGCAGGAAACATTGGAAATCCTAATTTTCTCATCTGAATAGCCTACAGATATCTAGGAATAGGCTATCTGTCCACAATGAGGTCATCATTGAAAAGAGGACATTACACTCTGCCCTTCCCAAAATTGCTTGTCCCCAAGCAATTGCAAATTAGGATGCTGCAAAATCTTCTCATTCTCCCATGTAGCATCCTCTACCGACAGGTTCTTCCATTTAACCAAGTACTCTTTGATTGACCTCTTCCTCAAAGAGTGTTCTCTAAAATCAATAATTGCCTCAGGAATCAAAATAAGTCGTCCTTCCTCATCCAACGGAGGCAATTCTATTGATGCAACAACATTATGACCAAGAGCCTTCTTGATTCTGGAAACATGAAACACATTGTGCACCTTGTTGCTCGATGGTAATTCTAACTCATAAGCCACTTCTCCCACTTTTCTGATGACCTTGAAAGGCCCATAAAAACGTGGCTTAAGTTTTTCAGCACCACTCTTCTTGAGAGTAGACTGCCTATAAGGTTGGAGCCTCAAATAAGCCAAGTTACCAACCTCAAAAGATTGCTCAGTACGTTGTTGGTCAGCATATATTTTTTGTTGATTCTGAGAATGATGGATATTGTATCTCAATGATTTGAGAATGTATTGACTTTGTTGCAACTTGTCCTTTGCCTATGGAGCTCTACAATCACCAAAAATAATATCAACAAAACTTGGAGCTTCGTATCCATACAAAGCCATGAAGGGAGACATTCTGATAGGCATATGATAGGATGAATTGTAACAATATTCACCCAAATGGAGCCATCTCACCCACATTTTCTTTTTCCCTGAAACATAATTTTTGAGATAACCCTCTAACCATTTGTTGAAAATTTTAGTTTGACCATCAGTTTGAGGGTGATAACTAGTGCTTGGGGTAAGCACTGTACCACACAATTTAAACAATTCTTGCCAAAAGGTACTAAAAAATTCACCATCTCTATCACTTACAATATTCTTTGGGAGCCCATGCAAACAAAAAACCTCATGGAAGAACAATTTAGCAACTTGTGTTGTTGTAAAAGTGTTAGTAATGGTCAAGAAATGAGAAAACTTGGTCAATCTATCAACCACAACAAAGATACAATCCCTCCCTTGCACCTTTGGGAACCTTGTAATAAAATCCATGGAGATACTCTCCCATTTATGATTCGGAATAGGTAAGGGCTGCAAGTAACCAGCAGGAAAAACATGCTCATTTTTATTTACTTGACATACATGACATTCTCTTACATAATTCAAAACTTCATTTTTCAATCCCTTCCATGAAAATCTTTCACGGATCTTCTTGTAAGTCTTGAAGAATCCTTAGTGACCATCAAGAGGTATGTCATGAAATGATTTTAGAACCTTCTTTTTCTACTTAGAATCTAATACCAAAAAGATTCTATATTTATAGTAGATTGGCCCTTCAACCAACTTGTATCTATCATCCTACTAAGTCCCTTCAACAATGCTAGTTGGAAAAGAATTTTTAGTATAATCAGCTAAAATCTGCTCCTTCCATTCTACACAAATCTCAGATAAGGAGCACAAATGAGGCTTCCTTGACAATGCATCAGCGACTATGTTATTTTTTCCTTTGACGTATTCAATGTCAAAGTCGTAAGCTTGTAGCTTACTCACCCATTTTTGTTGCCTCTCGTTCAAATCCTTCTGATGCAAGAAATTTTTAAGACTATTATGATCAATCTTAACAATGAATTTAGTCCCAACCAAGTATTGCCTGAACTTGGCTAATGCATGCATGATTACAAGTATTTATTTGTCATAAATTGAATAAGGCTTTTCAAATCCTCTTAATTTTCCTCTCGCAAAGACAATGGGATGCTTGTCTTGCATGAGAACAGCTCCAATCCCTTCTCCTGAAGCGTCACACTATAGCCCAAAAGCTTTGGAGAAGTTTGGTAAGGCCAAAACAGGACACGAGCTCATGATCTGTTTGAACTTATCAAAAACCACTTGAGCATTTTGAGACCATGCAAATTCCCCCTTTTTAGTGAGGTCGGTCAATGGGGCAGCCCCCTTCTTAGAGCTGATTATATGCCCAAGGTAGAGTGGTTTTTTCAACCCTAATTCACACTTTGATTCCTTGGTGTAGAGGCATTCTGACTCAAGAATACTAAGCACCTCATCTAAGTGCTTAAGATGCTCCTCCCAAGACTTGCTATAGATGAGAATATCATCAAAGAAGATCAACACAAATTTCCTGATATGTTTCTAGAAGATTTTGTTCATGCAAGACTAAAAGGTTGTTGGAGCATTAGTCAAACCAAATGGCATGACTAGGAATTCATAATGCCCAAAATAACATTGAAAGGCAGTTTTCTCAATGTTTGATTCCCTCATTCAGATTGATGGTACCCGGATTTGAGATCAACATTTCAAAAATACATTGCACCATGGAGCTCATCAAGAAGCTCATCAATTCTAGGAAAAGGGTATTCATTCTTGATAGTTTTCTGATTTAACGCACGGTAATCAACACACATGCACATGGTACCATCTTTCTTTTTCACAAGAACTATAGTTGAAGAAAAAGGGCTTTTTCTTGGACGAATATGACCTATCTCCAAAAGTTCTTTGATGGCCTTTTCAATTTCATCCTTCTGCTTCTTGGGATACCGGTAGGGAGTAGTGATAACTAGTTTAGCCCCATCTTCAAGCTCAATAATATGTTAAGCCCCCCTTTCTGGTGTTCTTCCAGGAGGTATACTGCCAAACACTTTACTCCTCTTTGTGATCAAATATTGAACATCAGGATGGTAGTGCCTTTTGTCCTCCACTGGACTGGATGGAAAATTCAAACATTCAGTTTCCCATTCAACATGATCATGTCAAATCAGCTTATCCATTCTTTTGAAAGACACAATTCAAGGACCTCCATTTGAAAATCCTCTTAACACCACCATTTTTCCTTCTTCCTGTAACTTTAGCTCCATAGTTTGCAAGTTCAAATTAATCTCTCCAAGATATTGCATCCACTGAATTCCAAGCACAACATCAATTTCTCCAATACCTACAACATAAAAATCATCTTTGACTTCATAGGTTCCAAGTTGCATGGATAGATTGGAGATCTTTTGGTTGCAAGAAATTGTGAAACCATCCACCACCATGACTTTGAATCCTTCAAATTCTTTAGTCTTAAGCCCTCTTGTTGCAACTAGCCCTTCATCAATGAAGTTATGATTTTCTCCAGTATTAATGAGAGAAACCATTATCTTCCCACCAAGCATACCATGAACTCTGAAAGATTCATTCTTCTGAAAACTTGTTAATTGAGAAAATGTATCTCCACTTCCTTGTCCTCTTTCAGGTTCATTCAGTACTCTCTTATCATCACTATACTCATATTCATATTGTTGTTCTAGAAAATTAGATTCTGATTCATAATTAGAATAAGCTCCCATGTGATGTGAAATACCTTTACCATAGCATCTATGCCCTCTAGAACATTGTTCATGGCATGTGTAGCAAACCCCCTCTTTTCTTAACTTCTCTCACAACTCTTCATCCATCTTAGATGGAAATTTTTTGGATGGAAGAGGAAAATGTTTCTTTTCCTTTTTATGAACAAGGGGTTTTGAAGAAAACTTAGGCCTTGGAGCAGGCAAGTCCATGCTTCTCTCTTTCCTTATTGTTTCCTCAAGACTCGGTGAATCAAATTATTTAACCCACCCCTTCAATGGCTCCATAAGACCTTCAGAAAAAAATAGAACAAGCCTCCTCTTAGTGATTTTGGGCACCATCACATAAATTCTTTGAAATTGATTAATTTAGGAGTCCAATGAGCCATGTTGTTTCAACTGAGCAAGCTCACAGAACTTGATTTCTAGATCCTTGTTATCAAACCTTTCAATCAACTTGTTGGTAAATTCTTCATATGTATGAATGAGGTTATGGCCAAGAGTGATCAAACTATGGTACCACCACTCGTGTTCAACTCCATCCAAATGCAATGTTGCAAATTTGATGGCATCTTTTTCTAGCATAGGCCTGAGTGATAGGTAATTGTCTAGTTTTTGGACCCATGAACGAGTTGTGCACTTGTCACTTCCATCATAGTGAGCCAAGGTGAATTTGGCAAGTGCTTGTTGGTAGTCCATTTTGGGACCCATAGGAGCTCGAAAATCCTTTTTTCCTCCTCTTCCTTTCTTTTGATTCATATACTGATCAAATGCCAAATTCACTTTGATTTCATATGGAAGAGAGATATACTCCATGTAACTCTATCTCACTTCATCAGCCATGGGGACCTCAGGCGCGGTAAATGCTTCCTCCCTAGGAGTGAAAGAAGGAAGGAGAGGTCTAGGGGTTGATTTCCATGAATTGGAAACACGTTTCCCAACTGTTATCCCTCTTGGTTCTGAATTAGAACCACTAGAATTTGATCCTTGCTTTGGTTGGGGTGTGGTCACTTGTTGATCCATTCTTGCAAGTAATCTTGAAATCGTATCCAACATTGCATCAAACTTATTTTCTACAATAGAATCAATGCCATCTTTAGTCTCATTGGTTTGTCCCTTACCCTTGTCATCCATATTGTCAAGTGATGTTTCTTGGTTTTTCAAAACCTCTAAAAAAGTATCAATCTAAGGAAGTTGAAACTAAAATTTGTTTCCTCTGGTGTAGCAACGTAATTCTCTGTCACTCATCTATCTCTAAAGCACTGAACACATAGGATGGTAGGATAACAAGCTCTGATACCACTAAAATGTACCCCCTTAGTTTTTTTAGATTTTTCAACACAATAAACCAGCATCAAAACACTGATTAGCATTAGCTCCAAATCCAAATAATCTTATAAAGTAACCCTCACCAAGAATTTTCACCAAGATCCTAGTATGGGCGAGGTGATAGCATATGGTTTGGGGATCATTAGGAAAATTAGAACTAAAAGTACAATTCATCTGCTAAGCAAGCATCCACAAGCAATGGGAATACTCCACTTATTCAATGGGTGAGATTATTACAACTTATTAAGGCAGCAAGCTAGCCATGTAACCACACTTCCACTTGAACAGTGGGGAGTATACAATCCTCACAACCACTTATTTTGTGGGGGGATACAACATTAATGAAAGATTATTTATTGAACTCGACCACTCAATCGTGGGAGTATAAAATAACAGTAGTTAGTACTACTAACTAGCTTTACAAGGAATAATATTAACTGCAAATAAGAAAGATATGCTTCCCAAATTTTTTCAATAGTTAGAGTAGTGATCCTCTAACATTTATAATACCAAAATGATATAGAAATGAAGCACATAATAGAAATATGCTAAAAATCACTAATCTGATCAAAAACAGTAAGAACAGAAAATTAGACCAGCAATAGAGAGATTCACCGAAATACTCATATCTCCACCAAACGGAGTATGTTTGACGTGAAACTGAATGCAGATGAATCCTTGAATAGAGGTGTCTAAAAAATAGCAAATAGACACCTTCAAAACTCGCACATGTCAATGGAACAAATCCCAATACAACCAGGTAGAATGGTACGGCCTCCAGGAAGGGTCAACCTTCTCCCAAAAATCAGAAACTCAACTAAAAAATCTGCAAACTTTCAAGAAGGGGCACCCTCCACAATAGAACAACATGGGCCAGTACCCAGAACAATAGAAAAATCAGAGGTGAAGCTGTGATCATAAATTCGCTTCAGCCGTGTAAAAACCAGCAACATCGAAGCAGGCTATACATCAGCAACCTGTCCAAAAACGTCTGAATTGAAGATCCAGCTGCACTCCAGTGTGAAGTGCAGTCTCATAGAACCACCTAGGAAGCCATAGTTCCAGGCTTGAAGGATGGATTGCAAAATGCTAAGCTTCCCCTTAGCCAGGTTCTGGATTCAGTCCAGTAGCATAACTTTACTTACAAATTCAAGCATGAGAATGAAAGAGAAATCCATCAATAAATAAGCTTCGCATAAGGAGATGAATCAGTTGTTACTCCAAAAGAAAGTCTTCAAATTCCCAAAAGGGAC
This sequence comes from Sequoiadendron giganteum, assembly GCA_007115665.2. NCBI lineage: Eukaryota > Viridiplantae > Streptophyta > Pinopsida > Cupressales > Cupressaceae > Sequoiadendron > Sequoiadendron giganteum. Next base: position 431,247,619 of record CM021101.1, on the reverse strand, counting down.
ACCCATCTCCAAAAAGATTTTTTTTTAAATATAATATTTAAACTCTTCATTCTCTTCTCCAAGTCGTCCCACTTTGATAAGAAATAAAACATTTAATAAAATATTATATGTATCAACCAAGGTGTCCAATTTATGGCCCCAACTCAAAAACAACTTGAAGTCATCAAGCTAGGCGTGGGGTACAACTTCAATACACAATTTTAATTAAGTATGAAACTTAGTTCAATGAGCAAGCCAAAACCAAATTGGAAAATGAGAGATTACCAAAATTAGGATAATGATCTAACAATACTACTGATGAAGATACTACCAAAAATAGACTTACTAAAAATAGCCAATGCTAAAAATAGTAAGTTTACATCAAAACCATAGAAGGCCAAGCTGAGCAGGAAATACTAGAAATCCTAATTTTCTCATCTGAATAGCCTACAAATTTTTGGAAATAGGCTATCAGTCCACAACGAGGTCATCACTGAAAAGGGGACATTACAGGTCTTATGTGTCTTTGATTTCTAAAGTAGGAACATTTGGATTTGGGCTTAAAAAGAACAAGTGTTTTTCATGTTTAGTGCACTTGCACGTTGTGTAAAACGTATATTGGTGTGTGTATCATCTTCCCTTGCACTTCATGTGATCTTGGGTATAAGAGAAACATATATTAATATCTTTTCGTTTTTAGGAGCCCTGGCTTTGAGACACATCCTAATGGAAAACTCAAGGGGCGTGACCTCAAAGCATGTTTTTTTGGGTGGGCTATATTAAAGTTGCAAAGGAAAAAGTTAGTAGCACTATCTAGGGATGTTATACCTTGCGTGCCAATTTTGATGTGGGTGTATAGACCACATGTAGGTTGGTTAGAGACTTAAGTGTATCACGTCTAAAGAATACCTCTAGTGTTCACTGACCTCCTAGAAAACCTTGTTATTTAGAAGCTAGACTTTTTGGTCATCTACTATTGTGGTGCAAGGGATGTGGATTGTACCCTAAAGCTACATACCACATATGTCCATGGTTGAGGTGTAAGGTGTATTGCTAGAATTTACACTCTTTTAATCCTAGGGGTATCAAGGTGGTACATGACCTTGGTATACCCTATTCACCCACTCCTTGGATGAATATTTAAAATTACTCCTTCAGGTGTAAGGTACGCCTACTTTATTAAATAAACCATATTATTCCTTAGATTGTACTTGTCTTCATTGTTTGAGAACCAAGGAAAAGCGATTTTTATGGGAGAAAACTTGCAAAATAATTGCTTTAGTAAAAAATTAGCCAAAATATGTTTTCCAAGTGTTTTTTGTGTTTTCTATCACATATCACAATTTCTCAAAATAAAAAATCACTTTAAAACATCCAACTTAGGGCCAAAACACAATATATTACATTTTCTAGATATTGCACTGTATATTCTAAGAGAATTACACCGCATTTGACAGACAATAAACTGCATTTTCTAGATAGTGAACCACATTTGCTATAATAGTACACTGCAACTATGAGACAGAATGAAAAATCTGCTAGTTGTCAAAATTTTGGGTAAATTCCTATGTAGTCTCATTTTTAGTCAATTCGACAATAACCATATCTTCATATCATAGACTTGCTTAGTCCATTCCATCCATTTCATTGCATTCACTTAGGTTTCCTTCATTCCATAGTTAAGTCATCTTGCCATCCTTGCATTACTTGTTTAGTCCTAGGTCATTCTTATTTGCATACATCTATCAAATTTCAGACTAGGAAGCCTATCTTATTGTTGATAAGTTCATTGTCACATATCTATACTATCCTTGACCTTGTCCTTTTATCCACCAATAATCATCATCATCCAAGTCGAGCCTTAAAACTCATGTGTCTAGTTTAATGTTCACTTTGTCAAATCATCATCATCCTTTTAGCTTTGTCCTCTTAAGGTCTTGATAGTTTTATTTTTTACCTTGAGCTATCATAGCTTTCTTAGCATCCTTCTCTTAAGTCCAAAGGTACATATCTATAGTCTCATTTGTCATCCCTTAGTCTTAGTCTCATATCATAGCTTTGGTCATACCATATCTTTGGTCATAGCTACCATTTTCATCCTTTCATATCTTAGTTTTGGTCACACCATCGTATTGTCATATTTGCACCATAGAGTTTGGTCACAGTGGCATTATCATGTCCTAATTACACCTATTATCACTTTGCATCCCAAAGCATAGTCTAGTTCCATTGCCATCTTGCATCCTTATATCCAAAAATTCCAAAACCATATCATAACCTAATTGTCATCTTAGATCCTCATTCTTAGTTGCATCCATCCCCAAATAAAAAAAATCCAAAATTAAAAATTAAAAAAAAATCATAGCTAAAGCTTCACCATCCCATTATCCATTCCAATCCAAACTCACAACAATGTCTTAATTTTACCTTGATCTTCTTCATAGTCAAGTTGAAAACCTCATGCTTCGTCAATACTACCAAACTACAAGCCTTGATAACCCATTCATCGATCCTCCATACCAACACCCATAGTCCCGAGTCAGCCACCCATCTACCTCTCATACCAACAATCCATAAGCTTTAGTTATCCATCCATCTACCCTCACTATCAAGAGTTAGCTAACATGATCCATACCATTAATCCCCAAAAAATATCCATTGGTCACCCTTATCCTAACCTTGACAAGGGAAATCAATCTTCCATCCAAATTATTCCTCAGCCATAAACCATATCACAAATCCCTATTTCACATGAATATCCTATGATTTCATCCTCATCACCAAACTAAGAGAGTCTTATAGCCTCCACATCCTATTCTATTCCTTCATTCACTAACCCATTGCCATTCACTCCATCTCAATCTACAGTACCATCCAATAAAAGAACATTTAGTAATGCTTTCCAAGGACTTGTTTGACTCATATATGAAAACAAAGTTACGAAATCCAATCATATTTCTAATCCTATACCATCCAACCATCTTTTGCCATCATGTACTTCATTGCCTCCCAACCACAAAAAAAATCTTCCTATTGAAATCCATCATTTCCATTCCAAAATTCTTAGTCCATCGAAGATAATCATATCATTCCATTTCCTAAACCATTGGATATAGGTCAAGAGCATGGTCCAAAGCAAGATGAAATAAAATTCAAGACAAATCAAGATCAAGTTATCCAAACAAACCCTCTAGGTGACCATAATAGCCATGACAATCCATTCTTGGATCAAGATCTTAGTCCTTTCCATGACATCCATATTCTAATAACCACCACCTTTGTAGATGAGACAATTTCTTCCACAAGACACATATATGATCTTCTTCTCGAACAAGAGTCTCCTACTCTAGACATATTTGCAAATGATCAATCTATAGTTGAATTCACATGAATCTATGATGATGACCATAAGGAAGGTTTCTACATTGACTTGGAAGCACCAATATCTTTTGAAGAATCATTAGAACCCAATATTTCACAAAATCAGGCCAAAGATATCAATCAGAAAGCTATCCCACATATCAATGGAGCTAAGATATCTTATAAAATAGGATCATCTACCTTTTTCAAAGCAGGCTTTCTTGCAAATGAGAAAATTTTGAGTAATGGTTTCCACATACAAAATGATGGGTTCACATCTTGCTTCCAAAATAACAAATACCCCATCACAAATAGGATATTTCAAAGCATGTATTCTCAAGGAAGAGGACTAGGTGTCCATGAGCAAGGCATTCTAGAACCAGTACAGATTTAAGAAAATCCTAGACATCAAGGTCTTGGTTATTCTTCAATCAACAAATCGAATGATGTTAGTGATGCCTCCATGATATTGGGAGAAAATTTATCCCATACATACATAAAAATAGGGGCCATGAGTAGTCCTTATCATAAGATTGTTTCCAACATTCCTTCCATCCACACCATAAACCATCATTCCTAATTAATTAAACCTATTAAGTGGAACCAACAAAAAAAAAAAAATTAAATCCAACGTCCAAAATGAAATGGAAAAGGCCATTGAATATGAAAATCCAAGTGGGCCAATAAAGTTAAAATGGATCCCAAATAAAAATGGATCAAGTAAAGAAAATCCAATATCCAATAAAAAGTGGACCCACAAGAAAAGAGATCATATTCTAATTTAGTCATCCAATTATCCTTTCATACCTATCATTGGACTTGGTTTTCCCTTGTTAGTGGTCTAAGAACTCCAATCCACTTATCCAACATCTTTCCATCATTTCGTTCAATCCCGAAAGAATTCATTTCAAATGCAACAAGCCTAATCCAAACAATCTTGCTATGCAACCTAGCACATCATCCAAAACGTTTCTTGGCTTCGTTTCTAGCCTTGTTGCAAACCTTGATACTCTAGTCACATTATCATCAATGGGATATGTATTTCCCAATCCTCGCGTTGTTCTGGGAAGTGACCTTCCCATATCAACAACATCATCATCACATATCAATTGGTTTTTAACTTGACTAGGGGCAAGATCATGTTTGTCCTTGGATCCTTGTGCATGCCTGCTTCCTTGATTGTGGGTATCGTTCACATGTATTTATCATGATCCTTGTAGTGTATCATCCATAACAAAATCCCATTCTTGCACCAATCCATAATAAAGCTTTTTCATCCTTCTCACATCCTGAGAATAGCTAACATTTTACATCTTTCATTTTTCATGTTCGGTCATAATAAATTCCATCCTTATCCATTCCTAATAATTTGTCCTATCCGGATTGGGGGAAAATCCTTGACTTACATCTTCACAGGATCCTAGACTAGGTATTGGAGGTCATCATTCTCAAAATACAAAAAAATCAACATATTCCCAAAAATCCAAAAACATCCAAATAATCTTTCAAAAATCCCAAAAAATCAAAACATGTCAAAAATCCAAAAACATCCAAAAAAATCAAAACATCCCAAAAATCCAAATAAATAATCTTTCAAAAATCCAAAAAATCTAAAACATCCCAAAAATCCAAAAACATTTAAATAATCTTTCAAAAATCTAAAAAAAATCAAAACATGTCAAAAATCCAAAAACATCCAAATAATCTTTCAAATATCCAAAAAAATCAAAACATGTGAAAAATCTAAAAAAATCAAATAACCTTCAAAATCCCAAAAGCAACATCAGTCTCGTCAGTCTGAGCCAGTCAAACTATGATGTCTTTATGCTTCTACATAGGCAAGGTCATCTATGATGAGCCCCTAAGGCCATAGGTCAATCCCTTAGGGTTTCTCGCGTCGAGTCAATCATGATTTACTCATGTAACGGAGGGGGGCCAACCACACCAAGGCTCCAAACCACGAAGAGCCAAGAGTGGAGGGCTGCCCTATCTTACCTCAAGCTAATGGGTGTTTAGGACAAGAATCGAGAATGAAGAGCACTCTCAAGTGCTTTTGTCACTCTATAGATCGGAAAGTCTAAATAAGGCTAGACGGGTCAGTTTTTGGAGTCCAAACTACACCTCAGACAACTCTCTATCTGAGGATGACAGTGTGAGTCTAGGATGATAGTAAGGCACGTTGGCTTCTCTCTGGCACATTGGCGTTCGTACGACTAGAAAACATGAAATAAAATATGGAAAGAAAGAAAACCTACTAACTTCCTAGCTGACTGATTTCAACAAAATAAATTGAACTGTATGAGCGTGAATTTGCACCCCTAATGCAAATTCCCTTTTACCTCTTTACACTTTAGAAAACCTAAGGTGAAGGCTTAAATCCCCATAAGCCTGCTGCTTGCATCATACTTGGCACCCTTTTTGTGTGTCGGTGGAGGCATTTCTGTCAAGTTTGCTTGCGCGGTGCGGAGACATTTGTGCAGCGCGCTTACATCCCTGGTAGATTCTTATGGCTGGAGACTACAAAGAAGTTACACTTTCAATTGGAAGTCGAAGTGTAACGCCCGTCTTTAGCTGGCCGACCCAAATATGGTCATTTTTCATCTTCTCCTTCATATTCTCACACCATTCTTCCATTCTCAAGTTTGGAACAAGTTGGCACACTCTCTCCATGCTTTGAGCATCCACTTTCAAGCTTTGTAGCAGCACTTTTCACTCCATTGCAGCAATCTACCACTCCATCACTTTGATAGTGTGAGTGCAGGAAAAATGCCATCACAGCAGAGGCTTGAGTTCCTCTCAGTCACTCCTCCACAAGCCTTGAGCGCTTTGGACGGAGATGGTAAACTCCTCTCATCTCCTATATCGTACTCAGTTGAGTAAGCACATACTGTATTGTAGTGTCTTTTGTTTATGTAGCTTGTATTCTTTCTTTATCTCTATTTCTATCATTGCAATCTTGGTTGTCTGTGGAGGTGGAAACACCAAAACGGGGGTCTGACTAAGGCAGGCCCCTAAACAGCCCCAACATTCCCCCTTTTTTCTGTGTGTAGGTGGAGAGATCTCAGAGTGAGCTGGCGAGAGTTATCTTCGTCACCCTTGCAGTAATATACTTCTTTCATCATATTTGTATTTACCTTTTTCTTTTCCTAGTCTTTTTCTTTACTTCTTGAAACTGCTAAACTAGACTGTTAGTCCTTTTCCGGGATTCTAACCTCATCTCTCTAGTTTTCTAGCTCTACAAATGCCAGTGCACCTGTGAGACGCCAACGCGCCACGCTGTCATCCTAGAACCATGCTTTTTTCCTCCGATAGAGAGCCACCTGAGACGTAGAGTTGACTATGAAAAGTGACTCATCTAGTCACTTTCCAACTCTCAGGTTTGCAGAGTCCTCAAAGGAAACATAATCCTCATCATTTTCATTCCTCCTATCCTAACCATTCTTTAAATTGAGGTAATTTAGGGCATCCTTTCCGCTCTTGGCCTTTCATGACTTGGGGCCTTATGGTGGTTGGTCCCCCTCTCTTACATTTTTGGTGAACCCGATGTGAACCAACGTCTATCCATTTGTCAGTATCCTAAACTTTTTCTCGTATACCTCTAGGTCATTGTACCCTGGTGTGTTGTGAAAGTTTATGAACTTCATGACCCAGTCTATGAACTCTAGGCATATTGTTAGAAGAAGTCTGCGACACCTTCCGATGGACAAGATGAAGGTCTCCTCTAGCTTCACTACCGGCGTTTTCTCTGGTTCTACGGTTGGTTTATCCGCACAAGAGAACGTATCGTGAGGTGAATCTAGGTTTCTTGACAAAACTGATCACATCCCTACTCCTCATGCGTCACCAACCTCTTCATTCGTAGATGAGCATGAGGTCATTTGTATCCCTTCCGAGTACGTCATTAGCCTCGATAAAGGGTTGCATGCATTGGAAAATCACCTGGAAGGAAACCTGAAGATGGCTAGGGCTGCTTAGGTGATTGATGAAATAAGATACATGGTGGAAAAAGATCAGACAGTTATAGAGCTCTTAGCTAGTCTCATTGGTCTAGCTAAAGCATGTGCCCCCTCAAGCCATGGTTGCATGATACGAGGTGGCCTCTTTGAGGAACGTGAGAGACAGCTGGAGATGTTGATGCCTCCTACATCTGTGTATATGGTTGACATGGTCCCTTCGGTCAATATACCTGCTACTTCTAAAAGTTTTGAGACTATCAAAGTAAACAAGAACCCTTTGGGTTTCCACTTCATCCCTTCTATTGCCTCCAGTGTTGGAGGATTTGGCAGAATGATAGGCAAAGGCTTTGGTGGCCGAAACTTCGAAAGTGGGGGTGGCATTGGCGGAGTTGGATCTAGAGGAAGTCACACTAGTGGTGACAGCCTTAGTGGTGGCTCTGGAGGTGGCCATGGTATTGGAACCAGTGGAAGTCACACTGGTGGTAGCGGCATCGGTGGCAGCTCTGGCGGTGGTCATGGTGGTGGTCACGGAGGTGGCTCTAGTGGTGGTTCTATTGGTCCTATGTCTTCTGGCGACCCTATTCTGAATACCCTTCTTCAGAATATGGGGAAGATGCAGAACCAGTTGGAAAACCTTTCCCAGGCCTCAGCCTAGCCTATCTTCCAACCCTTCTTTTGACATAGCCCATTGTCGATTGCAATTCTAAACACTCCTTTCCCGCAAGGGATAGAGATTCCCAAATTTGAAAAATACGGTGGTAAAGGGGACCCACAAACACATGTGTCTACCTTTAATGCCTTATGCATAGACTTTTTCCATCATGATGCATTGATGGCCAAACTATTTCCCTGATCCCTCAAAGATAAACCACTTGACTGGTACTATTCTTTTCCCGATAATTCCAAATTCACGTTCGATCAACTTGTGAATCAATTCTTGTGACAATTCCAAGTCAATATCGGACCAAAGATGACCTTCTCAGACCTTGTTAGATGTAAATAGGGGGACAAAGAAAATATTACAGACTTTATAGCATGGTACCAAGCACTCTTCTCACTAATCTCATATATGTTACCTGATTCTAATGTACAGAAGGTCTTCATAGGGAACTTACAAAGGCCTTGGCAAGAAAATTTTTCCCTCATGAAGTATCCTTCTTTTGCACACTTGTGTGTGGATTTACAAGAGTACTAGCAATTGGTGGTTTAGTTCAGGGTTCCTCCCTCCTGCTCTCGTTCCGAAGGAATATCTATCATATCGATCTTGAGAAGAAGTAAAATTGTTGCAAATGTAGTAGATGTTGTGGATAACAATGGCCTTAGACACGACCGAAAGTTTACGAAGCTATTGGAGTCTTATTCTTCCATCTTGCAGAAGTTGGTGAAGGATAAGATCCTTACCCTGCCACCTCCTAAACTAGTCAAAGAACCATACCCTAGCTAGTATGAAGAAAACACATATTGTCAGTACCATCAAGTTAATGGACACGATACCGAATGTTGCATGCGCCTGCGTCATGAGATATAGGATCGCATCGAGGATAGTAGTATCCATCTTCACGGAGGTAAGGAAAGCATGAACAAATCAGTGGCAAAAGCTAATAGTGAATTGAAGATATACACAGACCCATTTCCATCACATTATGCTAGCATGATTATCGATCTCACTGATTCTATCTCTCATCCCAAGGCGTATGTTAACATGGTTATTATTACTCCCTCTCCCTGCCTTACGACCTGTTCACCAGATGTAACCTTTACTTCGCAAGACGTGCCAACAAATGGTAAGCCTTCTCTGATTTATATTCCTACTCGCCTCAATGGTAACATTGTGATGAGGGTCTTAGTCAACCCCGCGAGTAGATTGAATGTCATCACGAAGGAGACATTACTCCTAAAATCCCTACAAAGGGAGGAATATGAAAACAAAATCCATCATTCGTACACATGATGGACTTTCTCGAAAACCTTATGGATTGATAATGCAATCTATCCTGGTTGGACCTAGGAATGTAGACGTAGTCTTCGATGTTATTCCTAAGTCGAACCTATTAAGAGTGAAGTTGGGTACACCTTGGCTAGCTTCCATGAATGGGATTGCCTCTGTGATTCATAAGTTCCTTAAGTTTTCCCACGAAGGTGTCATGCACATAGTGCATGACACTGGATATCATCCTGTGGTATCTCATGGAGGATACTCGTTGGATCACTTTTGGCCCACTCACGTCGGTCTGCTCCCACAAAGAACGGACCTACTTCACAAAAACTATGTGAAGTACAAGACTGGAGGCAAAGGATAGCCGAAGTTGACCCTTCCTATAGCCAAGCCACTAGCTGCCTCCTCTTCCCGAAAGGGAAAGGAGAAGCTCACTCCCTCTTGAGCTGACTCATCCACTCCTCTCTCTTGGGAAGAGTATTGGATGAACAAGCTTGGGTTCTACCTCCTAAGTCCAATGATGCCTCCTTGGCGAAAGCCCAAGGTCAGGATATCAGATCTCCCTAATGGGTCCCCAAGACCCTGGTACTATTTGTATGGTAGAAAGAAAGGTTCACAAAGAGATTTTTCTAGTCAACCTCTTCCTATTCCCCCAAACAGCAAAGGATCCACCTCTAAAGTGGATCCTCTGAACATGGCCCTTCTTCTCCCATACACGAGTCTACCTTCCCGCTGGAAGCAGCTGTGGAAGACACTCCCATGGCTAAAAAAAATCCTTCCGTCCCTTCGCAGACTTTTGCTTTCATTTCGAAGAGCCATAGAAACTACCTTGCACATGAGCGCAAACATTGGCGAAAATCCCTCCTAGCTAAGCAGGCCTCCTTACAAAAGAAGGAGGAGGAGAAGGTTGCACCTCCTTCTGCATCCTCCTCTTTCCCTCTTTCCATCTCTGAATCTCTCTCAACTCCCACCATGAGTGCACATGTGCCTGGAAAGGTGCAAGTGTTCATCGCCTCTTCAGTGGAGCCACCTTTGTTGGCTTCCATCCCAGATGTCTTACCTTTCCCAAATCCCATGGATATGGTAAACACTTCAGTTGTGTCCATTGCGGTTCTTTCCTCTTCTCCCTCGACCCTCCTTATTTCATATATGGGGAGTTCACCTCCTCTGATGAAGAAGAAGGTAGAGCATGGCCCCTCCAGCAATGGAGGACGTAAGAAGAGCCTACCTTCTCTGAAAGGTGGCCCCAAGTTGACTTATTATATCTGAGTAACATAACCAATCTCGGCCTCCCTTGAGTTTTTCATCGCTTTTGAGTCTCTTGGTGAGCCTAGTGGTGAAGCTCAGGTACAAAATCCTCTGTCCGCCGAGGTGAAACATGGCACTCTCGTTAAGTGCATGTTTAACTCGATGGATGAAGTTTTGACCTTGTCATCAATCTTTGCGAGGTCGTTGACCTTGGACCCACAAGATTTGAGGTATGGAGACCTCACAGGTCCCTTTGCCTTGGCCCTTATTGCAGGAGGATCAGAAGCTCCTCCCCTTAACATTACACCATTGCAGGATCGTCATCCTTCCCCCTATGATGACCTAGAGTGGGAAGCTGACGACCTTTTGGTTGACCACTATTAGGGGGAGACCCTCTTCTTCATCTTTAGATTAGATGTGTGTGTGTTGTGATGTGTTCCCCCCGTAATCATGCTATATGTACCTGGATGAACCTCATCACCCCTCTTGGTGCTTGGATACATGTGTGGTTTTTGTGTTTTAAACCTTCCTCTATATGTCTCTTTATTCTTTAAGGTTTGTGATTGACTTTCGGTAAATTGGGGATGATGCAAAGCATTGGAATCATTTAGGCCTCCTTCCATGTTGACCCAAATTTTTACTCTTTACTTTGTCTTTTGTGCATTCTTCTTGATCTGGTTGGGGATTGATGATCCTTTGCCTCTTACCATGGTTACCTAATATATATGAATAAAGGCATATCTAACCCCGTGAAACTAGATCCCCATGTGCCCTCTGTGTGTGATCTCTTTTATTTATCTTTCTCTTTATATTTCTCTCGTCTTTGCTTGAGTTGTCCCTTTCATGTGTGGCAACGCATCTTCTACATTACTTGGTCTTTAGAAAATGTATTCGTTGCCAAACAAATCTTTTCTCAAAAACCCTTCACACACTTCTTTGCCAGAATTGCATTCTCAGCTTGAAACCCTAGCGGAACATTTTTCCCTCATCATGGGTTTGTAAAGAAATGACTTGGAAACCCTCTTCCAAAGCAGAAACAGTCTTAGTCTTCCCCTCACATGTGCACATTTCCTTCCTTTCGAATTCCTTAATGAAGTGAACATCTTTCAAAAGGATTCCTTGGTGACAAATCGATTCAAGAAGGAATACATTAGCTTTGAACAGTGTGTCCCTTGGGTGGACCCCTCATTTTCACGTTGGGTTCCCAGGGGACCCCCTCAAAAAATTTCAACAAATTTTTATGACGTCTAGCTTGGGGGCAGCCCGACTAGACCGGTTTTACTTCTTCATGTCTACCTCAGGGGAAGCCTGACTAGACCGATTTCACTTCTTCATGTATAGTCCAGGGTCAGCCTGACGAGACCTACTTTTCATCATTACGTCTAGCTTGGGGACAACCCGACTAGACTTTACTTTTCAAACAGTGTGTCCCTTGAGTGGACCCTCCTTCCTTTTGAAGGGTTCCTAAGGGACCCCTTTGAAATTCTTACAACTTAGTGACAGTCTGTGTGACTATCTATTCACTGGCCTACACGGCTGCTTCCTGATGTGTTCTATCTATGGGTAAACACCTCGCCATCTCTGACTCTACGAAGTCCCCTTTACTCGGTCTCCCTCATGTGAGAGTTCTTGGGGGATACCTTCCTTACAAGTCTGTGGGGCTGTAAGGTGCTTTTTCTAGTTTCCTTCATGTGAGAGTTCTTGAAGGATACCCCCCTTGCAGGACCATGAACCTGTGAGGCACTTTTGTACTTCATCTTTGTGGTTCCATGGAACTATGAAATCATCTCCTGCACTTTTGGGTTCACCAGATCATGATCTGCTTCCTCGTCAGTTCACATATACATCTCTTACTTTGTTACTTTCTTAATACTCTACTTTATCAAAGCACTCATTAGTACTCATGCTCGCTAAAGTGGGGGAAAAATATATGAGCGTGAATTTTCACCCTTAACGCAAATTCCCTTTTACCCCCTTACACTTTAGAAAACCTAAGGCGGAGACTTAAATCCATATAAGCCCACTGCTTGCATCACACTTGGTGCCCTATTTGTGTGTCAATGGAGGTGTTTAAATGAAGGATGCTCACGTGGTGCATAGACATCCATACAACACGCTTACGTCCCTGGTAGATTCTTGCGGCTGGAGACTGCAGAGACGTTACACTTTTGATTGGAAGTCGAAATGTAATGCCCCTCTTGGGTGGCCAACCTGAATATGGTCATTTTTCATCTTCTCCTTCATATTCTCACTCCATTCTTCCATTCTCAATTATGGAACAAGTTGGCACACTCTCTCCATGCTTTGAACATCCACTTTCAAGCTTTGTAGCAACACTTTTCACCCCATTGCAGCAATCTACCACTCCATCACTCTAATAGTGTGAGCACAAGACAAACACCATCACAACAAAGGCTTGAGTTGCTCTCATTCACTCCTTCACAAGCCTTGAGTCCTTTGGATGGAGGTGGTAAGCTCCTCTCATCTCCTCTATCGTATTCAGTTGAGTAAGAACATACTGTATTGTAGTGCCTTTTTTAATATAGCTTGTATTCTTTCTTTATCTCTATTTCTATCGTTGCAATCTTGGTTGTCCATGGAGGTGGAAACACCAAAATGGGGGTCTGATTGAGGCAGGCACCTAAACAGCCCCAACATTCTCCCTTTTTTCTATGTGCAGGTGGATAGATCTTGGAGTGAGCTGGCGAGAGGATCATTCTATAAAATTGTCTTTGTCACCCTTGTGGTAATATACTTCTTTCATCATATCCATATTTACCATTTTCTTTTCCTAGTCTAGTTCTTTACTTCCCAAAACTACTAAACTAGACTGTTAGTCCTTTTTCAGGATTCTAACCTTGTCTCTCTGGTTTTTTGGTCATACAAATGCGTTGTCATCCCAAAACTGCACTTATTTCCTATGACAGAGAGCCACCTGAGACGTAGAGTTGACTCTGAAAAGTGACTCATCTAGTCACTTTTCAACTCTCTGGTTTGTAGAGTGGTTGAAGGACACATAATCTACATCATTCTCATCCCTCCTATCCTAACCATCCTTTAAACTAAGGTAAGTTAGGGCAGCATTTCCGCTCTTGGCCTTTCATGACCTGGGGCCTTGTGGTGGTTGGTCCCCCTCTCTTACAAGAATAAAGAAATACGAGAAATAGCTATGTAAGTGATAAAGAAGGTAGATAAAGATAACCATGATGAATATCAACTCACTAAAGCTCCAGTTCGCTAGCAAAATCCACGCACACGTTCACCTACACACAACTGAGGGAGGGAAAAATGTTGGGTTGTATAGGTATTTTCCTCATTCAAACCCCCGCTTTGGTGTTTCCACCTCCACGAATAGCCAAAAAATCCATGAAGTAGAAAATGTGATAAAGGAATGAAGAAAGGAAAGTACTGAACACTACAAAAGATACAATGCTACTCTATCAAACCACGATGAGAAAGTAAAGTGATGCAATACCACCTCCACCCAAAGGTTGTCAAGGCCAATGAAGGGAGAATTCAAGGCAACAAGCTTGGCAAAGTCGACATGGCCGTAGTAGTGATGAAGGGAGGTCTCGCAAGACTCCAAATCATAGCTTCTATGATAGCACAACACATACAAAGATGGAATCGATGGAGTAACAAGCTATTGTAATGCTCAATGGGGTTGTGTGAAAATGCTTAAGAGATCAAGTAGAATGCTCAAGAGACTATAGAAGATAGAATGAATGAGAAAGATAGGCATTTCAAGATCAAAATGGGAAGGAAGGAGCATTTTTTGGGTCGGTTGGTTGACACAAAAGCATTACGCTTCATGCCCAATGGAGGGCATAACGTTCATGTAGACATTAGAGGTAGGAATTTATCATGGATGGAAGCACGTCGTGCAGACGTCCATGCACCGTGCTCGCATCCTTGACAAATATTCCCCCACCGACACACTGGACAAACTCCAAGTGGATTGAAGGCAAGTGGGTGATGTGGAATTTTTCCTTCAAGTTTGATTTTCTAAGGTGAAGGGATGCAAAAGGGGAATTTACATGAGGTTCAAATGTGCTCCCATACATTTTTATCCCAATTTAGCAAGCAGGAGTATCAATGAGTGTTTGGTAAAGTAGATCAAAGAGTTAGAAATGTATACCTGAACTGTCAAGGAAGCGGACCGTGATCTAGCAAGCTCGAAAGTGCAGGGCAAGCAAAGGACTCCACAAGTACTCTCTCCTAAGAAGGTTCAAACAAAAGGACTCCATAGCTCCACAGAACTACGAATTTGAACAAATTACACTGAAGGCCTATAGACCAATGATGGGAAAATCCTACAAGATGCAAGCACTTCACAAAACCTCAGACCTGCAAAGAAGGTGCCCCCAAGTAATCTCTCTTGAAGGAAGCCTAGTGTAAGGGGACTTCACAAAGTTGGATTGGAAAGCATCTACACAGGTGCACCTGCAAAGCAACATGTTAATCCATAAATAAAACATGTTAGAAATAAAAAAACTGGCCACACAGACAAAGTAGACAATCATGCAGATAGTCAATAGATTGAAGGAAGAGCTTTCAAAGGGGTCGCTCGGGAACCCTTCAAAAGAAGAGGGGTCCACTCAATGGATGCATTGCTTGAAGGTGAGAGAGAGTTTTTTGTAAATCAATTCAACATCAAGGAATCCTTTTGAAAGATGTTCACTTCATCCAGGAATTTGAAAGGAAGAAAATGGCCCCTCACAAGGGGAAGGTCAAGGATTCTCCCACAAGAAAAGTTTCTCCCTCCTTAGACGAAAGTTCTTCAAGTTCTTTCTTTGCAAACACATGATAAAGGAAACACATTCCACTAGGGGTCCTTGTTGAGAATGCAATTTTTCAAAAAGTTTACAAATATTTTTGAGAAAAGATTTGTTGGCCACCAAATGCATTTTCTAAAAATTAAAGTTGACATGATAGCACCCCCTTAGGATGGTGTGTGTTGAAGGTAGAGGCACGTAGAATCCTAAGGAAAGAAAAGAAAGAATGAAAAAGTGATGCTATGGTCCACGGGATATAGCAAGATGTCACTATGGTGATGTTGTCACACACATGAGGGACAAAACATAGGCACCAAAACATCACAAAGAAAGCACGAAAGAGAAACAATGTAAGAAAATAGTAACATTATGAACAAGAGACACAAGGGTGATCTAATATTTCAGGGTTAAAGCTGCTCATAAATATGTATAAGTATAATAATAGTATATTTAATGAACTATCATCAACCCCCGACTATATTAGACCATATGAAGAATGCACGAGAAGATAAAATAAAAATAAAAAAATTGAGTCAACATGGAAGGGAAGCCTAAATGCCCCCAACACTTTGCATTATCCCCAATTTTTTGAAAATCAATACACATAACAGAGGAAGAATGATGCTACAAATAGAGCAATTTGTATGACATGTCATCACTCTTGTATCCAAGCACCTATGAGGGTGACAAGAGTCATCCAAGAACACATAACACAAGCATGAGGGATCACAAACACACACACAAACACAATCTATGCTCAAGATAAAGAAGAGGCACCCCCCTAACACTCATCAACCAAGAGGTCATCAACCTCCCAATCTAGATCATTATACAAGGAAAGCAGATGAGCCTACAAGGGAAGAATGTTAAGGGGAGAACCCTTCAAGCCTCCTGCAATAAGAGCCAAGGAAGAAGGCCTCGTGAGGTCTTCTCCACTTGGTTCTTATGGAGAAAAGGTCAGCGAATTCGCGAAGATTGCTGACAGTGTTAGGACCTCATCTAAAGAGTTAAACATGCACTTCATGGGAATGCCATTTGCTACCTCAACAAATGAGAGAGGTGGTGATCGAGATTCACTGTTATGCTCACCAAGTGATTTGAGAGCGATGACGAACTCCAGGGATGCCGAAACTTGATATGTCACTAGGATGGCACATGCTAGCACAAGACCACCCTCTGAAGAAGGTGGAATCCCCTTACACATCCCATTTCTAGAAGGGAAAACCTCCATCTTCCTCTTCGTCGAAGGATGCGAGTTCCCTACGGATGAGGGGAAAGGTGCAGAGGAGGAGGAGAAAACTACGGTAGACACCACCAAGGTGTTCGGCATGTCCACGGGTTTATGGAATGGCGGGATGTCTAAGAGGGACATCAAGAGAGGCATCTTGATCAAAGGAGAAATAAACACATGCACCTTTTTATGGTCAAGGGTGTTTATGCTCGTAGTAGGAGCTGAAAGGAACACTGAGGCTGACTGAACTGAAGTAGAGGGGATGGGAGAGGACATAATAGCAGGCCCTGAAATAGGGGCAGTCGACTCCCCTTCTTTCCTCTACAAAGCAGTCTTCTCAGCCACTGAAGGCTTTCGTTGACACTTGCTCTCACGTGCAAGGTAGTTTTTGTGACTTCGGGAGCTAGAGGTCGGGAGCTGAAATGGGACAGAGGAATCCTTCTCGGCCATTGAAGTGTCCATCACAGTCATTTTTGATGGAGGGAGAGACTCCTGGATGGGATAAGGAGGGAGGGACTGAGAGGAGCTTCAAAGAATAGTGGGGGGAGTCAGCTCTAGCACCTCAGTGGTGAGCCTCTTCCCATTCACTGATTTAGGGGCAGGAGCGATAGGAGGTCATGAAGGTCAGGACATAGAGGACTCCCCAAAAGGACCTTTCCTTCTACCATTTAGGTAGGGCCAAGGTCCAAGAGGCACAGTAGGAAGGTCTTATTTCTGAACCTTGGCTTTACACCAAGCAGGAACCATCAGACTTCTTATGTGAAATCCAAGAGTAGTCATCCAAAACTCCTCTTCAGAAAGAGGGGGAGAAGCGGTTCCCCAAGGATGGGTAGGCCTCTCCTTCCCCTTTTGAGAGGAGGAGGAAGCTTGTTGCTACACTACTGAAGGGGTCACTTTTAGCTATCCCTTGCCCCCAATTTTTTACTATACATAGTTTTGATAAAGCAGGTACATTCTAGGGGGAAGCAAATTGACCAAGGTGGGCCAAAAATGATCTAATGAATAACCCACACTAGATACCAATGGTTGATATCCAGTGTCATGCACAATGTCCACAACACCTTCGTGGGATAACTTTAAACATTTATGAATAATTAAAGCCATTTTTTTCATGGAAGCTAGCCACAGGATGCCCAACTTCACCCTGAATAGATCGGATTCAAAAATAACATCAAAGGTTGTATCCATAGCCCTAGGTCCAACTAGGATGGAAAGAGTTATAGATTCATATGGATTAAGAGATAGACCATCATGTGTACGTATGGTAGACTTTGTTTCTTCATATTCCTCCCTTTGTAATGAATTTAGCCATAACATCTCTTTCAAAATAACATTCACTTGGCTCGCGAGGTGAACTAGGACTCCTGTCACAGTGTTCCCATTGAGGCGAGCAGGAATGTATAGGGGAGAGGGCTTATTATTCAAGGGAAAGTCTTGTGAAGTGAATGTCACATCCGGTGATCCAGTCGTAGGTTGTGGGGGAGGAGTAACTGAGACCATGTTAACGTACATTGAGGGTTGAGGAGAAGCATCACAGAGGTCAATAATCAAGTTTGCAGAATAAGATGGAAATGAGTCTATGTAAATCTATAACTTGCTATTGGCCTTTCTTACCAATTTATTTGTGTTTTGTTTCTTCCCATCGAGATGGATGGTACTATCATCAATGCAATCCTATATCTCATGATGTAGGCACATGAGACACTTGGTATCATGTCCATTGACACAATGGTACTGCAAAAAATAATTTGCATCATACCAATCAGGATAAGGTTCCTTTAGAGATCGACAGTTTTCCAAAGTTATGATCTTATCCTTCAACAACTTTTTCAAAATGGAAAAATAAGATTTTGCTAACTTCGTAAACTTCTTGTTCTATCTAAGGCCATGATCATTAGTCATAGTGACTACAGTTGCAATAGCTTTACCTTTTCCTAAATGGACACAATAGACATTCCTTCTAAATGGGAGCGTGAGGAAGGTCCCCCAAATTGAACTCTCGTTTGCTAATACCCTCGCAATACGACACACAAATGCACAAAGGAAGGGTATTTCATTAGGGTGAACTTTTTATGTCAAGCTCATTGCAGGTTACCTATGAACACCTTCTGCACATCAAAGTTGGGTGGCGGGTATGAGATCTATGGAAAGAGCACTTGATATTGCGCTATGAAGTTAGTTATCTTCTTGTTATCCCCTTGCTTACATCGAACAAGAACCAAGAAGGTCATCTTCGGACCAATAGCCTAAAACTGATGGAGAAACTAATTAATGAGCTTATCAAATGAAAATATAGAATTATCCGATAAGGAACAGTACCACTCAAGTCTGTGTCCTTGAGAGATCGGGGGAAGATTTTTCCCATCAATGCATCATGATGAAATAAATTCATACACATGGAATTGAAGGCTGGCACATGTGTTTTTGGATCTCCTTTACCACCATACTTTTCAAACTTAGGAATCTCCATTCCCTGAGGGAAAGGAGTACTTAAAATTGCCACTGATAATGGGCTATGTCGGAAGAAAGGTTAAAAAATAGGTTGGGCAGAGGCTTGGGAAAGTCTCGCCAACCGGTTTTGTATTCATCACATGTTTAGAAGAAGAGCATTCATAACAGGGTTGAATGATGATAAAGGCCTAGTGGAACCTCCAAAACTACTACCACTAGAACAACCTTTGGAGCCACCATTGTGACCACTATCGGAGCCACCACCAGTAGGGCCTCCACCGGAGCCACCTCCACTACCAAAGCCACCACCATTGCCTCCACTAGAGCCACCTCTGCTAGTGCCACCTCAGCTACCAAAGCCGCCACTACTCATTCCACTAGAGCCCCCACCACCAGGCCCAGTAGGAGGGGTGAAACTGAACCCAAGGGGTATTCTACTCACCTTGAGATTAGGGGGCTTCTGAGAAGTAGAGGAAATGCTAATCCAAGGGCCTATCTTGGCCATGCATATAGACGTGGTAGGCATCAAAATTCCTATCTATCTTTCATAGGAATCAAGCACCTCTCCTTGGGTAGTTCCTGATCTAGTCTCATACAATGGGATATAGGCTTCGGTTAGATTGGTAAGGCCTCGTAAGGACTCTATACCTATCTGATCCTTTCCTAATAGATATCTCACCTCGCTAGCAAGCCTAGTGGCTCTCTCCATGTTTAGTGCTTTCTCCAAATGATTCACAACGTCTGACAATCTGTTATCCAATGCCTAAAGGTTTTCTGTAGGGGTATGTACAACATCGTCATCATTTATGAATGAATCCATAGGGGATGTTGGAGGGGTAGGAGCATGAGTGGTATCATCTATGAAACCCATCTCATCAATAAAACCTATAGGAAAACCAGTGGTATAGTCAGTAGCTAGACAAGTAGAAAAACTGGAGGTGAAACTAGAAGTGACCTTCGTCTTTTCCATCAATAGGTGCCACACATTTCTCCTAACAACGTACCTAAAAGTTGTGGATTGGGTTGTGATTCTCATAAACCTTCACAACACTCAAATTTACAACAATCATCGAGTGCGAGGAAAAAGAATCAACACAAGCGAATGGATAGACATTGTCCATGTTGGGTTCACAACAATGTAAGGTAGGGGGACCAACCACACTAAGGCTTTAGGTCACAAAGAGCCAAGAGCGCAGGGCTTCCCTATCTTACCTCAAGCTAATGGGTGTTTAGGACAAGAATCAAGAATGAAGAGCACTCTCAAGTGCTTTTGTCACTCTACATATCTAAAAGTCTAAATGAGGCTAGACAAGCTAGTTTGTGGAGTCCAAACTGCACCTCAGATAGCTCTTTGTCCGAGGACGACAGTGCGGGTTTGGGATGACAATGCAGCATGTTGGAATCTCTCTAGTGTGTTGATGTCCGTATGGCCAGAAAATGTGAAATACAGTATGGAAAGCAAGAAAACCTACTAACTTCCTAGCTAACTAATTTCAACGAAATAAACAGAACAAAAAATATGAGAAATAGCTACGTAAATGATAAAGAAGGTAGATAAAGATAAGGGTGAGGAATATGAACTCATTAAAGCTCCAATTTTCCAGCGAGCTCCATGCACACATTCAACTACACACAACCTAGAGAGGGAAAAATGTTGGGTTGTATAGGGGTTTGCCTCATTCAAACCCCCGCTTTGGTGTTTCCACCTCCACGGATAGCAAGAGAAGTCATGAAGTAGAAAATGCGATAAAAGAAAGAAGAAAGGAAAGTACTAAAAACTACAAAAGATACAATGCTACTCTATCAAACCAAAATGAGAAAGGAAAGTGATACAATACCACCTCTACCCAAAGGCTCTCAAGGCCAATGAAGGGAGAATGCAAGGAAACAAGCTTGGAAAAGTTGAAAGAATTGTAATAGTGACAAAAGGAGGTCTCACAAGACTCCAAACTCGTAGCTTCTATGGTAGCACAACACGTACAAAGATGGAATCGATGGAGTAACAAGCTTCTGTAATGCTCAATGGGGTTTGTAAAAATGCTTAAGAGATCAAGTAGAATTATCAAGAGAGTGAAGGTGAAGAAGATAGAATGAATGAGCAAGATAGGCATTTCAAGATCAAAATGGGAAGGAACCATTTTTCAGGTTGATTGGTCGACATAGAGGTGTTACACTTTGTGCCCAATGGAGAGCGTAACGTCCCCGCAGATACTAGAGGCAGGAATTTGTCAAGGATGATAGTGTGCCACACATACATCTACTTGCCACAATCATGTCCCCGACAAATATTCCCCCACTGACACATAGGACAAACACCAAGTGGATGGAAGGCAGGTGGGTGATGTGGAATTTCACCTTCGAGTTTGATTTTCTAAGGTGAAGGGATGTGAAATGGGAATTTACACAAGCGATGCAAATTTTCTCCTATACAACTCCATAATAAATTATCCATGGTCAAGTTCAATCAAACTATGATGTCTTTTCTACATAGGCAAGGTCACCATCAATGAGCCCCTGAGGCACTAGGTCAATCCCTTAGGGATTTTCAAGTCCGTCATGGTCCATCTTCATCTATACTATAACAGGTTGTCCCTTGCCAAGGTCGACACTTTGATTTGATACAAACAAATATTTGAGCCTTAACCAAATCAAAAATCAACAGACTAACTGTCCAACTAGTCTTCAATCCAAACCAATCAATTTCATACTTATCAAATGTCCATCAACACTTACTAGTTATCAATGGTCTTATATAAGAGGTGGCATTGTCGAAACCAAACTCAACATCTTATAAAACTTGCCTCATCTCTTGAAACCAAAACTAATCCTATCATTTATCTTATGCAGGATGTGTCCTTCCTGAAACCAGAAATCATCACTTATCAATTCTATCATTTTCCTTATACAAGTGGTTGTATGGCTGAAACCAGACTCGATGTCTTATACAACATGCTTCATTTCTTGAAACCAAGTGTCATCAATCAATCTTATCAGTCCTATCAGTAAATAATCATTAGCAAACGATCTATATGGTTGTTGACTTTGTTGGTCAGTTGGTCTTATCTTTTTATTTGATTTATCTTTAGTCATGTTACTATGCACCTCGAGGATGTCCTAAGAAGGATTTAGAGGGGTGATGATGTATCATGACCTATTTTCTCTTTGATTGTTGTTTGCAGTTTTTCTTGGAAAAAAGACTGGGGCAACTTCACTCCTAGTATGTGTCATGGCACTCCTTGTCTATCAAGTGTCTGTTTTCACAAAAATAAAACATATCATACCTTTGTCTATGTCATACCGTGGTGTTTATTATCCATTGCCATAATTCAATTCCCAATGATGATAATCATGCAAGCCTAATATCTATAAATCAAAATATCAATCCCTCTTCAATCATCTAATTCTATGCTAACATTTTCCTCTTTCTAACATTTTTTTCATCAATCCTTACATTCCTCCCTATCAAATTTGCTTATTGGAACAATTTTTCAAATTTTTCAAAACTCTTTCAAAATTTGCAAAAAAAATTGAGGGGGCATAGGTCTATCTCGTCTTCATTAGGGCACGTCGAGGCATAATTTGAGCTGATTTTTTCCTATTTATTCTTTGATAAAACATTCATATGACTTCACATTGTATCATAGAGGGGAAAAATATAGACACTGAAAAATGTCCTAAGCCTGTGAATGCCATTTTTCACATCGATTTCCCTTCTTCCCCTGCATAATTGAATAATTTTAATTATTTGATTATTATTTAAAATCATACTCTTCTATTAATTAAATAATTTTAATTATTTAATTAATTCATTTCCCTTCTTTTATTTTTTTTTATTAATTAAATAAATTAATAATTATTTATTGTCATATTCCTTCTATAATTAAATAATTATTTTAATTGTTTAATTATTCATTAGTTTCTTCTTCCATAATTAAATAAATTATATTTATTTATTTAATTATTTTTCCACTTTTCCCTCCACTATTAAATAATTATTTTAATTATTTACTTATTTGTCTTTTTTCTCTACTTTTAATTAAATAGTTATTTTAATTAAAATTGAATTTTTCCCTCTTCTTCTATAATTAAATAATTGCTTTAATTATTTAATTATTCACTTTTTCTCCTAAATTAAATAATTTTGTAAATATTTAATTTACTCCAGCAACCTCTTCTTTTGTGGCAATCTCCTCTTCTATCTCAATTAATTTTCACCCTTGATAAGATTTCATTACCTTTTAATCTTCACCGTCCTCCTGAACTAAACTCTATTTTTTCCCTAACCCTATTCCATTGCTTCTCAAAGCAATCTCATCCATTGATCTTCATCATTTAATCTTGGTCCTTCATTCAAATTTGGTTTTCTATAAAAGAGACCTAATCCCTTTCATCTCAACCCTACAACCACTATCTTTGATATATTTTGTCACTATTATTAGGTTATTCTTGCATACTACAAATTTGAGGGCAAGCAAGCATATAAAGCAAAATGGAGAAGAGAAATGAAGGTGATTCAACCATGACATAGGAATTAAGGTATTATTTCTTTTTTATTTCTATTTTTATGTTCATTTGTGCTTCATTATTGAACTAGGGTATTTAGGGCTTGAGTTTTAGGTAGCTGGTGGTTAATACTATTGATTCATGTTTTGTACCTTGATTTTACCCTATTCGACAATCTTTATTGGCTATGTGAATGGTGCAGGAGCACCCATGAGATTTCGGTTTTGTCATTGTTTTGGTTTTGTGTCTCTTATGTAATAAGGTCCTTTTGGATCATCTTTATGTTTGTAAAGGTCTAGATGAGGTCTTAGGAGGATAGGTGTGGTCAAGTTGTCAAAAATGTAAAATTTGTTATAGGTTTTAAAAGTTGTCAATATTGTCTAAAATGTTGTAAATTGTGGAATTTGAAGTCACATGGTGTAAATGAAGGAATTATAATGTTTTAAGTTTGAAAATAAGTTGTAAATGGTTGGTATTTGTTTAAATAGGCTTGGGGAGGTTGAAACCAAGGTTGGTGGTGACATTTTCGAAGTGAAACCAATAAAAGGCATCCTTGTTTCTATATTTCTAAACGATAAATTTATATTTTAGAGTTTGGTACGGCCTTGTATGGTTGGTTCATAATTTAAAAGAAATTGGAGTCTATGGATAATTGAGTCTAATTTATTTTTCAATTTGTCTCATTTAATTTCATTAATATTTGAGTGTTTTATAGCCAATTTACCCCAGACTGGTTGAAAACCCTAAGTTTAGTGCCTTGAAGAACGAAAAAATGAATATCTCACCATTCCACTGATGAAACCTCATGAAACTTGGTGGAATGACTGTAAATATTTTTTTTTGGTTTCTATAAAGTTGCAAGATTAGGGGAGAAGATTTTCACATGTTTTGGTGATGCCCTAGGTCGGATCTCTTCATGTTTTAGGCCTAATTGGTAGAAGGATAGTCCATTTTTGAAGAATTTTGTACAAAGTAACCTACCTTGATTTTGATATATGTTGTATAAGGTCCAAATATGTCTCTGAAACTATGTTTATATTTTTTATATCATATCTACATGGAACGTTATGACCAAAAAACATCAAATTGTTGCTCCCATGTTTTAGGTTTTTAAGAGAAGGTTGTCCATTTTTTATGGTTTTCGTACAAAGGACTGTGCCTTAGTTTTAAAGTATGTTTGTAAATGAGGAAAATGGTATCTTAAATTGCTTTTACATTTTGGATATCATGCTTACTTTGAGAGTTATGGTTGTAAAACTAGTTGCAAAAGGCTACTAGGAGATTAAGGGCTAATGAATGAAAACCCACCAATTAATGTTTGAAATTTTAAAAGTTTTATTGGTTGAATTAGTGTTGAGGTTATCCACCCTTCTCTGCATCAAATTGGTATCAAATCCTAAAAGGTATGGGAAAAGAAGTTTGGAGTTTCTATTTTGTCCTTTTGCAGGTTGAAGCAAGAACCTGGATGCCAAAAGAATAGGTAGTGAAGAAAGGAGGAAACCTAGGTGAGGTATCACGAAGACAAGAAGAAGAAAGGTGAAAGATACTTGTTTGAGAAAGAAGAATGGACATGTTGAGGAAAATAGTTTGTAAAGACTTGCAAAGTAAGGAGGTACCAAGCAAGAAACAAGAGAAAAGTGAGATGAAGAAGAAAAGTGAGAAAGAAGAACAAATAAACATGCAACAAGAGATAATGGACCTGAGACAAGCCTTGGAGAAAATGAAATAAATTCAAGAAAGGATGCAAGAGATAATGGAACTTGAAATGCAACAGCTTCTTGAGCGAGCAAAACAAGAAAGTGGTTAGCGTTTTCCAATAAGGAAGGGGCTCAAATGGCCTATCAAGGAGATCATTCAGAAGAGAAGAAAGCAAGAGAGGATAGTAGAACCAGACATTGAATAATTTGTTTTGATGAAGGAAGAGAAAAAGCCATCTAAGAAAGAGGAAGAGGTAAGTAATGCAATGGTAAGCAAACCTAGGACTTTTTTGACATCAACAAGCATTCAAGAGTTGCCTTGGGAAGTTCAGGATATCTTGAAGGATCATGTAGAGATAGTGGTTGATAAATTTTCTGAATTTTTGCTTCCAAGGAAAGGTGTTAGTCACTATTTAGCTTTTGTTCTAGGGGTTAGTCTGTCATACACAATAGCCTATGACAAACAAAATGAAGAATGTGATGTGTCTAAATAAGGAGATGGTGCCAATACAAATGATGCACTTGTTTGGAAGGTTGTAAATGAAAGGAATTTTGATGCTAAAGGCAAGAGGGTTGTTGTGAAGAAGATGGCAGAGTTGAGTAAGCAATATTTAAGGGGAAAAGGAATTTTGGAGCAGCATAATGATCAAATTGAGTTGCAAATGAAAGATGGGTAGATAGACAAGCATCCACTCCAAGTGGAGCAGAAAAAGAGAGTTGCAGATGTTAGTGACTATAATGCTAAAAGTACCAAGGTTAGTTGTGATTCATTTCTTTTAGAAGAGGGCAGTAACATTAAACAAGAATCCATACTTGTTGACAAGATGCTTAGAGACAAAGGGAGCAGCCAAAGTACTTTTGATGAGATTGCAAACTTGGGAGATAAGAAACCTAAGGTGAAAATGAAACAATCCATTTCAGGAGAACAAGATACCATTGAAGTGCATGGCATCCATCAAGGATGAAAGGATAAGTTACAAGGTAGAGGTGCAAATGGAGGACAGGTTTATATTGACAAGTTCAAATATCTTTGCCAAGTGTTCAAGAAACCTATAGTGAAGATGAAGAAAGCATTGAATTGTTCCAAAGAAGAAATTTTTTAAGGATTTAAAGGCATCTGAAAAGATTTTTCAAGCATGGTTCTTATGTTGCTACCTTTTATTCAAGCGGAGCTTGAATCTTTTCTTTTCCTGGGAGTATGGTCCAGGAGCACCCATGAGATTTTGGTTTTGTCATTGTTTTTGTTTTGTGTCTCACTTATGTAATAAGGTCCTTTTGGATCATATTTATGTTTGTAATGTTCTATATGAGGTCTTAGGAGGATAGGTATGGTCAAGTTGTCAAAAATGTAAAAGTTGCTATAGGTTTTAAAAGCTGTCAATATTGTCTAAAATGTTGCAAATTGTGGAATTTGAATAGTCACATGTTAAGTGAAGGAATTAGAATGGTTGTAGTTTTAAAATAAGTTGTAAATGGTTGTTGCATTTTTAAATAGCCTTGGGGAGGTCAAAACCAAGGTTGGTGGAGACATTTTTTGAAGTGAAATCAATAAAAAGCATCGTTGTTTATGCACTTATGAACGTTAAATTTATGTTTCAAAGCTTGGTATGGCCTTGTACGGTTGGTTCATGATTTAAAACCAATTGGAGTCAATGGATTATTGTGTCTACTTTTTTTTTCACTTTTTCTAATTTAATTTCATTAAGATCTGAGTGTTTTAGAGCCAATTTACCCCGGACTGGTTGAAAACCCTAGGTTTAGTGCCTTGAAGGAAGAAAAAATGAATATCTCACCATTCCATTGATGAAACCTCATGAAACTTGGTGGAATGGATTTAAATATGTTTTTTTTTTTTCTATAAAGTTTCAATATTAGGGGAGAATTATTGCATATGTTTTGGTGATGCCCTAGGTCAGATCTCTTCGTGTTTTAGGCCTAATTGGCAGAAGGATAGTCCATTTTTTAAGAATTCCGTACAAAATAACCTACCTTGATTCTAAGATATGTTGAATAAGGTCCAAATGGGTGTTTGAAAATATGTTTATTTTTGTGATATCATGTATGCATGGAAACTTATGACCAAAAAACATCAAATTGTTACTCCCATGTTTTAGGTTTTTAAGAGCAAGTTGTCCATTTTTTATGGTTTCTGTACAAAAGACTATGCCTTAGTTTTCAAGTATGTTTATAAATGAGTAAAATGGTATCTGAAAGTGATTTTACATTTTTGAGATCATGCTTAGTCTGAGAGTTATGATTGGAAAACCAATTTCAAAACGCTATTAGGAGATTGAGGGCTAATGAATGAAAACCCACCATTTGATGTTTGAAATTTTGAAAGTTTGATTGGTTGAGTTAGTGTTGAGGTCATCCACCCTTCTCTGCATTAGTGAATCCTTCAAATAGTGATAAATCTTATTCTAACCTCCCAACTTCCCTCTCCTCTGTCTCACTAAAAGCACACATCATCATTTTTTTCCATCTACAAATTGCTATTATGGAGAATTAGCAAACAACAACAAAGATGTAGTCATGTCAATGCATGTATAGGATAGAACACTAATTACCTACTTTTGAAATGAAAATCATCAAGGAGAATCTAAAAATTTAATGATAATTGAACTAACATCCAAAATTCTGTCAAAAGAATTCATATGCTTCATGTTGGACTAAAGAAACACAACAATCCTACTCAAAAGGACCCTAGTGTCAAGACCTATAGTCAAAAGATAATCAAGGGTAATGTATCTGATGAGATAGCTATGAACTTCATGGATGAACATCTAGAGTTCCTCAAATATTAGGAAGTAATGGTTTCCCTTAATTCTCTTTAGCTTTGTTCTTCATTTTTAGTTTGTTGTGATATTGGTTCACTAACTTCTACAAAATTGTTGTAGCTACTAGTTCTAAAAAACATTGGTTTGAAACCACAAGAGGTTGCCAAGCTCTTGATACATTTTTGGCTAGCAAACAAGGCCAAATGGTGTATTTTAACCTTCTTCTCTTCAAGCCCTGCTAGACCTAGGTGGGTGTACCTATGTAAATGGTGCAGACTTGAACTGTGTGACTCCTACTTGTGCAATCTATCCCCAATGGCAAATAGTGAGGGATAGATGAAAGCTTAATAACTACTCCTACTGAAATATGAGATGTGAATGTTTGAATAATATTTTATGAAATTCTAAAATGGAATTGGTATGACCAGTACCTACTTTTGTTGGGTGAATGGAGTCAAGATGTAAATGATATGTGACTTACTAACTGGCTACAATTCTAATTGTTTGGCACTTATATGAGTTTATACCTGGTATAAACATGCAAGGATGTGACTAACAGACTCTTCTTATTGATCCAATCAAGACCTATTAGGTTACAGTGATCTATCTAAGAGGATTTTAATCCTTCCTTGAAGGAACCAGTTAAAAGGGATCACACAGTGACAGCAAATGTGTACTGAAAAAATGAAAGATATACTTGATATATTTAGTTTTGAATAACTTAATAGGATTGTCTAGAGATAGAATGGAAGCCTTCAATTATAGACTCTTCTTATTAATCCAATTGATATTTCCAAATTACTCTAATATGTTTAAAAGGATTTTTAATTCCTACTTGAAGAAACCAATTAAGCAAATTACACAAGAACAAAAAATGTGTCTGATGAATTTAGTATTCTGGTTGGAATAAATTCAAATAATAAGGAACACCAACTTGGAGACAGCCGAATAATTGTTTAACTTAACAAAAAATTGACACCAATATTTGAGTCACCAGATTAAATCTTCTTGTCCATTATATTATTCCAAAAGATTTTGCAATATATAACATTTTGTTTCAGCAACTGATCACCCTATCCAACTACTGGAAATTTCCTAACCTACTACTACCACTAACTGTATTGCCTCATTTTTTATATTTGCTTTCATCTGGTATATATACATCTTCAAGAGTTGTGACCTTCTGCATTTTTGTTCGCTACAACCTCTAAGAACTCTGTTTGTTTTAATTTCTATCAATTTTTCGATCCGAGATGCTCTCTTAATCTTTACACTTCATCGGGCAGACCACTTGATTGCTTTACCGATACTGTGTAACATCTCCATTTCCTCCTCTTTGGTGTTTACCCTCTTCAGTGTACCGCTCTACTACACATCACTTTTGGCTCACTAGCGGTACCATGGTGTATCCTTAACACATATATCAATAAACCGCTCTATTGTGGGCTACCTTTTGCTTTCCTGTGGTACCGTGGTGTCTTCCTAGTTCTCTTAGTATACCGCTCTACCATGTATCATATTATATCTCACCACGGTATCATGGTATGTCTTCAACATCCTCTCTTAAAGTATTGCTCCACCGCGTACCGCTTTACCATGGACTGAGTCTTGACCCTCTGAGGTATAGCGGAAAAGTATCAATACTAATGGCTCTTCTTACTGCCCTACCATGAGCTACTTGGTGATGGACCACGATATTGCGGTAAGGCATGAGTGTTGTAAGAGTTGCTTAATACAGTAGTAGTAGCGCGGTAAAGGGTGAAAATAGCTTCATGAATGGCAGTAGTGAGGTTTATTATGAAAATGAGAGCGGGAATTTTGGATTTTAGATGCTAAAACACTCAAAAAAATTATGAAAATTCTGGTTCCAACAGAGGCTCCAATTGGGGCTGAGTGATTTACCAATCACTACAAGAATCCAAAATATCTCTGGGTGCAAACCAAGATTGCAGAGGATATGAAAATGTGGTGAGGATGGAATGGAAATGGATATAAAAATGATGGAGAGGGAAATAATCCTTCACTATTGTACATGGAAAGAAATTTTATTTTTTAATGAGGAAATTCTAGGATTATCCATGTACTGGCAAGTCCTAGTCCCTTTTTGATTTCCTAAACTACTATGCATGGAAAGAGATTGTTTTAAGAGGTTTGTTAAGAATTTTACATGCACTAGCAATCCTTAATCCTTTTGTATTATTCAAGAAAAGAAGTACTTTAGAAACTGCCCATGTACTGGAAATTCTTGTTGCTCACTCGCCATATTTTGCAAATAGTATGATTCCTCTCCTCCTTCTCCAATGATAACAAAGGGACATAACCACAGGGCTTTGAATTTTCCATGTTTTCCCTTCTCCTGACATCGAGCATTCCACATTAACACAAAATCATTCACCTCATTTTTTTTGTTTTTGGCCTTCTTATCAAAAATATATTTCACTTGTGATTGCAGTTTCACATTTTCCTTTTGGGTTGCTCTCCTTATTTCATCAATTTTTGCAAGCTACTCCATTCTTTCCTCCATTGGTTTTAGAATATCTAAATCTTCCTGAAGGATAAAGTTATAAACTGGTAAAAGGTTTTGTAATGGCATCCTGGCTTGTGTTCCATATACCAGTTCAAATGGAGACTTTCCAATTGCCTTTTTAATAGTAATCCTATCCACCCATACAACCATTCTCAACTTTGAGTCCCATGCCCTTTTGTTTCCATCTAACATCCTTTTTATGATCTTCAAAAGACTTTTATTACGGGATTTTTCCTGACCATTTGCTTGTGGGTGGTAAGGGGCAGCATAAGAAACAGTAATACCATATGTGTTGCAAAAAAAATTGAATTCATCAGACCTAAAACACATCCCATTGTTTGTGATCAATCTTACTGGTGTACCAAATCTGGTTATGATATTCTCTATCAAGAAATTTATTACCACCTTGTTTGTTGCTTGTTTAGTTGGGATTGCATCTACCCATTTAGTGAAATAATCAGTAGCCACTAATATCCATTTATGTCCTTCGCTTGAATTTTCATGTATTTCCCCAATAAATTCATTTCCCCATTGGTGGAAAGGGGCTTCTACTTGCAAAGTTCTGAGTGGTAGGGATCCTTGATATTTCATCTTTCCTGGGAATTTCTGACAAGCTTCACATTTCCTTACATATGCAAAAGAGTCACTAAAAACCTTAGGCCAATAATAGCTTGCCTTGAGAATCTTTTGTGCAGTGGTTTTGGTAGAGTAATGACCTCCACACACCCCTTCATGCATCTCCCTCAAGACATGTTCTTCTTGTGATTCATCTAGACACAATAACAACATTCCATCCCTATTTTTCCAAAACAGATCCCCTTCTATTAACACATACTTAGATTCTTGCAACTTTAGAGTTCTCTTTTGATTATCATTCAACCCTTCAGGACACGTCATGTGTCTGAGATAGTACACTATGTTTGTGTACCAAGGGGTACGTTCAATGCTTGCAACTATACCATCTTCATTTTCCACATTATAAATTTGGTTAGCTTCAATATTGGTCTCTACCATTAGTTTGGCTAGACCTTGTCCCCTTACTAACTTGGTAATCTGAATCTCCATATCAAATTCTTGGATTTTATTAATCCATCTACATATTTTCCCTATCCCCTCTGTCTATACTAAAATATCTTTCACAGTTGTGTGTGGTACATATGCAACTACCTTGGCTCCAACCAAATATGGTCTGAAATATTTTGTTGCTTTGACTAATGCAAAAGCTTGTTTCTCCATAATATTGTATTTCAACTCTGACCCCTACAATGATTTGCTAAAGAAGGATATAGGTTGCTCATGACCTTCATCATTCTTTTGTAACATAATAGCTGCTATGGTGTGAAATGAGGCAAAAGAGAATATTTGAAAAGGTTTGGTAAAATCAGGATATTTTAGAATGGGGGCTTCTTTGATGGATTTTTTGATGGATATAAAGGCTTCCAAGGCTTCTGCAGTCCAATCTATCTTTTCTCCCTTCTTCAACATTTTGGATATAGGTTTAACGATTTCAGCAAAATTTGATACAAATCTCCTAACAAAGTTAATTTGTCCAAAAAAAAATTGAATGGCTTTGACAGTTTTGGGAATGGGGATTTTGTCTATGGCTTCTACTCTTTCAGGGTATATTCTAATCGCTTCTTTTGATACAATATGCCCCAAAATATTACCCTCAGTGACAACAAAGTGACATTTCTTGGGGTTCAGACTGATACCATATTCTAGAGCCTTGATGAATATTTTCTCCAAGTGTTCTACATGGTTTTCTACTTTTTTGGAATAAGCTGTGAGATCATTCTGGTATACTACCATTACAGCATTGATCAAATCAATAAATGCGACATTCATGGCCCTTTGGAAAGTTGCTCCTGCATTTGTGAGACCGAATGGCATTCTCACATAGACATATGTCCCCCATGGCATAGTAAAAGTTGTCTTATACTGCTCAGATTCTTTAACTTTGACTTGATTATACCCATAAAATCCATCCATCATTGACAACAACTCACGTCCTATTACTTTGTGCAATATGGCTTCCATATTCGGGAGAGGGTAATTATATTTAAGGGAGGCAACATTTAAATTTCTGAAATCCACACATAGTCTAATGTCCCCATACTTCTTCCTTACTGGAACCAATTTTGAGACCCATGTTGAATTTCAATGGGTTTGATAATACCTCCATCTTTGAGTTTTGCCAGTTATTCTTGCATTTTTGGCTCTAAAGTTGGGTTGATGGGTCTTTTTTTTTGTCTGAACGGTTTTGCATCAAGTTTTAATGGAATCTCATGTAGGAAAAGATCTTATTTGTATGCTTTGAGATCCTCTTAAGACCAAGCAAAAACATGCTTGTATTTTCTCAACAATGGAATCAGCATTTTCCTAATTTTCGGACCTATCTTCTTTCTAATGTAAACTCTTTTTGGTGCTAAATCAATCCCCAGATTGATTTCTTCAATATATTCTCTCTTTACTGGTGTCTGCTTCATGAGAGAACGATCGTTTCCATCATATACCCTTTCTAGTGCCACAAGACCTTTGGGAAGTTTGTTAGTTTTAAGTTGCAAGACTTATTTTCCAAACACAGTCTGCTTACCATCTACTTCCTCAACAAATGCGTTAAATTCAATCTCCTGGGCCTCATACTAGTCTATGCAATGGAGAAATTTTATGAGATCAATGTCATCATTGAAAACTTTCCAACTATAGATATTATTAGGGATAGCAGGCCTTGTTTTGAACTCAACCCGAGACACTCCAGCCAAGGTGATATCATCTCATTTTAGGGATATATTAGCTAAGAAATATGCCATCAAATTTTTTGATCCATCTATCCAATCAATTGAAGAAACATCAAATAATTCAATTGTATCCCACATAACATTTATATATTGTTTTAACCTTTTGTTCTTTGTAGCATATTTTAACCTGACTTGTGAAACGATCAACTCAGATTCTCCAAGAACAGTTAGCAATTTTATCTTGTGTTTGATAGCCATATTCAAACCAATTAGTAGGGCTTCATATTCTGCTATATTATTTGTACATTCGAACATCAATAAAAATGAATACTTGAATGTAACACCTTTGGGTGAAATAAATACTACCCTTGCTCCATTGCCTTCCTGACTACATGCTCCATCAAAATAAATTTTCCATGCACCATGTTGATTTTTAGAAACGTGGTTCAATTGGGTCAGTATTCACCAATTCAAGCTAAGAAGGCTCTATTTTGAAACTCCCTGAATCTACATCACAAAAGCAATTGATCTGCTCTTGAGGAACACAATCCACAATCTGATTCATCCTTGGTTTTCTATATAACTTGACCACTTCACCATTGATTGGTATTGTGGCATATGACAATTTGAAATGTGCATTTCCTCCAACTGCTACAGTCCATTGTCTTGACAAAATCATTCCAAACTGAGGAGGTTTATCAATCATAGTTATGTCAATATTATAAGTTGCTTGTGGATAAGTAGCCAATTTCACCTCTACATCTTTCATAATTCCTATTACTGGGACAGGCCTTCCATCCATAGCATAACATTTTCCACCATTAGTGTCCACCCACATGCCAAGTTGTTTCATGACCCCTACTGGCATGATGTTGATAGCATCCCCTGAATCTATCATACAGTTTCTTACCAATTTGTTATTTACAAGTAATGTGGTGAATAATGGATCAACTTGTGGAGGATTTATCAATGCATCACTTAGACAAACCTCGGGAACTTTCAGCTGATCCTGCTTATTATTGATTTTGGTGGTTCCTTTGCTCTCATATTTTATGCTTTTATCATTTCCATTAGATATCAATTGAATAGCACTATCCCTATATTCTTTTATTTTCATCATTTCAAGTAATGGGACTGACATTTTTACCTGGGATAAAGCTTGTGTGAAATCAAAGAAGGCACTTTCTATTTTGATCATCTTCCTTTGCTCCAGTGACTCCCCTATGTTTTGCTCCTTCTTAACATGCTTTTGTTCATTCTTGTCAAGCTTCTTATTTTTTGTCTTTTTTGAAGCTCCCTGTGTTGCTCCTTTATCTTTCATAAATATTCCTCTTGGAACACCTTCATTTTCATTCATTGTTCTATTTCTCAACCAATATTTTATTTTGGCCTATTCTACTGTTGCGATGGTTAACTTCTTAATTTCTTCCTCAGTTGGTCTTCTTATATTGCATTTACCTATCTTAGATGATGTACTAGGAGAACATTGTTCATCATCACTTTCTTCATCATCAGAAAAGACTTGTTGTTTTGCCACATGGACATTGTACCTTTGGTTATCAACATCATATTCATGTACCTTCCTTCTTCTGAAGATGAATATCCCTACTCAATAGGATGAAGAGTATTGGAAGTTAAATAGATTGTATGATCCTCTTCATTATTGTCTACTGGTATCTTCTCTTCTTGTATCAATCGAGCTACAATACAATAATCAGGGGAATGTGGCAAGTTGCAAACTTGACACCAAGGGTTATTGTTTACCATGTATGCCCCTCTCGTCTTTAAAGGATCAGGTGTCTCCTTATTTTTAGGCCTATCCATCACAGGCTTTCCATCCTTCTAGTTTGTATTATAAGGCATATCATGCAACCTCGGCCTTTTATTTATGTATGTATTTTCTTGCCTATTCAAAGGGTTACTAATATTTTGGGGAACCCTAGGATTATCTCTCTTACCAACCATCCATGCAACTTTTCTATTATTTTCAATAGTCGGTGCTATTTTTTGTGCTTCAGCCAAATTTCTAGGGCACCTATTTCTAAGCTCATATCCTATCTTTGGATCAAACTATTTTAGATAAATATTTAATGTTGCAGGGTCAGCCAATTTGGATCCAGGAGGTATCTTATTATGCAATTTGGAGAACCTCTGGTTGAAGTCATAAGCTGACTCATTCTAATACTTCTGGATACTTACCAACTCATGCAAGGAAAACTCTAGTGCACATTGATTCCCATACTCCTGAATAAAAGAAATAGATGTTCTTGGTAAACTATTAAACCAGTCTCTAGCATCTTCAATTAATGACATCATAAATAGCCTCATCTATACATCTTCATACAGCATATCCAGATCTTTAATGAAAGAATTAAAACTCCTTAAGTGTTCCTCAGCTATGACTGCACTACTTCCTTTAAATTTTGGGACAAGACCTCTCCAACTGCTATCCATAGGGTAGGGATATATTTGGAATCCTGCTAAGTCAAATTGTTTGATCATAGTTGTGTAGTGTTGGGGAGGTGGGTTCTGAGGATGTTGATATTGATATTGGTATTGGTTTAATGGATTGTTGTATTGTATGTGGGGTGGTGGCACATATTGTTGGCCACGTGGTGGCATGTATTGTTGGCCAGGGGGTGGATGAGCATTTCGGTGTTGTGATATATTTTTAGTTGGAGCATTTGATGATCTGTATTGATTTCCTGATTGCTTTTGTGGTGCTTTTGGTGGATTTGAAGGTCCTGCATTAGTATTATTTTTCCTATGAGGTGGTGTGTATTTAGGAAGATTAGTTGTCTGAGTATCAAATTGGGCTCTCTGCAGCTTTAAATCCTAGAGTTCTTTTATCATTTGGAGCCTCTTTTGTCTTTCCAGATCTTGTCTTTCATACTCCAACCATGCATTTAATTATTCCTAAGTCATATTCATAGTTTTCTTCATAGGCCAGGTCATCACTAGGTCCATTCTAATTCCCTTTGAGTGATTCCATTTTCTGATCACATTCATGTTGTCTCCTGTCTACTTCAGCATTATATCCAACCATGAATTCCTCATGTTTCTTAGGGTCTAACTGATAGAAAGGATTCCTCTTTTCCTCAAGAGTGTGAGGTTCTCTTGATGAGCTATTCTCGTTTGTCAATGTATCATAGCAATTATATGTCTCCAAATGTTGTTTTGGTGTTTTATCCTTATTTGTTAAGCACATTTCATTGGACACCTTCTTACCCTTATCATTCTTATGTGTCCACTTTTTATTGTCATTAGGACCTTCTTTATATAGGGACTTGTTGCCATGCATGTTGTGAACTATTGTGATGATCTGATCTCTAGGGTGGGTTCCTTCTGATGTATATTTTATTTTATCAATTTCAATGTACTTATCTCTTCAGAGTCGCCACTCAATTTTTAGAGAAGTGAGAAAATGTTTTAGTTCTTTGTTCCCAGTAGAGTCTTCTGCAAGGTATTGACTCTATGATGAAGGCCTAGATTCATATTTGACTCCCCAGCAAATTCGCCAATCTGTTAGTTCTCAAAAACACTAGTTTGAAACCACAAGAGGTTGCCAAGCTCTTGATACATTTTTGGCTAACGAACAAGGCCAAATGGTGTATTTGAACCTTCTTCTCTTCAGGCTCTGCTAGACCTAGGAGGGTGTACCTATGTAAATGTTGCAGACTTGAACTGTGTGACTCCTACTTGTGCAGTCTATCCCCAATGGAAAATATTGAGGGTTAGATGAAAGCTTAATAACTACTCCTACTGAAATTTGAGATGTGAATGTTTGAATAAGATTTTATGAAATTCTAAAATGGAATTGGTATGACTAGTGCCTACTCCTGTTAAGTGTATGAAGTCAAGATTTATTGATATGTGACTTACTAACTAGCTACAATTCTAATTGTTTGGTACTTATATGAGTTTATACCTGGTATAAACGTGCAAGGATGTGACTAACAAACTCTTCTTATTGATCCAATCAAGACCTATTGTTGGCCCTGGGGTGGATGAGCATTTGGGTGTTGTGATATATTTTTAGTTGGAGCATTTGATGATCTGTATTGATTTCCTAATTGCTTTTGTGGTGCTTTTAGTGGATTTGAAGGTCCTGCATTAGTATTATTTTTCCTATGAGGTGGTGTGTATTTAGGAAGATTAGTTGTCTAAGTATCAAAATTGGGCTCTCTGGAGCTTTAAATCCTGGAGTTCTTTTATCATTTGGAGCCTCTTTTGTCTTTCCAGTTCTTGTCTTTCATACTCCAACCATGCATTTAATTCTTCCTGAGTCATACATTCATAGTTTTCTTTAGAGGCCAGGTCATCACTAGGTCCATTCTAATTCCCTTCGAGTGATGCCATTTTCTAATCATATTCATGTTGTCTCCTGTCTACTTCAGCATTATATCCAGCCATGAACTCCTCATGTTTCTTAGGGTCTAACTGATAGAAAGGATTCCTCTTTTCCTCAAGAGTGTGAGGTTCTCTTGATGAGCTATTCTCATTTTTCAAAGTATCATAGAAATTATATGTCTCCAAATGTTGTTTTAGTGTTTTATCCTTATTTGTTAAGCACATTTCATTGGACACCTTCTTACCCTTATCATTCTTATGTGTCCACTTTTTATTGTCATTAGGACCTTCTTTATATAGGGACTTGTTGCCATGCATGTTGCGAAATATTGTGATGATCTGATCTCTAGGGTGGGTTCCTTCTGATGTATATTTTATTTTATCAGTTTCAATGTACTTAGCTCTTCAGAGTCGCCACTCACTTTTTAGAGAAGTGAGAAAATGTTTTAGTTCTTTGTTCCCAGTAGATTCTTCTACAAGGTATTGACTCTATGATGAAGGCCTGGATTCAGATTTGACTCCCCAGCAAATTCGCCAATCTGTTAGTTCTCAAAAACATTGGTTTGAAACCACAAGAGGTTGCCAAGCTCTTGTTACATTTTTGGCTAACAAACAAGGCCAAATGGTGTATTTGAATCTTCTTCTCTTCAGGCTCTGCTAGACCTAGGAGGGTTTACCTATGTAAATGGTGTAGACTTGAACTGTGTGACTCTTACTTGTGCAATCTATCCCCAATGGAAAATAGTGAGGGATAGATGAAAGCTTAATAACTACTCCTACTGAAATTTGAGATGTGAATGTTTGAATAAGATTTTATGAAATTCTAAAATGGAATTGGTATGACTAGTGCCTACTCCTGTTAAGTGTATGAAGTCAAGATTTATTGATATGTGACTTACTAACTAGCTACAATTCTAATTGTTTGGTACTTATATGAGTTTATACCTGGTATAAACGTGCAAGGATGTGACTAACAGACTCTTCTTATTGATCCAATCAAGACCTATTAGGTTACTGCAATCTATCTAAGAGGATTTTAATCCTTCCTTGAAGGAACCAGTTAAAAGGGATCACACAGTGACAACAAATGTGTACTGACAAAATGAAAGATATACTTGATATATTTAGTTTTGAATAACTTAATAGGATTGTCTGGAGACAGAATGGAAGCCTTCAATTATAGACTCTTCTTATTAATCCAATTGATATTTCCAAATTACTATAATCTGTTTAAAAGGATTTTTAATTCCTACTTGAAGAAACCAATTAAGAAAATTACACAAGAACAAAAAATTTGTCTAATGAAATTAGTATTCTACTTGGAATAAATTCAAATAATAAGGAACACCAACTTGGAGATAGTCGAATAATTGTTTAACTTAACAAAAAATTGACACCAATATTTGAGTCACCAGATTAAATATTCTTGTTCATTATATTATTCCAAAATATTTTGCAATACATAACATTTTGTTTCAGCAACTAATCACCCTATCCAACTATTGGAAATTTCCTAACCTACTTCTACCATTAACTATACTACCTCCTTTTTTATTTGCTTTCATCTAGTATATATACATCTTCAAGAGATGTGACCTTCCGCGTGTCTGTTCGCTGCAACCTCTAAGAACTTTGTTTGTTTTAATTTCTGCCATTTTTTGATCTGGGATACTCTCTTAGTCTTTACTCTTCATCGAGTAGACCACTCGATTACTTTACAGATACTGTGTAACATCTCCATTTCCTCCTCTTTGGTGTTTACCTTCTTCAGTGTACCGCTCTACCGCACATCACCTTTGGCTCACTAGCGGTACCGCAGTGTATGCTTAACACATATATCAATATACCGCTCTATTGTGGGTTACCTTTTTCTTTCCTATAGTACCATAGTGTCTTCCTAGTGCTCTTCCTTAACATACTGCTCTATCACATATCATATTATGTCTCACTACAGTATCGTGGTATTTCTTCAACATCCTCTCTTAATGTACCGCTCCACCGCGTACCACTCTACCACGGGCTAAGTCTTGACCCTCCGAGGTATAGCAGTAAAGTATCAATACTAATGGCTCTTCTTACCGCCCTACTGTGAGCTACTTGGTTATGGACCGCAGTACTATGGTAAGGCATGAGTGTTGTAAGGGTTGCTCAATACAGTAGCGGTAGCATGGTAAAGGGTGAAAATAACTTCATGAATGGTAGTAATGAGGTTTATTATGAAGATGAGAGCAGGAATTTTGGATTTTAAATGCTAAAACACTCAGAAATTTAATGAAAATTTTGGTTCCAACAGTAGCAATATTGTTTCACTAGCCTTGTTTTCTATTAGGTTTTCCTCAAGTGATTGCTTTATACTTTCTACTTTACTAGTATGAAAGGGATGGGGCCCCTTTCAAAACCCTTTTTTAACCCTTTATAAAAATTTAAAAAAATGATTAGACTAAACTAAAACTATGTGGAATACTTTAATATCTAAGGTTTGATCATTTTGTAGTTGACCCTTCTTGTATCTCCTATCTCTAAATGAAATTGTAGGTGACAAATTTCTTATACTTTATCACCAAATAGAATTATTGAAAATTAGAGACCAATTTAGATTTTGGTGTTCCTAAATCTTAACTAATCATTCAAAAATTGAAGTGATTGGTAATCATTATGTAATGACATTACCAAGAATGTATTAGCATACTACTTGAGTGCTTGGTCTAATTCTTGTACTAAGGCATAGAATTCCTCACTTGTTGGTAACATAATTGAGCTTTTTTTGATGTAAGGTCTCTAAATGACAATCTATTAGATGCTCTCCATGTTTAGTTATTATTCAATGGCATATTAGAAAAGCCAAGTGTGGGAGGACAAGTAGCATATACCAAAGCAGAAATCCTCAACAATATATTGGATTCATCAAGTTGGAATGTTGTTGACATTATTTTTCTTGGTTTCTTGAATGGTGTAGAGGAGAGTTGTCAACTGCTCAGGATCCTAGGTCACAGGAGGGTCTAGAACAATTAGCTGCCCCGATCTACCTCATGCTAAAGGATTTTCTAAGGTAAGTTTGATGTTTAAAGAGGGTGAAAAGGAAGGGAAATTGATCTACATCTTTCCTTTTGTCAACCCAAGAGGTTTGGAAGGTCAGATGAACAAATTCTCAAGTCTAGACTACAACCTAGGCACTCTTTTCCAAGGGACTCCAACGTAGAAGATGGGTGACAGTGTGGCGCGTTGGTGTCCCCATTGGGCACTGGCATTCATATGGACAGAGAATACAAAGTATAGTCAAAACTAACAGAGGACTTGTTACCAACTTGATAAGTATAGAAAGTAACTAAAATATTGAAACAATAAGAAGAATACTTTAACTTAAAGGATAGAATTTGATGAAAGCAAAGGTGATAGAAATCCAACTTATGGTCAGTCTAGCCTCCCGCAAGCTCCACATGAGCGAAATACCTACACACAACAGAACGAGGAAAAATGTTGGGACTTTTTTGGGCCTTGCTACAATCAAACCCCTATTTCTGTGTTCCCACCTCCACCGACAGCCAGAATAGCCATGATAGAGAAAATACGATGAGAAAAGTATTGAAAGGAAGAAAGACCAAGCAATACTAACAACAATATAATACGTAAACAAACAACGATGCTAAGTGAATGGATATCACCTCCCCAAAAAGATGCTCTCAACGCACGTGAAGCGAGATACAAGCTCGCAAGCTTGTGGATGCCAACATTGCCGCAACAACAAGAGGAGTAAAACCCAGCAGAGTTTCAACTTGGAGCTTCAAATATGGTGAAAGTGTGTGAATGAAGTGTAGAATGCTCAAGAAGTATGAAGAATATCAAGTGAGATTGAAGAAAATGAATTGAATGAATGAGATAGTCTTTTGAAGATGAAAAGGAGGCCAAAAGAGCCATTCGAGGTCGGTCGAAGGGGCAAAGATATTATGCTTCATCACCAATGGAGAAGTGTAATGCCTCTACAGATTCTAGAGGCGGGAATCCTATCAGGACGGCAACGTGCCGAGGAAACATCCACATGTCACACTCGCATCCTTGATAGAAATTCCCCCATCAAAACTATAGATAGTTGCCAAATGGATGGAGAGTGGATGGAGGATATGGAATAGCATCATCGGGTTTGATTTTTCCAAGGTAAGGGGGTGTAAGAGGGGAATTTGTGAGGGTGAAAATTCACATCATTACATTTTTCCCCACTTTAACAAGAATATGTGCTACCAAATGCAAGGTAAAGTAGATCGAAAGAGTTTAAAGAAAGTATACCTGAACCATCGAGGAAACAAACTGCAATCTGACACACTTGAAAGCATAGGAAGAGGAGATAGCTCCATAGGTACTCAGTCCTGAGGAGAGTTGAACAAAATGTGTTGCAAGTCTATAGACTTACAAAAAAGTGAACAAAAGGCTTTGCAAGTGCTCGGTCCTACAAATTCGAACAAAGAGATCTCACAGGATGAAAGAACTTTACAGGTCATCGGACTTGCAAAGGAGGCACCCCAAGTGCTCGATCCCAAGGGAAGCCAAACGTGAGAGGCTCCACAGAGTCTGATAGGCCCTTACAGGTGCTCGTTCTTGCAAGGTTGATTGAAAAGTGATAAAAAAATTCTCTCATGATTCTAGCATCAAGGAATCCTTTTGAAAAAAATTATTCATAAAGGAATTCAAAAGAAAGAATACTCCCTCACAATGGCAAGTTTTCAGAATTTTTCATCAGAAAAAGTACTCCCTTCTCAAAGGAAAGTTTTCAGATTCTATGTTACAAATCTGTGATGAAATAAAATTTTCGCTAAGGGTCCTCGTTAAAGAATGCAATTTTTGAAAAATAAAATATTTTCAACAAGGGATTTGTTGGCCACTGAATACACCTTTTTAAAAATCAAAGCAATATGATAGCCCCCCTTAAGATGGTGCGTGTTAAACTCAGAGGCACGTGACATCCTAAGGAGAGAAAAGAAAGAAGCAAAGTGATGTTGTGGCCCATAAAACATGAGATGTAACCATGGTAATGTTTTCAAACATGCGAGGGACAACACATAAGTACCACAACATCACAAAGCAAGTAACGAAAAGATTAAAAAAAAGGACAAACAATAACATAATGAACAAGAGATAGGGGAATATGATATTTTGGGGTTAGAGTTGCTCATAAATAAAATAGATAAGTATAATATGATATATATATATATATGTTGTCTTCAACCCCCTACTATATCAGATCGTGTGAAGAAATTTACGTGCAAACAAAATAAAAATTAAAAAATTGGGTCAACATGGAAGGGAAGCCTAAATGCCTCCAACACTTTGCATCATCCCCGAATTTTAAAAATCAAGGCACAACAAAGAGAAGAATGATGTAACAAATAGAAGAATTTAATGACACAAAACACTCCTGTATCCAAGCATCTACAAGGGTGACAAGGGTCTTTTGGGAACATATAAAACAAGCACAGGGGAAACACAACACACATAAAAATCTAATCTATAAATAAAGAAGAGGTGCCCTCCTAGTCCTCATCAATTAAGAGGTCGTCGTTCTCACAATCTAGATAATTATAAGGGGAATGCGAACAATCTT
The DNA here is from genome assembly GCA_007115665.2 of Sequoiadendron giganteum. Lineage (NCBI taxonomy): Eukaryota > Viridiplantae > Streptophyta > Pinopsida > Cupressales > Cupressaceae > Sequoiadendron > Sequoiadendron giganteum. Next base: position 431,204,498 of record CM021101.1, on the reverse strand, counting down.
GCAAGGTGTTAGAAAGAGGTTTGGTGTACACCTTGTGTAATGTTTATAATGTATTATTTATTTATTATATGTGTGGTGCACCTAGGGATTCTAGGGGTACGTGCATCACTAGGTGTTAATATTCTTGGGGCCACTCTTATGTTGAGACATAAGTTATGAGTTGTAAAATGTAATTATGTAATATTAGAGTAAATAATTAAATAATGTAGGAGTTGAGAAAATACAACACCACAAACCCCGAAGATCACTTGCATGCAAATAACCTGTCACAAAAGAAGAGATGGAGACAAACAAGCAAGGGTTCTCTGAAAATTGAAAATGTATATATTGGAGAAAATGAGAAAATGAAATGATGTGCTAATACAATGATATCAATCCTTATAAAAAGGAGATCATGCAAACCCTAATAAAACCCTAATAGGAAAAAACCCTAATAGGATAACATTTAATAATTAATATAATTATTAAATGTCACTTTATGCAAACTAACGTGAAATCTTAAGAAGGGAATAAAGGTAACTTAATCAACATAATTAAGTTAAAACCTTTACTCTAACACCCCCCCTTAAGATGAGCAACAGTGCAGCTACAAACAAATGCAAGAAAGCAAAGGTAACTACAATGCAAGAAGGCAAACATGGGTCCCAGCAACTAGGCCAGATCAGGTACCCAAATACAACCAAATCTCTATAAAATGGAGAAATAGAGAAAACCTCATGGGAAAAATCTCTACTCCAAAAAGAGAAGAAGAAAGCCAAGAAGAACATCACTAAGCAGAAGAAGCTGCAAACAACTGTCGAAAGATGACTACTATGGTGCTGAAGAACCTCCGCTGAAGATAGGATGATCAGGAACAAGAAGACAACAATCTGCATAAGTGTCCATACGACACTACTCGAATTAGATGGCAAACAAAGGCAAACACCTGGAACGAAGATACAGATGGCAAAGAACCAATAGTCTGAAACACTGATCAACTGAGAATGGAAGATCCCTTCCAAGGTGAAACCAAGGAAGAATTAGCATGAACAATATAATAACCCCCCCATAATGCTGAACTGGGAGAGCCTGACAGATCCACTGAAATGATGTGAAACACCTTGTAGTACATGAAGGAGAAAAAACATCTGGAAGTGCACAAGAAAGAACCTGCAACTGAAAAAGTGGTGTGCAAAACAAAACACACATGCATGAGGTTGGAATCATATGGATCCATGGTCGTCGTGGAGGGACACTCACCGGACAAAGGTGTGATGGCAAACAAAGGCAAACTACACAACCCCCCATGTGCCAAAAAACGATATCGTATGCCCAAGTTACAGCCTCTGGAATAAAATAGCTCCAAAGAGGGAAAAAACCAGCGCTGGGTTAAATTTGACGGTCATACAGCCGTTGCAGCAAAAACACAAGATTAAATTTGATGGCCAAACGGCCATCACCGTAAAAGTGCGATTGGACTAGTTTTGAAAAAAAATGTTTTTTAAAATAAAAAAACAATAAAAAAAATGCAGATTTTTTTAATAAAAAAAATTTTAAAAAAAAATTGATGAGGGGAGGCACGTGGGCCCACCCCCCATCACACCGAGCGAATTGTGTACCGCCGGTCGGCGGTACTGTCAACCACCGATCGGCATTAAGCCGTCGGCGGTCGGCAGTATGCCGACCATCGTACCGTACGGCCCGCAGGCCTGCGGGTACCCCTATACCGAGCAGGCAAGCCTTAAAACTGCGAAATTTTTTAAAATTTTGATTTTTATTTTTATTTCTTTTTTTTTTAAATCAAAATTTTACAATGAAAATTTTTGCAGAAAAATAAAAATAAATTTGACGAAAAAAGAAATTTTACCAGGCAGGCGACGGCCGTATGGTCGTATTGCAAAAAAAAATTGCCTCAAATTTTGACTTTGTCAAAATCGACGAATGAACAGTCGATTTAGGGGTTTTGGACCGCTGTGGACGCAATGGCGAAGTTTGTTTGAGCTGAGAATGCTTCAAAAATGCAGGTATGCCCTGGATCAAAAAAACAAGCCCCAAACCCTTAAAGCTCCAAAAATCTTCAAAACAAGAACAGGAAGCAGCAGGTGTGGAGCTCTGATACCATGTAGAAGTAAAACTTTGATACCATGTAGGAGTTGAGAAAATACAACACCACAAACCCCGAAGATCACCTGCATGCAAATAACCTGTCACAAAAGAAGAGATGGAGACAAACAAACAAGGGTTCTCTGAAAACTTAAAATGTATATATCAGAGAGAATGAATTGATGTGCTAATACAATGAGATCAATCCTTATAAAAGGAGATCATGCAAACCCTAAAGAAACCCTAATAGGAAAAACTCTAATAGAAGCCCTAAAAGGAAAACATTTAATAATTAATATAATTATTAAATGTCACTTTATGCAAACTAAAGTGAAATCTTAAGAAGGGAATAAAGGTAACTTAATCAACATAATTAAGTTAAAACCTTTACTCTAACAAATAAAGTACCCAATATTAAATGTGGGAACATGGTTTTGTAATCTCATGATTTTAGTCACATGCTTTTGTGTAATACCACTTAGTGGTTTTTTGGGAGCTTGTTTCTATAAAAGCAACCACAAGGGTAGTTGTTTAGGTTGGTTAGTTTGCAGGTTAGCTCTTGTTATAATTTGTGGAGGTTTGAAGCATGGCATGGGATGTGTGGTTACATGCTTGTTCACATGGATTGCTTGGAGAGGGCTTGTTGCTTCAATGGTGTTCATGGAGACTCTAAAGATGTATTGTAATTTCTATTGCTGAATAATATATGAGAGATGGATGCTTTTAGAGGTTTGGTTTTTTCCTCTTGAGGGTTTTCCGAGGGTATATCTTGTGTCATATTTTCATGGGTATGTTGTCTATTCTCTTGCATGTGGATTTTGAGTACTTATTTGCATAGATTTCTCTTTTGGGTTATGTGGAAATTGTCATTAGATGGCTGCAAGTTTCCTCTCATTTGGTATTAGAGCCATGGTTGTGGTCGTCTAACCCTTGGTTGAGAAAATTCTTGTTTGAGTTTGAATCTATGTATTACATGAGAGAATGAAAGACATAGAAGATATGAGGGTTTTGCAGGTTGTTTTTTGTAGATCTGAGGGTTTTGGGTTTGTTGTTTTGATGGGTAGTTTGCAAATTTGGGATGTAAAAATTTTTGGGTGAAATGGGTTTGTTTTGCTATGTATTCAAATGAGGGTTTTGTGAGGGAAAAATTACAGATGACCTCCTCGGACAAAACAGACATCATGGTTAGATCCAGGTTGGCTGAGAGACGAATTTTGATATATAACATGACCTATTTTCCTTACAATTGAAAGAAAATGTAAAAAAAATTAGCAAATATGGTTGTGCAGCCCTCTATCTCAGTTGCAAAATAAAATAATATTAAAAATATAAAATCCCATCAAAATAAAATTTCATCCTACAAATATTAAAAATAAAAAAAAAATTATCGATAAAAAATACTAATGTAAAAGGCTTCATTGAAAACATTTAAAATAAATTAATTAATTAAGTTTGGGGGGCTCGGCCCCCCTCCCCTGACTGTCGTACCTTGCCATGGCAGGGACCGACAGTCTTGTTGATCAGTACCATCTAGCACTACCAGCACAGTACCATCTAGCAAACTATCGGGCCCTTATCGTTGGCAACGAGCATCGTCAGCCATGGGTTGACAGTAAAACCACCTATCAAATTGCCTTTAAATGTTTTTAAAACAAAATAAATTCTGCCATTTGATATTTTATTCGGTCGATGTATTTCAAATGCAAATAAAATTAAATCAAAATTTATAATTATTTTGGGTCTGGAGCCAACAGTTGGTGGTGTTTTCAAGTGGCTCTACCACTACCAGCGAGCCACCGACCCACCACCAAGAGGGCTAAAACATTTTGCCTCATACTCAAACTGTGTTTTTGCTTTCTGGGGCATAACTTTTGCCCAGATAGTCCTTTTTTTCTCTTCTTGGACTCGTTGGAAAGCTGACTCAGTGCTCTACGTAGTGGTGCTAGTGATTTTCTAATATTTTAGATTTTGGATAGTGTTTTACTTACTGGAAGTCAGATTTTTTTTTTGAGCTTCAAAAGGGCATATCTTGAGCATACAGAGTCGGATTTTGGACTTCGAATATTCAATGAAAATCTTGTTCAGAGCACTACACAGTGGATCAGGTTTGGAGTTGTTTTGACATGATTAATTTGTTGATATTATATCCTAACTTTTTTATGGGTTATTATGGCTATGGTGATACTATGAGCTTATGGATTGTCGGATCTAGTAGATTTGATGTTGGATTCATTGTATGCTCAGTTGTACATCTCAGATTATTCTCATTTTGACATGGTTATCAGTATTTGGTTGAATTTGTATGCTTCATTGTTGTATCTACAAGTTGTGTAGCATTGTAGGTGGTCTATACTTACATGTTGCATTTATGACATGGACATGGGTTATCTATGCCCATAGATATTCAATGTTGATAAATTTTTAGTTTGGTGGCTTGGTTTAGTCACTTGGTTTGCTAGTTTTGTTGTCATGATGAGGAGTAGAGATAGTATTACCAGGTACAATCATGATATGAGACCTATGTAGTCGACTATGTTATGCAGATATGTGGACACGGTTGGGTTGAGTTGTTGGTACATTTGGTGGTGAGCATGGTGTCATGGATGTTTCTTGTCTTTAGAGACTTTGGCATGTCATGATGGTTTATGCGGGTGCATAATTGGTGGTGTTGGATTGATTTCTAATTCAAGTTATGGAGGTGTATCTTCTTGGTATGAGGACCATAGTTTAATTTACTTTCTTATTGGGGAGCTCATGTTGCATTTAAGTTCTCTTATTGTGTGAGGTCACTCTCGGTTGATCTTCATTAGGATATCGCTATCACGATGTCATGATAGCTTGTTTCATTCATCGGTTATACACTTTCAGTGGGAGCTTTTGACAGTGATGGTTTGGCGGTGATTGGATATGTTTATGATGGTTTGGCGGTTGTAGGTATCTTCTTGGCTTGGATATTTTGGTTCTACTTGTTATGTTACTGACATTTCAGTTGTGTGTGTAGACCTGGATGATCTTCATGGAAAGGATGGTTTTCATGATGCCGTGTGTGACTCGGTATCACAATTCAGTGGAAGTTATTGGCAGTGATGTGAATTCACCATATGATGGTGGATGATATTCTACAGTGATTATTGGTGTCATGGATGGACTCTTGGATTCTACTTCTATGCAGTGAGGGTTCATTGGAATCTTTGTTTTCAATGACAGAGGATGGTTATATTCATATGGTTTGGATATTTTGACATCTTTGTTTTCAATTCAAGACTTCTATAGTCTTTGGTTGAGGTGTCATGATTAGTATTTTGATATGTGATCCTTGTTATGATATGATGGTTATGTTATTATGTCATGATTTACTCTTGATCGTACGTTAGAGTTTTGGCATGATACATGTATTTGTTATGTTATTTGGATCATATGATATTCTTTGAGGAGGTGTGAGATCATGATGTCATGGTTATGTTCCTAATTCATGATTGGATGTATGAATTTGATCTTGGTTGGTTCTCTTGGTATTGGTTACATTGATCATTTTCTTGATTACTTCATGATGGTGTTATGTTGCATTTGGAGTTTGGCATGGATTGGTTGGTTATAGGTACTCATGGATACTTGGAGACATAGGTGATGCTCGAGTTCTATTATGGCTAGAGACATGTGTTGAGATGGTTACTCTTGATGAGATTTCAATAGGAAGTCTAAGGAGCCTACATCTTGGTTGGAAGTGAGTTCAATATGGAACTATGAGGAGAGTGTTCTTGGATGATTCATGATGACTTGAATATCTTGGAGGAGAATTCGCATTCCCCACTCTTGGTCTACTCAGCGGTTTCACTTGAGAGGTATTTCCCATTGTTTCTTTCAGGTGCATTATGTTTATACTTTATCTTCTCATGCATATGGATCTTGAGCTATGGATATATGGTTTTGGAGGGTTCATTTGAGGAGTATTAGCATGTTTATCTCCTTATGCATTGTGATTACTTTCATTGATGTTGAGTTTAGGAGATCTATTGAGCTTATTTCCTTCATTGGGAATGGATTTAGTTTGATCTTATTTGGTTATGAGAGGCTTACATCCATGTTGATTACATAATATATATGTTATATTTGATCTTGGTGATTGAACGGTTGGATTTTGTTGTGGCTTTTCCTTTGGGGTGTTGTGGAGGAGATCATACTTGACACAGTTGGCATTTAGAGGTGTATGTAGGAGGTTTTTCTACAGGTATATGATGTGTAGAGTTTCTCTCTTTGGTCTTGGTTATCTTCCTAGATGTTTGGTTTCACATTACATTGGTCTGAGATTTTGTTGGAGCTATTATGATCACTAGCTTGTGGTCATGTTTTTTTACTTATGTTCTTGGGTGATGACATGGAGGTTCATTTATCTTTTTCCTTTGTTGGGTGTGGAGAACTTGGGAGAGCTATGGAGACTTGTGGTGAGAGTTGTTCTTACAAAATATAGGCCTACAGGTTTTGCATATCATTGTGGATATTCTTTGGTACTACATGATGTTTTTTACACTTTTTATATGATGCTATTGGTAGACTTGGTATGTCTTGATCATTTTCAAATTTGAATTACCCATGTAGTGGGAGCTCTTGGATGTGTATGTCATTTTTGACAGTTTTGCACTTGGAGTTTATGGTTGTAGTTTATGCGTGTATATGTTGATTGCATGAGTTTACTATGTTTAGTATACCTTGGAGGTATGGATAGTTGGATGTGTTGGCACTTGTTGTGGGTGCTATTTCAGCTATGGGTTTGTGTATCTTGACAGCTACTGGTGCATATTGATACCTTTGGATTGAGTGTATGTGTTTGGGATATCAGTTGAGGCAAGACTTATGCTTCATTATGACAGATTGTGTGGCTTTTCCTTGGATGGATTCTTATCTTTGTGCATTGACATGATGGTGGATGAGAGAATTCATGCTTGGGAAGGTGGTCACTTTGATTCTGGTTGTAGGTATCTTGATGGAGCACATGGATTGTTCATTTGATTCCTTGATGTTATATGTAGCTATATGGATTGTTCATTTGATTCATGTTTTGAGGTTACTTGTTCCCCTTATGCAATGTATACAACAAGTGGGAGAATGTTAGGAAAAGGTGTGTTATACACCTTGCATAATGTTTATAATAATTATTTATTTATTATGTGTGTGGTGCACCTAGAGAGTCTAGAGGTACATGCATCACTAGGTGTTAATATTTTTGGGGCCACTTTTATGTTGTGTGTAACATTGGGACATAAGTTATGAGTTGTAAAATGAAATTATTTAATATTGGGGAAAATAATTAAATAAAGTACCCAATATTAAATGTGGGAACATGGTTTTGTAATCTCATAGTTTTAGTCACATGGTTTTGTGTAATACCACTTGGTGGTTTTGTGGGAGCTTGTTTCTATGAAAACAACCACAAGGGTAGTTGTTTAGGTTGGTCAGTTTGCATGTTAGCTCTTGTTAGAATTTGTGGAGGTTTGAAGCATGGCATGGGCTGTGTGGTTACATTCTTGTTCACATGGATTGCTTGGAGAGGGCTTGTTGCTTCAATGGTGTTCATGGAGACTCTGAAGATGTATTGTAATTTTTATTGTTGAATAATACATGAGAGATGGATTCTTTTGGAGGTCAGGTTTTTCCCTCTTGGGAGTTTTCTCAGGGTATATCTTGTGTCATATTTTTATGGGTATGTTGTCTATTCTATTGCATGTGGATTTTGAGTACTTATTTGCATAGATTTCTCTTTTAGATTATGTGGAAATTGTCATTAGATGGCTGCAAGTTGCCTTTGACAAGGGTGGGATAGTAAGGGAAGCACCCTTTGACTCTCCTATGACAAGAGCTAAGGAAGAGGGCCCCTTGAACTCTTCCTCACTCAACTCCTATGAGGTAAATGTCATTGATTTTGCAAAAATTACCGACAGAGTCGAGACATCATCTATTGAGTTGAACATGCACTTGACAAGAGTGTCATGTGTCAAATGAGTGCACGATGAAGGAGGCATTTGAGATCCACTGTTGACCTCACTGAAAGACTCGGGGGTAGTGACAAACTTTGGGAACATCGGGGTTGCCTCTGTCACTAGGACAGTGCAAGCCAATGCAAAACTAGCTTCTGAAGAAGGCGACCCCTTCTTCCAACCCCCATTAGAAGTATGGTCGTCCTCCAACTTGTGCTTCATCAGAGGATGTGAGATCCCCAAAAATGAAGCGGAAGGCAAGGAAGAAGTAGAGACAATTGCAGCAGACACCACCGAGGTATTCACCATATCCATGAGTTTGGGAAAAGGTGGGATGTTTGGAAGGGACATCAGGAGAGGAAGCTCGGTCGAAGGAGCAATGAACACTTGCACCCTTTTATGGTGAGGATCATCCATGCTCGCAGGGGGAGTTAGAAGCAAGATCGAGGCGGAGGGAACTGAAGTAGAAGAGGTGGAAGAGGAGGACACGACAGAAGACACTAAAATAGGAGTTGTCGCCTCCCCTTCCTTCTTTTGGAAAGCAACCTACTTCATGACCATAGCCTTCCTCTAGTGCTTACGCTCACGCACAAGGCAGTTTCTTTGGCTCCAAGAGCTAGAGGTTGCAGCTTGAGGAGGAACAGGAGGCTCTTGGTTAGTCATCGGAGTATCCATCACAGTCATTTCTAGTGGAGAGAGTGACTCCTGGACAAGAATAGGAGGAAGAGATGCAAGAGAAGAGGTAACAACAAGTGAAGAAGCAGACTCAAGCACCTAGGCAGTGGGCATCTTCCCATTTTCTACCCTTAGGGCAGGAGCAGTAAGAGGCTTCAAAGGCTGACATGAAGAGGAGACTCCATAGGGGTCCTTCCCCTTACCATACAAGATGGGTCGAGGCACCATGGGCAAGACAGGAAGGTCGAAAACCTAACGCTTGGCCTTCCACCAAGCAGACACCATCAAACTCCCCAAAAGACACATAGGGGCGGAAGTTGAAGGTATCGTAGTAGGGTGAGAGGTAGAGGTAGGTGGAATTGCAGAGGAAGAAGAAGGCGTCTGCGTAGACTTCTCCCTTTTTTTGAGTGGTAGAGGTAGCTTTATGTTGTGTTATTGATGAGAGCCAATTATGTCCCATTTTATGCCATATTTTAGCTTGTTTCATATACCTTCACACCCGCTTCCACATTCCATTTTTGTTCCATATCATACTATTTCCCCATTTTATGTTGCATATGATTAAATATGTATAAGTTGTATTTAATAGAGTTTTGGATAAAATATGGAAATTAATGATTGGTTGTCTTTACTAATAAGCATTGTGATTTTCAGATCAAGCTTGCAGCATGCTGATTAGAAGAACTTCCTATCACTTTTTATACACAATGTCTTCCTGTCATTTTATGGCCAGGAACTTCTGTGTATTATGTTATGATCAGCAATTTATTTTTGTTATCTTTTCAAAGGTGATGTCAATCTCCAAGCTGGCGTTGGTTACCCCTTTAATGCCAAACTCGAATAAGCACAAAAATCATGGTTATTTTCAAGTGGAGATGCAATTGCCAGCTATGAAGAGGAAACCCATGTTAGAGATTTGTTGCTAAAACGTTGGATAAAAATCTGCAAAGATTCACGCCCTCTATTCTTGCCTTTAGTTATAACAATTCTATTTTAAATCTGTTGTTAGCATCCCGTATTATTTGTTTCCTTCTATTTTGTTGGTTGTAGGCCACAAAAAACATATTATTTTATGTATTTATTTGTTATAAAACAACATATAAATGTATGCGCATAGTGTAAAGGTAGCAGATTATTGTACGTAGACTTAGGGGATATTTTTTGTATTATCCTCATGAAATAAAATATTGTTCTGTTGATCTGTCCAACGTAAAGAGGAATTTTATTTCCACTCACCGTGTGAACCAGAGGAAGGGCCCCCTCTTGGAATGCTTAGTGATGTTGCATGTTTGAAACAGTTAGAATTTATATTTTGTGCAATTTAATTTTCTGCTGCATTTTATTTCTGTGTGATTTAATTTCTTGCATTTTATTTACAAGCTGGTTTAAAACTGATCTTCATTGGATAATCATTTCAGATGTTGATATTCTATCGATGTTGGTGTGTTTATCTGAAGCATAAAGTGTGAGTTATATTCTGATTTATAAAAGAGGTTTTTGTTGTCTGTAATAATTCATGTCACTGCTGCTCCCATCATAGATTATTAACAGTTCCTATCATGCTTTTGACAAAAAGACAGAATAAGAAATTTGAACCAGACTTTGGCTAGGAAATTTATGCATGTTTTAGTTGCATTTCATCCCCATTTGATTCGTTGATTTCCTCCCTTAGGTATACTGTTGTAGCACTTCTCGCAAGCTACGAACCCCGGGTTGACACTCTTAGACCAAGTTGAAATCCTCCCTATTCTTTATCCCAATTTTGGCCTATCATTTTGGCGTCGTTTCCGGGGAGAGGTGTTAAAGGACGGAAAATATAGTGAGTTAAGTTAGGACCAATGAGTTAGGACGAAATCTTGTGCAACTGCTAGCCTTGCCCGATGATTAGTCCTAATTTGTGTTGTGTAAATCATATAGATGCATTGTTAGAATTTGTACGTAGATTTTAGAAATTAAAAACATTTATGTATCAACACTAGTTGTTGTGAGTAAATTGATAGAAAGAAGCAATTTTGAAGAAACAACAAAAAAACAATAAAAATGTTGCATTTTCAAAGCGATTCAAACACATCACTTTTCAAGGAAAAATGCTTTAAAAATGAATAATATGAAGGCCACGTAAGAAGAAAAATGTGCTTGGTGGCGGGGGCGTTGCCCCTTGACCCCACCATGTCTCATGACAGGGAGCATGCCCAAGGCACTGCCCCAGGACCCTACAAGGGGCACTTCCCCTTGACCCTGCTGGGGGCTGCCACCCCAAGACCCCTCCTTTCAAATTTAAAAACAAAAGAAGAAATTGGTGGGGGAATCGGCCAAAACAAAGTGATATTTTTATACCCCTTCTGCATAACGAATGCAACAGAATATATTGATCTTTCACCACCATTGTCACATGAATCTAAAAATATTATTCCTATATATGAACAAGAACATATTATTGATGAATTTTTAGGACAATGGATTTTTTGAAAATGAATCATTTAATGAAGATTTGACCACTTTTTGTTCTCTTTGTTGCAAGGAAGAAGAGAAGTGCAAATGTCAAGTCGACACGGTGAATGAGGAAGGCATTGTAAGCGAGCCTCAACAAAACAATTCACAAGTCTTCTTTGTAGCTCAAGAACAACTTCATACGTCAAATAGGAAAGATCAAGGTATGGTTAATGATCTTGAAATATCTTATAATTCTATTGGATTTAAAAGGCAGTATGTTTCTTCACAAAATGTTTCTTTATCTAGTATGTATGGTGAATGGCAACAATTACCATACTACCAAGAATGGCATAATAAATGCTCACAACAACCATACCCATCCCACATAGTACCATCTCCACCATATCCATCTTATATATTACCATCTACTCTACATACCACACAACTTTTACCATTGTCATTATCCCACCCACCATCCACCCAAACATATCCACCAAGGGAAATTGCAATTACTAATAAATTACTATTATCTAATAAGGTGGTTCAATCTGCATATAATAATGGGGTTTCATTGATCCCTGCACATTTTATTAATATGCATGAAATTGGTAAATCACAATTGCAATGCATTCACATAGCTAAAGGATGTGATTTTTGTTTAATTGTATATGAAGAACAAAATGATCTACTACAAGAAAACCCACTTAGTTCTTCTTATCTGCTTAAGGAATCACAACTTTTAGAAATAATTCACACACATAAGGAAATAATTCAATTTGATTCTAATTTTATCATTGAAATGCTACATATGTGTGTTGAAATTAATCGTAAAATAAGAAATGGTGAACTATTGGCCTTAATAATTCAAGATTTGTGTGAGATACATAATGAAATCCTCCAAGATCTATCATTTATAAATATACTCATATATCTTGATCTTGGGAGGCCTATGGTGAAACTATGTATTCCTCACACACTTATTGATCTAGGTCCAATAATTTATTTTGTGATTAAGAAGAACTAGAAGGGTTTGCATGCATTAATGACCATACAAAACATGCTACAAATGAATGATCATTCATTAAGGATCAATGTATTATTAAATATGCCACTCTCTTCTTTGGTTTTTCCTAATACCCTAATGATTTTACAATGTGAAATTAAGTGGGAGGATCCATATAATTTTTGAAGTCAATGGTGATTGTTCATTAACAAGAATCAAGGTTTTAATATATACATATCTTTGTCATTCTTGATTCTTTGGGTTATCTTGAAATGACCATTCATTAGAAAAGTTCAAGGTGTTATTTGATTCCCTAGATTATACTAATTCCCTCATTCTTTTGCAATAAGCAATTAAGTTGGGGGCAAATCCCTTGAATTTTTGAAATCTTTGGTTGATTTTTGATCATGTCTTCATTAATTATTTTATTGGTGCTTGTAATAAAATCACATGTGAGCTTTCGACCAAACCAAGGTATGCATTCTTGTGTTTATTGGCATCTCATTTTTATTATGTTTACACAAGAATTGATTGTTATTTATCCATTTTATTATCAACTATCTATTCATAGATATAACTTAAACATTCATTGTTTTTAATCAATAAATCGATTAATGTGGTAAAGTTATTCAATGGATGATATTGTATTACTATACTTGATATGCTTGGTCTTGATAAATATGGTTACAGGTTTCTTATGGTGGTTACCCAAGACTTTTACGCCATTGACAGTGCTTCTCTCCATGGGCTCTCAAAGATGCATTTTGTTAGCCTTGCTACCTAGGTGGTGAAGATCAAGTTTCTTTTGTGCTATACTCTTGGAGAAAAAAAGAGAATCTTGAGCAAAGCATTCAAATTCATGACATAAATTATAATCCTTGATGCTAGACCATATGGAGGAAAATATGCAACTTGGTGTAACCATGAATCTTGCAGTACCATGTTTTTTTAATTCTTCACAAGCCTCACATCCAGAGATGACTTGAAGACATGTAGAGGATATATAAGGAGCTTGAACATCTAATGTCGATCACTACACTTCATCATGTGGATTAATTCTTCATCTCATCTAAAGCTATATGGATATGTTGAGAGACTCCATTAGTCTTTCTCTACAAGCCTTGTCCTTGGCGGGTTGCTTCTATTGTAAGTAATCCTTTTAACTCAGTGGTTGGGCATATATTCCAAAGTTCTATGGTAAGCTTTCAGATATGGTGGCATGAGCTAAATAAGATCCAGATCATTTGTAGCAGTGGTTCTATGAGCTTGTTGAACATAGAGATAAGTATTTGCTTACATAAAGTTGTATGGATACATTGGACTAATTGAGAGACTAGAACTAATCTTTCACTACACTCCCTTGTCTATGGTAAGGAAGTTATAGTTTCATACAACTTTGGAAATAGTTATGGATATCTCTCATACTTAGAAGGACAGGATAACATAGCTTCATGAGAAATTCATATGATTTGTTTCAAATTGGTCATCATAGAATAATGTGTCTTCCAAAGATTATGGCCATTATGAATAATTCTTTCAACCAAGTGAGTGGGTATGTATTCTAACGTTTTATAGGCAGCTTTGAAGCATAGTGGCATGAGCAGAAAGGGTGCTATAAACTATGCATGGTCAATCTTGATAAGGTATATTTTGTCATTGGTCATCATTTCAAGCTTTGCCTCATGTAACCAATTTCAACAGTAACTTTTGTGGGGTCATAGAGGGAACTCAGGTTTTAGATGGTGTCACTTCAACATCCATCGGGTTCCTTTTATTTGGTCATTATATGCAGTTATTCAAAAAGGAAAAAAGGAAAAAAAAAAAATGAAAGAAAGGCAATAAAAGATCCAACAATGAAAACCTTCGGGCGTTGTTGGCCAGTTAATATCTAAAAATCGGATTCCGGCTATGTGCAAAATAAACTTAGGGGTGAAAATCGATTTTTTGGCACCTCTAGGCGGTAGCAGGTTGAAAACTGGGATACCGGCGATCTGTTGTCATTATCAAAATTGAAAAATGAAAAAAAACAAAACAAAACAAAAAGGGAAAAAAATTGCAATAATTTGTGTTCTTTCTATGGGCTAATCAGTTTGCGGTATACTCTATTGCTTCAGTGTTTGTTTGAGTACCTCCTAGCACCTCTTGTTGCTCACTTGTGTAAATGTACTCTTGTTTTTTGTGGTCCACTTCACTTGTCGCAAGAGTTACATTTTCAGTTGAGGTGTTAGACAAAATGAAGAGAGAATTCAGGCTACCATCAGTATGCTTCCTCAATACTTCAGTCCAATGGATATCTTTCATGTTTGATGTGGCTATAGTCCTTGTCACAATTTTTGGTTCCTTCCTTCCTGGTGATTCATAGTTGTTGAGTTACATTGGCTAACAAACCTTGGCATACATGGAAATGCGAGTTGGTAAAACGATCAATTTTATTTTTCATTATTTTATCTCTTAACTTTATTAATATTTCTTATTTTAATCATATATGCAGCATCCATGCCTATCCTCTCCCTGTTTCCCGAGGACGGACAACCCTTTAAGTTGGGGGGAGGTCTACCATATTTTCACCTATTACTTTCCATTATCCTTATAGTATCCATTATTCGACCTTTCAAAATCATTTCATATTGCTTATCATTTCATCCTTCATTTCACTGTTCATTTTACCTATCATTTCATCCAATTCATATAGCTCATAATTATCAAGATGAATTTTTCATGACCCTCCTACATATAGCATTTAAAAATGATGCTATGAGAAATGACAAGAAAAACAAAGAAAAGGGGAAAAAAGAAATTGAAAAACATGCAAAATAAAAAGTTAAAGGAGGTATGAACATTAAAATGACAGTTGCAAGACTTTTTGAAAGAATGATGTAATTATGCATGAGCTATAATAGTTAAGGGTGATGAAGGAAGATTCCATAATCTAAAGGCTGCCCTCTCATAAATAATGATTGCACGAGGACGTGCAATATGTTAAGTTGGGGGGAACGATAAGAGCCAATTATGTCCCATTTTATGCCATATTTTAGCTTATTTCATATACCTTCACACCTACTTCCACATTCCATTTTCATTCCATATCATACTATTTCCATTTTATGTTGCATATGATTAAATATGTATAAGTTGTATTTAATAGAGTTTTAGATAAAATATGGAAATTAATGATTGGTTGTCTTTAATAATAAGCATTGTGATTTTCATATCAAGCTTGCAGCATGCTGATTAGAAGAAATTCCTATCACTTTTTATGCAAAAATGTCTTCCTGTCATTTTATGGCCAGGAACTTATGTGTATTACGTTATGATCAGCAATTTATTTATGCTATCTTTTCAAAGGTGATGTCAATCTCCAAGCTAGCGTTGGTTACCCCTTTAATGCCAAACTCGAATAAGCACAACAATCATGGTTATTTTCAAGTGGAGATGCAATTTCCAGCTATGAAGAGGAAACTCGTGTTAGAGATTTGTTGCTAAAACGTTGGAGAAAAAACTGCAAAGATTCACGTCCTCTATTCTTGCCTTCAGTTATAACAAGTCTATTTTAAATCTGTTGTTAGCATCTTGTATTATTTGTTTCCTTCTAGTTTGTTGGTCGTAGGCCACAACAAACATATTATTTTATGTATTTATTTGTTATCAAACAACACATATATGTATGCGCATAGTGTAAAGGCAGCAGATTATTGTATGCAGACTTAGGGGAGATTTTTTGTATTATCCTCATGAAATAAAATATTGTTTTGTTGATCTGTCCAACGTAAAGAGGCATTTTATTTCCACTCACCGTGTGAACCAGAGGAAGGGCCCACTCTTGGAATTCTCGGTGAGGTTTTTGCATGTTTGAAACAATTAGAATTTATATTTTGTGCAATTTAATTTTTTGCTACATTTTATTTTTGTGTGCAATAATTTCTTGCATTTTATTTACACGCTGGTTTAAAATTGATCTTCATTGGATAATCATTTCAGATGCTGATATTCTATCGATGTTGGTGTGTTTATCTGAAGCATAAAGTGCAAGTTATATTATGATTTATAAAAGAGATTTTTGTTGTCTGTAATAATTCTTGTCATTGCTGCTCCCATCACAAATTATTAACAGTTCTTGTCGCGCTTTTGACAAAAAGATGGAATAGGAAAGTTGAACCATAATTTCGCTAGGAAATTTATGCATGTTCTAGTTGCATTTCATCCCCATTTGATTCATTGATTTCCTCCCTTAGGTATACTGTTGCAACACTTCTCGCAAGCTACGAACCCCGGGTTGACACTCTTAGACCAAGCTAAAATCCTCCTTATTCTTTATCCCAGTTTTGGCCTATTAGTTATCATGGAAGCCTTAACTAAAATAGCATAGGGAGAAGGAGGGTAGGTCACCTTTGGTGCTATGCCCCCATACTTGTATTTTACATAAGTGTGATACAACAAGTCCATCCTGGAAGGGAGTAGACCAATAGGGGCAGTCCAAAAGTGATCAAGTGAGTAGCCTCCACACACTACCATCGGTTTGTAACCATTGTCATGGACCACATGAACGGAACCCTCATGAGATAACTTCAAGCATTTGTGGATCACCAAGGGGACTGTGTTTATGGAAACTAGCCAAGGAATGCCTAGCTTCACTCTGAACAAGTCGGACCTCAAGATAATATCAAAGAGGGCATTCACAATCTTGGGCCCAACCAAGACTGATAGGGTGATAAACCGATGGGAGGAACAAAAATTCCATCATGTGTGCGTATAATTCTTTTAGACTCATCATACCCATCCTTATGTAATAAATTTATCAACATGATCTCCTCTTATATAACATTACCACAGCATGTAGGGTCAATGAGAATGCTAGTTACGGTATTCTCGTTGATATGAGCGAGAATGTACAAAGACGAGGGTTCTTTATTAGCATTCATCAGCAAATCATACAAGGTAAAGGTTATAGTAGGAGACCCACTCGCATGATGCACAAACAGGATGGGAAGATGCATGAAAGAAGCCAACTCTACTCACACTAGAAAGGACTTTCTCATAAGCACCCAAGGGTTTCACAATTACATAGTGACTTATTCAAGGTTTCACTTCACAACGTTTAGGGACTCTTCTAGCTGTGTCATTAGGGGTCATAGGTTGGGTTACAAGCCTAGGAACCCTGCAATGCACACACCTATAACACACCTAGAACATGAGAGAAGACTCCTTAAACTTTACTAAATGGAACCAGAACACTTCACGTTGGGTTCACCAAAATATAGAGGGGGACCGACTACTTAGGACCCCAAGTCATGAGAGGGTCTAGAACAATCAGATGCCCTAATCTACCTCACACTAAAGGATTGTCTAAGGTAGGTTTGATGTTTAAAGGGGGTGAAAAGGAAAGGCAATTGATCTACCTCTTTCCTTTTGTCAACCCGAGAGGTTTAGGAGGTCAAGTGAACAAATTCTCAAGTATGGACTGCAACCTAGGTAGCTCTCTGCCAAGAGACTCCAACGCAGAAGATGGACAATAACGCAGTGTGTTGGCATCCCATTCACACACTGGCGTCCATATGAATAGAGAATATAAAGTATATTCAAAACTAACAAAGATCTTGTTACTAGCCTGATAAGTACATAAAGTAACTAAACTATTGAAATGGTAAGAAGAATACTTTAACTTTACAAAGATAAAATTTGATGAAAGCAAAGGTGGTAGAAATCTAACTTACAGTTGGTCCAACCTCCCACAAGCTCGACACGAGTGAAATACCTACATGCAACAGAACGAGGAAAAATGTTGGGGCTATTTTAGGGCTTGCCACATTCAAACCCCCATTTCAGTGTTCCCACCTCCATGGACAACCAAAATAGACACGATAGAGAAAATATGATGAAGAAAGTATTGAAAGGAAGAAACACCAAGCAATGCTAACAACAATATGCTATGTAAAAAAACAACAATGCTAAGTGAATGGATATCACCTCCCCAACAAGATTCTCTCAAGGCACATGAAGGGAGATGTGAGCTCGCAAGCTTGTGGATTCCAACATTGCCACAACAACGAGAATAAAAACCAGTAGAGTGCCAACTTGGAGCTTCAAAGATGGTGAAAGTGTTGTGAATGAAGTGTAGACTACTCAAGAAGTGTGAAGAAGATCAAGTGAGATTGAAGAAGAATTGAATGAATGAGATAGTCTTTTGAAGATGAAAAGGAGGCCAAAAGAGTCATTCAAGGTTGGTTGAAGGGGTAGATGCTTTATGCTTCATCACCAATGGAGAAGTGTAATGCCTCTATAGATTCCAAATGTGAGAATTTTGTCAGGACGGTAGCATGTTGCACAAACGTTCGCGCGCTGCACTCACATACCCAACAGAAATTCCCCCACCGACACTACAGACAGCCACCAAATGGATGGAGAGCGGATGGAGAACGTGGAATAGCATCATCGGGTTTTGATTTTTCTAAGGTAAGGGGGTGTAAGTGGGGAATTTGTGAGGGGTGCAAATTCACGCCATTACAAATGGTAACATGAATTTTTTTCCTACATTATGTGAAATGATTTGTCTAATCATTTTCCCAAAAAAGATTAAAGAACTGATAATGTACATTGTATCATCCTCATGTAATCAATAAATTGATGGAAGCCATTAATATTTGTCTTGCAATCCTTAATTGTTTTAATTTCTTTATTTGTATCTTGCAAGATAACACAAAACAAAACAATGTGTTCGAAAGAACCATTTTTCAAGCTATAAGTGCAAGCTCCTTGATATCTAACTAAACCTAAAACTAACCCTAGACTAAAACCACACAAAAAAATTATAGGTATACACACTATACAAGATTTCATTACGAGGGTTTGCATAAATGAAAATAAAAAAGTGTTTTATCTTTTTGCCCAAAATACATCGTCGAACTATTAGCATTCAATCCTTGTATGCGATATTTCTGAATAATAATGATAACAAAATATTTAAACATAAATAATCACATCTTTTTGGCTAATTAGAGACTAATGGGCCTAGGAAACAGTGAGTTTTTTTCCTTTTAGTTTATGACTTTTAACATTTCAAGCTGCTTATCTCACAGACAATCATGAACCTTATGTATCTTTTATGTCTTTTATGCATCCTAAATTAGACTTTACCATGTGGAAATATAATTATGATATGATGATGTTTGCATAGATAAATGTGTGAATTTTTATGAATTCAATATGATTCTATGTTAATTCATGGTTGATTAATGATGTGTATATTTTAGATGAAACTAATCTCTTGTAGATAGAAGAATTGTAGCCCACAGCAAGTGGATTGACTAGCCCGTAGCCAAAGGATTCCAAGCAGATTGCAAGGAGAGAGTCCAAAACACTAAGAACGTGATAGTTTCAGGAAATAATGAAGGTGATCATTGAAGTGGTCAATTGTGAGTCACCAGATCATCTAATAAGATGATGGGAGGAAGAAGAAGTTTGTATTGATAAAGAAGCCAACGTGACAGTGTTCATAGAGTATGTCTTTGTCAAACCATTAGGGCAGAGTTTCAATTCTATTTGTCTTCTTCTGTAGTGTTCAATTATAGTTTCAATTGCAAAGACTAGTCCTCTCCCTATTTTGAAGGAGAGTGGAAATCTGCATTTACTTTTATGTTCTTAGTCCTTATGCAAATAAAACTCCTCTCGAGCCTATATATTTGAATCGGTGGTTGAGGAGAAGATCTAATTAGAAGAGATATGTTTGGATAGTTCCAATTTTGTTTCACAGACAATTTTTCATTGTTAGTTTTTTGTTATTCAGTTGTAACGGATGTGCACTCATGAATGAGAAATATGTGAAGATTCTTGTCATGTTGTGAGAGTATGGTTTTATGCAATAAAGATGTTTTAGTTTACTGTTATGATTAGTTGATTCAAGTAGCACATATTTGATTTCTCCTGTGGGTACAGCAACTCGAGCAAGGGCCACTCGAGGTACTGTTCACCCACCTTAATTTTTGTTATTAGATTAGAAAATTACTTTGTTACATTCATTTCAAGTAGATTCTTAATTACATGTACATGAATCATATCTTATATTATGAATTATGCTATGTTGTGTTTCCTTGAGTTGTTCTCTAGAGAGGTCAAGAAGTTAGAAGTAAGAGTCAATAGTGTTAGTATATTGCAAAATTTAGGTTTAGTAGTTAACAGTTGCAATGTTAAGTTGAAGGTACCCATAGCATCAGTAGCAGACTAAGCTATTTCTCCTATTTTGCAAGTTAACATTTTATTTACTTTTCCAACCTTTATTGTTTTCATGTACGTGTGTAAATCACCTATACTTGCTGATATAGACCGTGTAGAGTTTTTGAATGCACATACAATGCCAACATCATCAAAATCTTACGAAGCCCTGGTTGATAATTAAATGAATTCTTTGTGAGGGTTTAGTGAATTGTTCAACTAGGAACTCCTCTGAATTGTGTGTCTAGCACCAAGTTGACTAAGCATTAGAAAGGAATTATATTTTTGGTGTTAGGGATGGTGCTACATTCAGGGTTCTTTTGTGTAATTTCAAGCTTTCATTGTTTAAATGTTTTGATTTTAGCATTAGGATAATTAGGTTTCAATCCATTAGCACAAAAACATTTTACTAACAATGTGCAGGAGTATATGATCCAAAGAGTTACAACTATTGTATGCAAAGGCGACGAGACACTTTGGGAAGATTTCTCCCCTCAACACTTGAAGCTTTAGAGGATACTAGTGATCAAAGTGAACAAAGCGAGGGTATTCTTGAATAAGAATCATCCCTGACACCAATATCCATGTCAGATATAGAGGATACTTCCCATACACAAATCATCACCATGGGTGATGTTGTGGTGGAAGACCCACTAGAGCATGTGACTTTTGAGTTCCCAATTGCCAACCAGGATAGAGCAACTGCTTTGAATAACATACCGCCTTCAACATTACTTGTCTTATATGTGTTGGTCACAAAGGATATAGATACCTTCCTTTTTTAATTTTATGTGTTATGTAGAAGTTATGATTATACTACAAATGCACATAGGCTCAAATTGTTCCCAGTAACATTGAAGGATGCTTCTCTAAGATGGTTTATGGGTTTAGGAAGAGATATTCCAAATTGGAATTACATGGAGAAAAATTTCTTAGAAAAGTACCAGGATTACTGTAGAGGCATTGATAGAAAGAGGGATGACATCTTTAGGATGTCACAAAAGTAAGATGAATCTTTGGAAGACTATATGGAAAGGTTTTAGTTTTTCCTTAAGAAATCCCACCAAAATAGACTCTCTAATGAGTCTTTAAAATTGATATTCTTGAGGGGGATTAGTGAGGATTGTATGGATGCACTTAACCTCATTGGGGCAGGAGATATTTCTCAAGCACCATTTGAGGAAATCTACAAAGCATGTAGGAACTAATCAATGTCTTTCACTAAGAAGGTTAGAGGAGAGGACATCTTCCATCAGCAAACCATCCAATGGAGTCTCTAGAGTTGAATTGAGTAATTTTCTGTCAAATATGAAGGAGGATATTATCAACCATCTTGTTACTCAGTTAAACACCCTCAATATCAAAAAGAAGCAAGAAGAGGCAGAAGCATCTCTTACAGAATGTTGCCCACATTGTAGACAAGGGGAGACTAACTGCAAATGCCTTGAGTAATCTTCTATTAGGAAGACCTTAATTGACTTGAGTTGAATTGAATAATCTTCTATTAGGAAGACCTTGGTTAGCAACAACAAATGCCTTTATAGGTTGTAGGTCTGGGAATATGATTATCTCTAATTGAAATGTGACGAAGAAATTGGTCATTTATCCACCAGCCCAACCACATGCAGACCTAGAACAAACCATTTAGCCTACCTAGATGAGGAGGATTAGTATTCCTTGCAAACCCTGATGACTATTGAACACAATCCTTTGTTAGAAAACCAAGATGAAAATGACGATAGTAAACATCATACAAAATAACTATGGTAGGACCCGCATCATTAGAACTGTCTAACATGTCTGCAGGATCCTTTGCAAAATGTGATTCTTGTCAACTCATCTAAGTCAATTTCCCAAACATTCCACACGTTGTTACCACATCAATGTGTCCCAAACATAGTAGCACTTGACATCTCATCAATTCAAATAGCATCCAAGACTTTAGAGATAATCTCGGGTAAATCATTGATTGTTAACAATCAATTGACTAATATACAACAAACCTCACTAATGAACATGTTGCAAGCACACGCAGCAACCTTTGCATGGGATTATCATGACATGAAGGGGATAGACCCTGACTTGTGCATGCATAGGATTTATGTCAATGATGGTTTTAAACCCATAAGGCAATCCCAAAGGAGAATGAACCCTATAGTCAGAGACAGTTAAATCAAAATTGCAAAAATTGCTTGATGCAAACTTTATCTATCATATCTCTGATAGTCAATGGGTGTCGCCTCTAGTAATTGTTCCAAAGAAAGGAGGAAAGTGGAGAGTGTGTGTAGACTACCGAGAACTGAATGCTACAAATAGGAAGGACCACTTTCCACTCCCCTTCATCGACCAAGTACTTGATTCATTATCAGGTAAGCAGTATGTTTCCTTTCTGGATGGATTTAGTGGCTACAACCAAATAAAGATTGCCCCTGAAGATTAGGACAAGACAACTTTCACATGCCCTTGGGGCACATATGCTTATTTTGTCCTGCCATTTGGGCTATGCAATGCACCAGCCACCTTCCAGAGGGAAGTGTTGAGTATATCTATAGACTTTGCACATGATTCCATGGAAGTTTACATGGATGATTTCACAACTTATGGGAATACATATGATGAAGCACTTGGCAATCTAGAGAAGGTGTTAAAAATATGTCAAGAACATAACTTATCCCTAAGTCATGAAAAATGTTTCATGATGATGATAGAAGGGATTGTATTAGGACATTTTGTGTCAAATGGAGGAATTCAAGTGGACCCCAACAAAATTGAAGTGATGTCAACACTCCATGTGCCTCAAAGACAAAAATATTTTAGAAGTTTCCTAGGACATGTCGGGTATTACATGAGATTCATTCGGGGCTTTAGCAAACTTGCAGCTCCACTATTTGTTTTATTGTCCAAAGATGTAGAATTCGAGTGAACAACTACTTGTCAACACTCTTTTGAAGCACTCAAGACAGCATTGACCAAAATCCCTATCTTGAGAGGACCAAACTAGACCTTAACTTTCCATATCCATAGAAATGCTTCTAATTTTGCTATAGGAGTTGTACTTGGGTAAAAGGAAGGCAACAAAGAGTATGTCATATGTTACATCAGCAAAAATCTACAAGGGGCGGAACTCAATTATACAGTCACAAAGAAGGAGATGTTAATAGTAGTATATGCAATATAAAAAAAATCAAGCATTATATTACTGGATATCCAGTGTGCATACATACTGACCATACAACAATAAGGTATCTAATGAACAAACCAATGGTCGGTGGAAGGCTTGTCAGGTGGTTACTATTACTTCAATATTTTGACATTACTATTGTGGATAAGCCAAGTAAAGCAAATGTAGCGACATATTTTTTATCCAGACTACCAACCAAATTAGAAGATGTTGATGATTATTTCCCAGATGAGCATTTATTTTCTTTCTATGCATACACCTTGGTATGCAAATATTGCCAACTATCTTGTAGCAGGACAGACACCACCCCATTTCTCACCAAGACAAAAGAGGCAATTGGTTCATAAGAGTATTCCTTACTCTTGGAGAGTTGGATACTTATTCTACACAGGGCCAAACAACATAATGAGATGTATCAGAGAAGATGAAGTATATGATATCCTCAAAGCATGTGATGATGAATCTTGTGGGGGACACTTTGCAGCAAAAAGGACAGCTCTTAAGATTCTCAACACTGGTTATTATTGGCCAACTCTTCATAAAGATGCAACGAAGTACACTAGTGGCTATGATAGGTGTCAAAGAACGGGAAGACCAACAAAAACAAACAAAATGACATTGCAGCCACAGTTAGCTCTGGTACCATTTGACAAATCGGGATTAGACTTTATTAGCCCCACATCACCAACATCAAACAAAAAAGAGTACATACTGGTATGCACATATTAACTTGCAAACTGGATGGAGGTTAAGGCTCTACAATTTGCAAGAGATGGTAATGTGAAAAAATCTCTCTATGAGAACATATTCACAAGATATGGAGTTCCAAGAGAGATTGTCATAGACCAAGGACCCCAATTTACATCAAAGTTGATCACAAAATTGGTTCAAGAGTATGAGGTCAGACATAGGAAGTCAACACCTTACCACCCTCAAGCTAATGGGCATGTTGAAGTCACAAACAGGGAAATTGAAAACATCCTCACAAAGATAGTGCAAATTCATAGGGATGATTAGACAATCAAGTTGTCTGAGGCAGTTTAGGCCTATAGGACAACTTGGAAGACCACAATCAGATTTACACCATATGAATTGGTGTATGGGAAGAAAGCAGTACTTCCTATTGAATTTGAGTACAAAACATTGAGGACAACAGTTACATTGGGCATGAACTTGTCAAAAACTCAGCAGAAGAGATTAGACAACCTAAATGCACTTGATGAAATTAGAATGGAAGCCATACACCACACTGAAGTTGTCCAGAATCAAAGAATCTGTTGGCATGATCAGTTCATAAAGACAAAGAATTCAGTGCAAGTGATTGGGCTCTCCTTTATGACTTTGGATACAAAGACTACAAAGGAAAATTGCAAACTAGATGGCTTAGTTCATATAAGGTAAAACAAGTGTTTCCAAATGGAGTAGTACAACTGCATACAATCGATGGCACATATTGAAGCTTTACAAAAAGCCATTGCAGAAGGACGATTTTCTTCTTTCATTAATTCAGTAGTTTGAACCTACAATTAACAATTCGGTAGTAGAGACTACAATTTCTATAAATGAATCAGTGGATGAGCTACACAACTCACCAGCTGATGTTTCACAAGCAATTTCACCACCTCTTTCAAATGCACACACTACACAGTGACAAACAACAACATTTATTTTCTACAAGAGTCAAAGAAGCAGCAAGGACCTATAGCATACCGCCTGAAGGCGACAAACTTTTAGAAGGGACCTGTTACTATAAGCACCCATAGCACTTGTCTGACAAACATTTCATATTACCACCACATCTATCACAAATCTATCATTTCAAATTAAATCCATCCGTACATGCAACCACATATATTTCATTATATCCATTCACGCGTATCTTTTCCACCACCTTTCTCAATTACTACATACCATGCATTCATTTCACCTTACCTATTTTGTATACTCCATATCCTTTTCATTCCATCATTCACCACACGTCATGCATCTGTTGTCATTCATTTCAAATTACCTCTACACGATTTTCATTGCAATTATGGCAAGTCATTTCACATTTTGCCGCAGGAAATCAACAATCACTTCACACGAGTTCAGTTTCATTCCAACACATTTCTATAGGTACATGCATTAACTTATCACAATTAACATAGTGATTATTGATTTTTAGCATGTTTATACATTACTTCGTGAATGCTTCATATCTAAATTTATTTTCCACATTTCATTTAACTCTCCACCAAAACCGTATCACTAAGTGAGGACACTTAGTATCTTTAGTTGGGGGAGGTTTTCATATTTTCATGATCTTCAAAAGCTTTGAAAGTTTTTTACTATTTTATTTTCCTCCATTTTCAAACAATACAAGCTTAGAGGAGAGAAAAAGGGTTAAAGGAAGCTAAATTGAGAGGTTTCAAGCATACAAATATTGTGAAAGTGGTGTAGTTGGAGTGACAAACGGAGAATTAAGGAACAAGAACAGAGTAGAGTGTTAACATGGGTGTTGACATTATTCGTAGAGAACCAGCAGCACATACTCAATTATTGGAAGACAGGTTGGTATTGCCTATTTTTTGACAATCTAGCTAGTTGGAGTACTTCTTGAAGCTTACAGAGTATAACGAGGTCATGACACAACAATTTGTTGCCACATTACAAATGATGAAACAATAGTGAGAGGCTTAAGGATAGATGCCTCATAAGCCACCATTGCTGAAGTATCTAGTTTGCCATGGGAAGGAGAAGTATTTCCAGCTAGGGCAGATCCTTTTGTTGTCAAGGATGAATTCAAGCAATCAAGAGAGAACCTGGCCTCATCTTCTCAAGGTACTAAAATATTATCCTTACCTTGGGCTTGGGCTTCAGTTGTGTCCTACATAATTAAGCATTTAACATGTGATGGTAGGCAATCCTTGTTGTATACAGCTCATTTTAAAATGTTGAGTCATCTTTGTCATGATAGGCATGTGAATGTCCCAAATTCCTTATATAATTTTTTGAAAGGAATGACATGAATATAAAAGGAAAAGGAACAATTCAACATTATACCATTTCTGTTTGATCACATTATTGATAAAAAGGAGTCTTAGGACTCAATTTTCACATGTTTCTTGGGAAGGTTTCTTAAATTGCAACCATATCAATAGTATCCTTGAAGAACCTGTTGTCCCAGGAATAGTAGAGGAACCTATTGTTTCAAAGAGGGAAATTCCCTCTAGCTCCCCTATTGTGTCACCTACCTGTAGCATAGGAGAGCCAGAGGAGCAAGGTTTGCAGCTTACTCAGCCTACAGCCACTGTTGAGCAACCCACAACAGAGGACAAGGAAGAAACCCCTATTTCTGGAAAAACACAGAGCTAAGAAAAATAAAGGTGAATCTTCTTCTGCACCTTCCACATGGCAGAAAAGACCCACAAGGCGATCACATCGCTTAAGAGGAAAAAGGCCAATGAGGGGCACAGACAGAAGACAGAAAGAAGATGTGGTTACAATTGAAACTGACTCATAATCAGAGGGGAATTCCCCTGGTAATGTAAATACACCTATTGTGCAGTCATGGTGCTACACAAGTACCTCTGAGTCTAATTCAAAGGATGTTTTTGTTTTATGGAAAATGAGAAAAAGAACCATAAAGGGCCCTGATTCAAAGGGTAATGAGTCTACAAGTGAGAGGGATGACTAGTTTTTGGAAAGAGGTGAAGGAATTTTTGTTGAGCAAAAGGATATTGGTAAAGAATTGCAGGAGGCTATGGAAAGGATAAAGCAATTGGAAGATTTGTTGAAAACACGCTAGCAAAAAGACAGTGAGAGGGACAAAAGAATTAAAGAGTTGGAGGAAAAGCTTTCTAAATTTGAGCATGGGCCTAGGTTGGATGAATTGGCATAACTTGCTATCATAGAAGCAGGAAACAAAGAACTAGTACCCCAGGGCCCAATTCCTCCACTCATAGTTCCCTCTAGGCCAACTGTGGTGTCCTTGGGTGTTGAATTGTAGAAAAGAACCCGAGTTCTTGAGGAGTGGGAAAAAGAAAAAGTTGAATTGATATCCAAACACACCAAGGCACTTGAATAGAAAGAGGCCAAAATAAAAAGGTTGAAAGTGAAAATTGAAGTAGCAGACAAGGTTGTACAAATTCAAAAGTGCGGACCTCCTGCAAGACTATGCATTATTTTTGTAGGAAAAGTATTTGTGTTCTCAATTCAACCAATTAATTAGTGATTTGTCAATGTCAATGAATAGAATTTTTTTTTGTTTTTAGAAGCTTTTTTTGACTCTACACCTGACATGTAGGACCAGTTATGCAAGTTCTCTCATATCAGACTTGCATAACTTTGTTCTCTCATATCAGACTGAATAGAATCCATTGATGTTTGTAGGGGATTTATAAATCAGAGCACCATAGAGGTGAAAGCTTACAAGAATACAATGAGAGGGAGAAATCTATTGCTCTACAACTAAGGACAGAATCACAAGACCCCAACACAATCATTGATCAATGGTTAGAGCTTCTAGCTTACAAAGGTGTGGAAAGAAAAATAATGAGTATTAGGGAACATGACTACATAAGGATGAAGCAACTAGCTACAAGACCTATTAATCAAGCCTTCCAATTTGTGAAGAGATGGGAAGAACTAACCCCTGAATTAAAGAAAAAGGAACTGCACTCTCTATATAATTTTATAGCCATTATTAGATCTCATAAGTATATAAAGATTGCCAAGGATAATGGACTTAAATGGTTTCCACTCACCTTTCATCCACCTCTTCTCCTCTATCCAGCGCCACCTCGAATAGGGAGGAACTGTGATGAAATAAAAACAAAGAATATGAGGTTGGCAAAGATTTGATGTCAAAAAGGCTACTATCTGAGACAGGCAAAGGGAGTTGATGTGGTGATAGATTTCAGGGAAATGACTCTTCAATACAACCTTCGGTCTTAAATGTTGCTTGCAAACAAGCAAATACTCTAGTTGGGGGGAATGATGGGCCTAGAAAAATAGCTAGTTTTCTTCATTTTAGTTTATGTCTTTTAACATTTAAAGTTGCTTATCTCACAAACAATCATGAATCTTATGTCTTTTATGTCTTTTATGCATCCTAAACCAAACTTTACCATGTGGTAATATAATTATGATATGATGATGTTTGCATGGATAAATGTATAAATGTTTATGAAATTCAATATGATTCTATGTTAATTTATGGTTGATTAATGATGTGTATAATTTAGATGAAACTAATCTCTTACAACCAGAATAACTGTAGCCCGCAACAACTGGATTGACCAACCCACAACCAAAGGATTCCAAGCAGATTGCAAGGGGAGAGTCCAGAACGTTGAGCATGTGATACTTCTAGGAAATAATGAAGGTGATCATTCAAGTGATCAATCGTGAGTTACCAAATCGTCTAATAAGATGACGTGAGAAAAAAAGATGTATTGATAAGGTTCAGCCAACGTGATAGTTTTCACAAAGCATGTCTCTATCAAACCGTTAGGGCAAAGTTTCATGTCTATTTGTCTTCTTCTGTCTTTTTAAATTATAATTCTAGTTGCAAAGACTAGTCCTCTCCCTGTTTTGAAGGAGAGTGGACATCTACATTTATTTTTTTGTTTTTAGTCCTTATGCAAATAAAACTATTTCCGAGCCTATATATTTAGATCAATGGTTAAGGAGCAGACCAAGTTAGAAGATATATGTTTAGATAGTTCTAGTTTTGTTTGGATAGTTCTAGTTTTGTTTGGTTGGTTTAATGTTATTCAGTTGAAATGGATGTGCACTCATGAATGAAAAATTTGTGAAGATTCTTGTCATGTTGTGAGAGTTTAGTTATATGCAATAAAGATGTTTCAGTTTACTGTTATGATTAGTTGCTTCAAGTAGCACATATTTGATTTCTCATGTGGGTACAGCAACTCGAGCAAGGGTCACTCGAGGTACTGTTCACCCACCTTAATTTTTGTTATTAGATTAGAAGATTACATTGTTGCATTCAATTCAAGTAGATTCTTAATTACATGTATATGAATCATATCTTGTATTATGAATTATGCTATGTGATGTTTCCTTGAGTTGTCCTCCAAAGAGGTCAAGAAGTTAGAAGTAAGGGTCAATAGTGTCATTGAATTGTAGAGTTCAGGTTTAGTAGTTAACAGTTACACTGATAAGTTGAAGGTACATGTAGCATCGGTAGCAGATTAAGTTATTTCCCCTGTTTTGCAAGTTTACGCTTTATTTACTTTTCCAACCTTTATTGTTTTCGTGTACATGTGTAAATCACCTATACTCATTGATATAGGTCATCTAGAGTCTATGAATGCACATACAATGTCAGCATCATCAAAAGCTTACAAAGCCCTGGTTGATAATTAAATAAGTCTTTGTGAACGTTAGTGAACTGTTCAGCTAGGAAATCCTTTGAATTGTGTCTAGCACCAAATTGACTCAGCATTAAAAAGGCCTTACATATGCCAATATTCTACTATAGACAAGGTTTTGAAGGAATAACACATGATTTCAACCAATAGACAGCCAAACTACATTTAGAGCAACTCAAATAAGACAATACCATCAATTCAAAGCTTGATTCAATGCAATGCCCTTTCAATTTTCTTAAAGAATTTAGACATAAGTTTCATGCAATAACTTTAGAGTAATAACAATTTCTAGAATGAGACCTGCTTCAACTATTATTAAGAGATATGTTCTCAAAGCACTTATTTATAAGTTACAAAGAATAGCTTTTAAGAATTTAAAAATAATAATAAAATATTCCAAAATAATTGTTTTAAAGTGAACCTATCCATGAGCTTAAAAAAATGGGGGGAAAGCAACTTAAAGCAAACCTAATCCTAAAACAACTAATAAAATGCAAAAGGCCTAAATAGGCTCTCATCTGCTACATAAAAATAGACACTACCAAATGTGAATCATTGCTAAAAATATTCATCTCAACATAAGTGACCTAAAAGCAATTTTCGCACTTTGATCCAAAATCTATAAGACCTTACAAATAATTCTAAAACCCTAATGATTAGGCCATTTGCATATTAAAAAAAGCATTCCTAGGGTTTTGAAGATGAAATCCAATTGCTTGTATAGATCTTGCTAATTGTAAAACCATACCATAATGTTTGTCAAGGTTAAAAAAGTTGAAACCATAGGTACTTAAGTTTAGCAACAAAGATATGGAAGCTACCATGAAATCTGCAATAAAGAAGGCATTTGATCTACTTCTATACATCAAAATTCATGATTACTATAGACTAAAAACATGTTGAAATGACCCATAAATCCCAAGTAGTTTGAGGAGGCAAAACAACAATATGAATATGACAATAAGGACTATAAGTTTGTAGATATCTAACTAAGATAGTCCCTAAACAACAACCTTTCCACATGAAAATCTCCTTATTCAAACCAAACGCACCTCTGAGGAATGTTTACCTATTAGTATGTTAGGCAAAGCTTCAACATGATCTAGCCATCAGAAAAGTATCCATGTTTTTATTTTAACCTTATGTTATCAAGTTGGGCAAATGACACTAGTGACCTAACCACTCTAGACAGGCACCACTAAGGTTTTCACCATCCTTTTTGTGCCAAGTGGGGAACTTTGATAGTAAAACCATTGGAGATGTGCACCATGTTTCTAATTAGAATTTTCGGCACATTGTCAATTCTTCTTCACCTTTGAGCAAGTTTTTACAAGGGTTTAACACTTTATAGTGTGCACTTGAATCTACTTTCACACTTCCCTTGAATGATGGAAAAAAAAAGGCTTGGTTATGCAACCAAACCTATGCACCAAGCTTTGACTTAAAACCTTTACAATGCTACATATGGATTTACTAAGATTTTGCCCACTTCTCCTTATCTTGGTGAAACAAACTTTATTTTGCCAATTTTAACACTTAGGCACACATTCCTCATGGTTAAGTCATTTTTTGTGATGCACCCTTGGGGTCTTTGCCATGGTTAAAATGACTGAGATGTGCCTTCTCCATTCTTGTCATTTTTCCTTCTATCATGTTGAGTTTAAGAAGAATTCTCCCTAACTTAAGCCTAAAGTGGAACTTTATGATAGTTTGACCATAGAACTTTCACCATTGTATTTGAGTACTAGAAAAAAAATTGGGCAAAGAATGCCCTTGATGTTGCCACTTTACCTTCATAGTTTTTTTCTGTCATACCTCTTACTTCATTGTCATGCTCACCATCAATTAGGAACCTCATCAATATTTAATTTGGAATACTACAACTTTGAACATCCTACAAGAGTTAATCAAAAACGAAGACAACTTACAACCTAACAAGGGAACACTACTACTAGTATTAAATAACACGCAAAGGATGATTGGTTGACCAAAAAAAGGACAAGCAGCAAAACAAAAGTTGAGTTTCATATGGATACCAATACAATCATGTTGAAAAGGGGTTCCAAGTATCAAAGTGTGATAATTAGAAAGTGTTACAATCATTTGATTCTAGAATCGATAAATACTAAATATGCTAAAATGGCTTTCAATATATCCCAAGTGTTAAGGTTATGGATACACTAAAGTTGGTGGTTGGTGATCAAAGATCATCAACTAATGTATGTGAAATTAGGTTATAATGTTGCCAGTATTAAATGCCACCATTGTTTATTTGACTTGACAATTATGGATGAATAGAGTTGCCCTATTGTTGGGAGGATAAAAATTGACCATGAGAATGAGAAAGGATTATATGCATTGTGATTGAATACTTAGAGCTATAAATCATCGAGTGGTGAAGTTTAACATATATATTTTCTTTGACTCAACAATGAGAAAATAGAGCTTCCCAATTGATGGGAAGAAAACCAGTGCCCATGAGAATCAATAAGGATTACAAGTGTTGGAATTGAATGCCTTGGTCTCTAAATTGTAAAGTTACAACTTCTGCTCAACCTGAAAGGTGTTTGCCTTTGATTACAATATACACCATTCTTCTACCAATTGTATGGTTGTGAAATGCACAAAACTTATTTTCTCATTAGCAAGAAAGGGGAACTCTTAGTGGAGTCATTTTGTAAAGACTTGACAATCTCTAAGGATAAGTTGGCAAGGATAAGATGGGAATGTTAGAAGATTAACTTTGTTTAAAAGATAAGAAAGACTAGTTAGGTTTCAAGTGTGTTCCTTATGTCCTTGGCTTCCACCTTTTAGAGCAAGATGGAAAACACATTCAATGGAAGTGATGGTGGAGAGCTTTATTTTTTTAGGGAAGAGAAAACAAACCTACCACAAATTCGAGTATATTGATGGCTTTTGTGTTTAATCATAGAATACAAGTGTTTTCCTTATAGTCTCTTTGAAGACTTTCCAATGGTGTTTGAGAGATGAGAAAGACTAGTTGGGTTTCAAGTGTATTCCTTATGTCCTTGGCTTCTACCTTTTAGAGTAAGATGGAAAGCACATTCAATGGAAGTAATGGTGAAGAGCTTTAAACCTTTTTAAGGAAGAGAAAACAAACCTACCACAAATTCAAGTATAACTATGGCTCGTGTTTAATCATAGAATATAAGTGTTTCCCTTGTATTCTCTTTGAAGACTTTCCAATGGTAGGTTATTTTGCTGTAGCAAAATGTTGGACATGAAATGACCACAAAGAGATGACCTGATCATTCATACGAACCTTAGCAAAAATAATGTGTTATGGTTCTATGAGTGTTATTGTCTTAAAATATACATCTAAACCAAAAGAAGTCATACCCCAGCAAATTTGGCAGAGTGGATATCCCGCAATCCTTGACTCTAAGCCGAATGAAATTGATTATTCATAGAACTTAGGCTTGTCTTCCCAATACCAACAGGTTGCTAAAACAATCTAACATTGATATATAACTTCTCAATAAAAATATAACTCTAAACTAAATCTAACATCAAGTTTGTCTCCTCATTTGTGCCATCAAAATGGGAAATGGATATTTTGGTGTCAATCTTTAATGTAGGTTGTAAAATTGCTAGAAAGAAATGAAGAGTTGTAGGTTTCTTGTTGAAACTTGCTTGTTATTTGCTACAAGAGTTATCTAAAATTCATTTTGATGTTGATTGTGCAGCTCTTCTGCAAGCAACCCAACTAAAGTTCAGACTCTGAGTTAAACTTGAGTTCTAAGGATGCATCAAGATTTCCAGAAAGATCCTTTATAGCACCCAAAAAAATAACCCAAAAAAAATGCACAAAGCTTGTTTTTCATTTGCCATTTTTATTATAATGAAATAATTACTATGACAATAAGAGGATCAAAGATTGGAACTGCTGGAAGACCGCAAGAGAAACAAAATGCTAATTGCACCAGGAAAAATATGAAAAAACAGCCAAGATCAAAAAAAATCTAGGAGCAACAGCAGTGATGTCATTAAAGAATGAAAAAAAGGAAAGAAAAAATCTTGCTGGAAAAGAAAAACTTTGCATGCATAGGAAACATCAAGAAAAGTTTACATGACTTCTAAAAACAAGAAATGATTCCATGCACTAGAAAGAGTTAGCATGCACTCGGAAAAAGACACAAGATGCAAAGGAACATAGGCTATGATCAGAGCCCAAAGTTAAGAAGTCTGTGCTGAAGAGCAAAGGCATTGCAGCAGGGAGAAACCATGATTGAGCAAAGATCAAGCAACTCCAGTGTCCAAACCATAGCCAACCCTTTGATCTGAACTGAAGAATACAGCTAGAGAAAATTGTCTTCTCATGCTGTAAAAATCAAGCCTACAAATCTTCACACTTGGAACTGCAACTTTCAGAATCAATTTGTGAAAACATGAGATTAGATGAAACAAGAAGTTGCAGATGATTAGTAATTATAAAAGTTAAAGCAAGCATCAGAGAGCAGACTAGTAAAATTTGGGTCATTGGGCCTTATAAGAAAACTCAGAAAATTTAGTGGAGCTGTTCAGTGCAAGCCTGAAGTGGAGCCGAAAATAGACTTTGATGGTGTTGACTGCAACCC
Organism: Sequoiadendron giganteum; assembly: GCA_007115665.2. Taxonomy (NCBI): domain Eukaryota; kingdom Viridiplantae; phylum Streptophyta; class Pinopsida; order Cupressales; family Cupressaceae; genus Sequoiadendron; species Sequoiadendron giganteum. The sequence goes on along the minus strand of CM021101.1, from coordinate 431,169,972 downwards.
ATATGTGGATGAGAATCTGAAGTATAACTTGGAGGAGATGGATTAAGTCCTGGCCTCAAGATAGGGACTCAACATAAGCGTGGTTGCAGAGCCAGACCTGAACTTGGCTCTTCCTATGCCAAATGGTATCCCTTTCAGAACAAAACAAAAACTGAGAAGAACATGCATGAACCAAGAGAAACAATAGAGTTAAATCACCATTACTGATTGATTCATTACCTTCCCTAGTGTTGATTAAAGAGATGTGCTAAGATGAGGGAGCGTGTACCTAGATTTAGCCAAGCACATTAGAAAAGCTAAAAACGAATATAATATCACAAAAGAAAGCAATTCTCATCTACCTAGCCCATGCCTACAAAGCTTTATTTCCAAGTCAGATGACAAGTTTTTAATCATTTCACAAAAATAGAACAGTGAAACTAATCATATGCTCACAAAGCCTTGAATCCATTTCTTACGATTGAAGTTGCAGTGATATTAGATCTAGTGGTGTATTCGAATTTACCAGAATAAATTCTCCCTTGAACCAGCTAAAGATATTTTCTTCCTGACATATCACATTGAAAACCTTTCCTTTCAAATATGTGGCATCAAATAAAGATGGTAGCTGTTGGTGGCAAGCCAGGTTACCTGTTCCAATGGTTGGACTTGGAAATAACTGTTCAACATCACACATGACGAATATGCTGCTACATCCAATGTAATCATTCAAATTGAAAGAACTAGTTACTAGTTTGGAAGCATATAAATTTTGATATGTTCATTTAGTACCAACAAAAACACGCTCTGCTTCTTCCATAATGAGCCTTAGAGTCTCCTTCAGTTTATTGTCAGCAAATATGAAGTTTACTGCATTCTTTGCCAGCTGGAATAACTCCATTTTTGTAAGATCTGAGTATTACAGCAAGAAGACACTGGTGAGAAAATAATTCAAGAAAACTGAAATGAAATGATTGTAATCAAGCGGTAATCTTACCAAAACATGAAGCAGCAAGGGCGTATTCTCGGGAAATGGTAGTAGAGAAGACGCCTGGATCATCTGTGCACAAGATCAAAGGATGTTTTACCCGGTACAGATCAGCTGCATAGAAAATTGCCATTCAGTATAAGACCCTTTTCTAGCAATCCAATGGCCTTTCAACCAATCTCATGTTAATTATGCTCATAGTTATAGAAATCAAGTATCTGAAGTATGGTTAAGCAGATCTCTAGCACTTGACATACTGAGAATATTATCAAATGCCTCAAAGTCTAGAAATAACATTTTATTAGATGAATCATTTTTCTTTTAGAAAAAAGATTCACTTGACCAAATTTGATAAAACCAAATCCTGCAACTATATGAAGCTATTGAACTTCTTCAAATAGTCATTGCAATGAGAGATATGGATGAGTCCAAAGTAAGTTTGTAATGCACCAGTTGCTGTTTTAACCATCATATTTTGATCATATTTGTGTTATCCGTGCAAGCACCAATTTGAAAACAACAAGATCTATAGAAGTCAAACCATTATGAAGAATTTACCCAAAAGCACAAGCTTAAAACAACTAGGGACATCCGATGTTCCCTTTTTCAAGATGGTTCCCCTTATAATCACCTTTCATCAATCATATAATAGTTGGCATTTAAAAACTAGTATTCCTGAATTTCACTTACACCATTTGTAAATATATTGTAAAGCAAACCCAAATTTAAAGGTCCCAGAAGGCCAGGGAGCATGTATATGTTATATGGATAGTCCTCATCCCAAAGAGATATTTGTTTATCTAATATGACATGACAGAAATTGTAATGGATCTAGGAAAGCTTAATTTGACAAGTGGATACATCTAACTGGTTTCTTCAAGGAATGCTCTGATAAGTTTGTGGTCACCAGAATAATGGTTTAGAGTAATTTTTTGAAACCATCCAAGTGACAAAGTGAATCTTTGACATAATGAGGATTACTAATGACTCCACCACTACCATGAAGATGGAGAACAAGTGTACAGATACTAGGACACTGAAAAGTGGAGAGATTGATGTATTTCCAGCAAATTGTTTCTAGACAATGAACGCGAGAATGAGATATGCAGACATACTATGCTGCTGAAGAAGAATACAAATTCATGAGAACAACCAAAGCTTTTACTGCAACTTGGAGGAGCTGGTAAAGAATAGTATGAAGAGCTTGAAATTGCATTTTATCATTTGTCAGAATAAAGTAGGAAAAAACTTCTAATTGCCCACAGATCAAACCTTACTTAGGCAATTGAAATTTTCATACTCCTTTCTTCGATTTGGTTTGGCCTCTCCTCAGTTCTCTTAATGGAAACAGATGCAGCTCCACTACCTTCATCATTCTCCTTCAAAACCCCAATCTAGGGCATGGGACACAGATAGCACCAACAAACTATTTCTCAAATACCCTAATTCTCATTTTCAGAGGGTGGATCACAAGGTTAAATCTGATAGCATGTAAAAAGTAGGAAAAAATAGATATGAAATTTACTTCTTGCTCCCATGTCATTTCATAATCTGTATATAAATAAATAGAGGTGGTAGTCAGAGTCTGGACACACTAGCAGATAGAGGTTCTGGTGTCTCTAGACTCTGACGACCACCTCAAATGATGTCTGACCCTACATTTTGCTACAGCAGTTGGTATTTCTTTCAATAATAGAGGAGAAATTCTTTGACTTCCACATAATACCTATTGTAGATACTCTAGAAAGAAGTTGCTTTAATGTACTCCCTTTGTTCATCTTCCATAAATGGAGCATAGATGGCAATACGAATCTTGTAAAATGAAAGGGATCAAAGCCTGTGAAAAACCTTAAAACATTAAGGATCAGCATGGACACATTGTTATTATAATCATGTCAGATTATGTGGCAGTATTTGCATTGAAAATTCCTCTACACCATGGTAAGCAGACTCTGATCTTAGAGAACCTTAAACTAAATAAGCTTAAAACTGAAGGCCAATCATAACTGCTTAACTTTAAATGCTAGAATCTACAAATGCATACAGTAGAGAAACACTAACTAATAGCTACTAAAATCTAATCAACATCACATCACTAGTTACAATGCTCTGGAACACACTCTAAAAACTGAATAAATAAAACACCTAACCTAGGCCTTCTTTTAGAGCTCAAGGAGAGACCCTAAAAATAGCCTGAATCCTATAACTGGATCCATCAACCCTTGATGTAATTTTATCCTAGGAATCTGTGCCTTTAAATAGACAAAGTTGAACTTGACAAAAGCAAACTGATAATAAAGAACTGCTATTCTAAAACTGAAAAACAAACTATACAAGCAAATGCTAAATCTGGACAGCCATGAATGGATTCGCCAAGAATGGAAAAGAAAAGGAAATGACAGTGAAGAATAGAACTAATGCTCTCTATGACTACGCTCTGCTGAAGTGCACCTAGGTTCCACACATGTGCCCTACTGGAGGACACATTCTGGGGTACCATAATCTAACACTCCCTCTTACTAAGGAATGTGTTCTCCACCAATCCCAATCTCTCTCCCTAAACATCTCAACCTCCCCTTAGCTAGAGAATTCGTCAAAATGTCTGCAACCTGCTGATTTGTCTGAGCCCAGTCGAAAGCTGGTACTCCCTTTTCTGACAAAGTGATGTCTGATGTCAATTTGCTTGGAGTGGTCATGAAATACTGGATTCTCAAAGAGTTTGATGCAACTCTAATTGTCACATTAAATGACTATAGGCTCCACTATCTCACCTGTCAGCTCTGCAATCAACTTGCGAAGCTAGATGGCTTCACAACTAGCAATGCTGGCTACCATGTACAATGCCTTTGCTGAACTCAACGCCGCTGAAATCTACATCCTGCTGAGCCAAGATATAACTCCTGACCCAAAACTGAAGCAACATCCTAAAGTACTTTTCCTGCCACCTGCATCTCCAATTGAATCCACAAATCCATGCAGAATCAACTCATCCCCTGCATATCTTAGACCAAAATGTATTGTGCCCTTCAATTATCAGAGTACATGCTTTGTAGCAAACCAATGAATCTGCCTTGGCTCACAATGTTCACTAAAACATATATCTGGTCTGGTATTAACCAGATACATAAAGGACCCAATCAACTACCTATACATCGAAAGACCTACCAAATCTGAATCCAAATCAACATGCAACTTCAGATTTAGAATCTTAGGAGAGGCAATGAGTTTGCAATCCATCATTTGAAATCTCTTCAAAAAACCTCACCTGTCCTCTGCCACACATCCACACACAAGAAATAGCGCATCAGTCCAATGTCCATGTCAAATTCTCTGACAAACTCTTCCTTGCACCCTACAATAAGCTTCTCTAAACTCCCTGTAAGTATCAAGTCATATACATATAGGACCAAAATCACCAACTCAAATCCATCAAATAGATAATACAAATTGGGATTTGCAGTTGTTTTGGTGAAACCCAAACCTAATAGGCATCGGCTATCAAACATGTATCTCCACAAATCCTAAAGACTGGCCCCAAAATTTAAGGCCAGGGAATGTCAACAAAGGTAATGGGCAGGACTTATGCTCAAATAGTGGCATGAATGGGCCAATTCTTGTGAGTGAGCAGGCTCACATTCATCTTTGAGCTCAGGTAAACCCAGGAGGGTACTCCCTGAGATATCCTTAATAGAACATCTATCAAAGTATGATGAACAAAAACCAACTACAGCTATATCCAATATATGCTTGGCCCCGAGATTTGTCACTAGGCCAAAGACTACCTAGTTGCAAGTAAAACCTCTTATTAAGCCAATAACTACATCCTTGCATATGCACCTTAAGATGGCATCATCACGATATCCCACAGGTGAATAAATTTAACCTTTCATACACAAGTGCAAGGCATAGACATACATGACATGATCTCTAACAATCTTAGTTGTATGAGGTTTCTTAGGGTAATCCCTAAGTTATATAAATGAATCAAGAAAGCATGTGGAACCTTAATATGCTCCTAAAGTATTGAGGATAGGGAGAATGAATTTGAAAATTGTTTGGCCTTTCACCAATTAGACCAATGCCTACTCCCTTGGGCAACCAAAGTCACAACCTACAAGGAAGAAGAGGATACACTTGTCGAGCATAAATCAATCTTGATGTGTACATACATACAAACCATTAATAACATGTGACTTGACATGCTTAATAATCCATCTCAGTACTGCAAGAACCCACATGAAACAAAGGAGAAACTATCACAAAAGCTTTGCAATGCATTAGAAGTTGTCACAGTTTCATCAAACCCCTATTACATTCATACCAACAAATGTGGCAAGAGAGGATCCGCACCTCAGTTTGAGCACCCATCTAAATATTTAGAAACCGCCATGGAGACATCCATTTACAAGCATTGTGTTCATTGAATATCCTTCTTGTTGGAGTAATTAGGACATCACTTGATAATTAATTAATCATTAATTAATTATTAAGTCCCTTATTACTTTATTCACTTAAGCTAAACTTAAGAGTGTTTTTTTATTATTAGATTGGACTAAATATAGGTCAAGTTGTCTCATTGCATGTGATTAAGATACTTGTCGCAATCTAATCAAATCTTCATCTAGGGTTTCCTTTTTTATGCTTTTATAAGCATTCACATTCATTCTAATAATAGATTAATTCATTTGCACAATTGGTTGCTTTTCTGGATCATTTCTTCTCAGGGTTGCATGAGCATATCAATGGCTTTGTTCTCTCATTTGTGATAGGCATTTTGGTTGCAAATGATTTTTAGGCACTGTGGGGTTCACTATCAACTCCAACATGGTACGAGAGCACCAAACCTGTGACTTCCTATCCAAATTTTGAGAGATTTGGCCTTGAGGGAAAAATCGGCTCATCCTAGGGCAAAACAGGCATCACCATTAAGTCCAAAACGACCAAAAACTTAAGGAACATCTGTCGTTTGATCAAAATCTGAGCAGTTGCAAAAAAGGCAAAAAACATTAAGGGCACAAGATCCGAGGAAAAATTTTGCACGATCCGTATGATCACTGTACAGATTTGTACCCCTACCTGCAATTAATTTTGCACAGGTACGATAAGGGTTTTATATTATTACTCTAGTTTTTTTTTAAGTTCCAGGCGAAAAAATCAAAATAAAAAAGGGTTTTAAAGGGGGTGAGGATATAGAGTACCCTGCATCCCCCGCGCCTACTGTTGACTACCGGCGGTGGGATAAAGCCTATCGAGCGGCTATCAACACTGCCAAACCCTGACAAAAAATCTTCGGTAGTGGCGAAAATTAATCGGCGACGCCCCAAACTTCTCGGCCCACATACCAAAAATTTGATGGCCATAAAAAATCGACGGCCAAAAACCTCGATGGTATATTCCGCTTGCAAATAGCATATTTCGGGCCCAAATAAGAACATCTCAGTGAATCTGCACTTTTTTGGCCACCGACATGTTTTCCCAACCAGAAGGAATATTCCTATTGATGTCAGTCGTACGGCCCCCTCATTGCCCCCCTCCTAGCCCTCTTTTGCTCTAAAGGAGCTATTTTTTTCTTTTTGGCATAACTTGGGCATACAATGTCGAAATAGAGCAAACAAGATATCGTCAAAAAGCTAGTTCCTAGTGGTGCAAATCTCATTATCAGATTTTGCTGTTGGTTCTTGTTATTCTCAATCAAAGTCAAATCTTCATTTTTCGCTTCCGAGCTCATAACTTTTTGCCTATGTCTCTGATTTTTGTGATTCTTGCAACATTGGAAAGGTATTTTAGAGATCTTCAAATCCATTCATACACTTTTTCCAGAATCTCCCCCAAGTATATTTTATTCAGTTTTTTGTGATTTCACATTTTTGTCAATTACTTGGACATCTTGGCACCTAGAAAGGATTTTTTTGCATAAGATGACTTCATTTATGCATTGAGGTTCTTAGTCTCTAATTTTATCGTTTGAGGAAGCATTATGGGTTTTTTTGTTCATCCTTTTGTGGTCATCCTAGCAAAGGACAACTATGGGTCTTGGCGAAACGACATCCTAACACATCTCAAGCGGCTTGATCTTTTGCCTTATCTATATGGACTCATACCTAAACTAGACACACCAGGGAGTTATTCAACATGGGTATTACCAGTGATCATGTTGTAGGGGTTATATGTTCTAGTGTTGATCTTGACATTGTGTGTTGTATCAGACATTGATTGTTCCCACACACTTTGGATGCAACTTTGGGAGATCCATGGAGACCCTCATATTTCTCCATACCCAAAGGATTCTACTACAAATTGTCTCAATTTCATACCCTTTGATGACAATACTTTAGAGGAGCTTGAGTCTATCACAGGTCTTGCATGTTCCAATGGTTCAAACTCTTGTCTTCATGTTCCCACTCTTCAGATCAAGACTTCATCACCATTTTTTGTTGTTCCTAATCAAATTGGCATCGCCACATCTTTGGCCCCTATTGGTTCAATACAACAAGACATCCATCATCTTTCAAACATAGCTACTTGGGATTCGTATCTTGTAGACATATCATCCTTGTTAGTAGAGTCCTATATTGCAGATCTAGAGGATTACTTTGAGGACATTCATCTCCTCTTTGTTGACAGCCATGTCATTGTTGTCAACCCACCATCTTCATCGCCTTTGTAGCTTGTTCTCCATTGGTCTTCACAGGTTTTTGGATTGACACCATCTCTTACCAACATGTGGACACTTGAGCAGTTTTCAAAGGCACGCATCATCTAGATTTGGATTCTTAATTCTTCCATCCTTTTGGATTGGCTTCTCCAATCAACGATGGATCTGTCTTCCTATGTCTTCCTATGTCTTCCTAAGGGGAGAAATGTTGTTTGCAGGCAGTGGATCATATTATGTCTTTAGGCGTTCATCATTGGCACAGGAGCTCTTTCTTAATGGGGGGATTCATATCCTCATTTTCTCTCTCCTACAAGGGGGACATCTATTGTACTTGTTTGACAAAAGTAGTCCTTGGGGGGTCACATTGAGTCCTTTTATCCTTCTTTCACTAGTGCAGTTATTTTTCTCTCTTTTAGAGAGGAGTTTTTCCCATGTGGTTTTCTCCTTTTCTTTGGTTATGAAAGATTCATTTGTTTGTACATGAGTACCTCATCAAGACTTATATCCAAGACCCATCCATGCATCCATCATTGCATTCTTCATCAGGGTTTTATAGCTTCTCCCTAAGTTGATCTTAAAGGGGGGTGTTGGAGTAATTAGAACATCACTTGATAATTTATAAATTAATTAATCATTAATTAATTATTAAGACCCTTATTACTTTATTCACTCAAGTTAAACTTAGAAGTGTTTTTTTATTATTAGATTGGACTAAAAATAGGTCAAGTTGTCTCATTGCATGGGATTAAGACACTTGTCACAATCTAATCAAATCCTCATCTAGGGTTTTCTTTTTTATGCTTTTATAAGCATTCACATTCATTGTAATAATTCATTCAGATTAATTCATTTGCACAATCAGTTGCTTTTTCAGATAATTTCTTCTCAAGGTTGCATGAGCATATCAACCATATCAATGGCTTTGTTCTCTCATTTGTGATAGGCGTTTTGGTTGCAGGTGATTTCTAAGAGTTGTGGGGTTCACTATCAACTCCAACACTTCTTACAAGTTACAAACCATATCCAATCTCCTTATAGATTGGACTTGCATCACTTGATACCCTAGAACATCTTGAGACACCATGCAGTGAGGAAATTGTCTCATTAACCAACCCTTGTTACATATTGAAAACATGTATTTATAGCATTACAATTTCACTTTGCAAGTTGGGGAAGAAAATTTGAATGTCAAACAAGCTTGCAGGCCACCCATGTCAATTTTCACAATCCTCGAGTGCTTGAAACCATGTCCTTGAGGGGCCCACACATGTTGAGAGGTGTTTGAAAGTCTTCCCTTATCATATCATATCCATTCAAGCCCATTAATGGCATGTCAGGATGTGCAAGGAGATAGGTGGATATTGATGCTCAAATGGCAAGGTTCCAAAAAAATGCATGCCAAATGGAGTAAACAAGGAAGAATCATTCCACAAGTTCGGCATCGAGGATCTAGGGATTTGAATGCCAAGAGGAAGGAAAGACCACTGGAGGGGAATGGTGAATAAGTAGTTGGGGTGCAAGGATGTCAGGTGAATAGGGTAGAGAAAATTCCATAGGCCCAAGGAAATAGAATGAAGGGACAAGGAGATTCAAGGACTCTAGATGCCACATGACAATTTTCTTTAGGTATGTTGGCATTAAGAATCTCAGAGGTCCAAAACTGGAAGGTGTAATGGGGAGTAGGGATCAAGGAAAAGGAGTACCTACTACCACAATAAGAAGTACAAAGGGGAGAACTGAAATCTTGAATGTTTGAGGAGAGTGTATGAGTGGGAGCAACAGGGGTCAAGATTCAAGACTACCACATACCCAATGTGATTTGGGAAGGAGATGGAAAGGCCCAAATGCCTACAAATGGTAGTGAAGGAGAAGAAGGAATCAAGGAATTTGCATTCCTGATACTACAAAAAGGGACATGGAATGTCGAGGTTCAAACTTTGGGCTTTTGGCATACACATCACAAAGTTAAGTGCATCTCCAAAGTCCAAACCCAAGAAGGAAGAAGGCCAACTGGAGGCTCGAAGAACAATCCGTAGAGAATCACGAGATAGAGGAAAGGGATGCAAATAAAGGAAAGTACGAAACTCCCACAGTGAAGACAAGGTGAGGTTTCGGGCAAAGGGGAAATGGAGGAAAAGGTACAAAGGAGGGAAAACCCAAAAACCTCCCCAAGGCAAAATAATGGACTTATAAGACATGAGGAGATGTTGTAATGTCCCCTTTGTCGGGTTCTCTTGCTTTGCAGTTGGCAATGACTTTTTGGGTTTGTGTCAGCATGTTCAGAGGAGTAAATTGATGTTACAAGTGAGTTTTTGTAAGTTTTTCTGGATTTTTTCTAGGTCTTTTCCAACAGAGTTGCTATCTTTAGCAGTGGCTGGTTGGATTGGGAGATTGAACTCACTTACTATTTTTAGCAAATTGCTATTTTTAGTGTGTGTTATTTTTAGCCCTTGATCTGGCCTCTATTCGTCTTTCAAATAGTGTAGTGCTTTCCAATTATAGCCCTGGTGAGTTCTAATGTTTTCAGAGGAATATTTTATTTTCCCACTTAAGTTTATAATGTTTCTTTATAACTTAAGTGAGGGGGGTGTGGGTTCATAAAGTGTACCCCTTAGCCTAGTAAGGTGACGTTTTTAAAAGAGGGCCATTGTTCTTCCTTGTTTGGCGCCTAAAAGAGAAGTAATTTATCATTTTTAAGGCTAATGTTATGCCTCATAAGTGGGACGCCTAGTTGGGGCTTGTTGGCGTAATAATTAACACCTCTGGAGTGTAAGTTTGTACGGACAGCTATGCACACTACGTGATGAGTGCTCTTCAAATTAGGAGGGGAAGCTCCCTCTTTTGCTAGTATGCGTTCTAAAAGTAAATTTTTTCGACTCAGCTAGAAGAGGCACGAGGTTAAGGAAACCAAGGACATTGCAGCTAAGGGTTTTCTCTGGTTTCGTAGGTCTTAACTACAACTAAAATTAAATACTTTAATCTATCCAATTTCCTCAAGAAAACAGAGCATGAGGAAAAGGAGCAAGAATGGTTTTATACGATAAACCGAGTACAGATTCACAACGTGAAGGCAAGGTGGCACAACAATTTGCTTGGCTGAATAGGTTTATTAATACACACATCACACGATAAGCTTTAGGTACAAACTCTCAACATGAAGGCATGGCACAACAATTTGCTCAATTTGAATAGGCTTATTGATAAAAAAACATAAAGGATAGCCAACTAGGACAGTAAATTGCATAGGCGAGACATGCATACAATCTACGATCGAACTAGCCACTATATTAGCTAAGGGAAGCATTCACCATAATAATTGCATGCAACCCAAGTGGCATAATAATTCATTATCATAATAAATACTCGTGAACAAATACAAAATAAGCAATATTACAGGCAAGGTAGGCACAGCATATATTACTCTCTCGTGCAAAAGTTATTTACAAATGAGCTAAATGCTCTTATTTATAGACATCAAAGGTGTAGGCAACCCTAAAATCACCTTGAGTCAACTACAATCTTGCAAGCATGCAAGATTTTATTCTCTAAGTCTAATAAAAGAAACTATACAGTTAACTGGAAAGTTACCATCAGTTAACCGTTACAAACAAGACTAACTGGACAATGTGCAACATGCACGTCCTTATTGAAAGAAAAGCTAACTACTAACTAACATCAATCAACTAACACTAACTGTAATGACCCCTTTCTGGTGAAAGCACTTAAGCCCGAAACTTGCACTCAAAGTGTTGCTCAAAGGGATATTAGAAACATTAGAGATCAATAAATTTCAGTAATAGTATCTAATAAGATCAAAGATGATATAAACATTTCATTCTTGTCAAAGAGTTACTCATTTCTTCCTTATCACTCTTATGAATGACTCTTCTATATAGGTACGTTAGAAAGTTATTTAAACATCTATCAAGATCCCAAAGATGATATTCTATTATATCATTTCATAATAGATTATTATTACTTATGGGACTCAATAATTGCTGCAAGCATCATTATTGAATAATCGTAAATAATAAATTATATATATATATTGTATGTGTCACCACCTAGGAGGTATATATCAATCTCTCTCTCTATATATATATCTAAATATATGCTTATCAATTACAAAACTATATTTATCAATATATGAATTATAGATACAGAAAATGAATTATACATGGGTCATCCTTATATTATACATCAAATATTACTAGCATCTTACTGACGATATAATAATAGACACCAAGTATAATTACTCCTGATGATAATATCATGAATAATATTATTCATCATATAACATTACATCCTAAGAATAATATCTTAAATAATATTATATATCACATATTATTACATTCTAATATCATAAACATTCAAATAACATTATGAATAACATTACATATCAAATATGATTAACATCACATTGTAAATAATATATATATCAAATATTACTAAGACCTCACTATCCTTACCTGTAATAAATAATCACATACCAGATATTGTGATCTGCAGACTCTGACTTAACCTCCGATCTGTTGTCTCTCCTCTTCTCTACAGCCAGCGATCTGCAGACTCTTTCTTTCCTAGCCAGCGATCTCTTACTTGCTATATTTACTTACTACCTATTACAGATTATCCTTGAAGTGATTCGGTATCTCCTTTTTATGCAGAATATGTTCACATATTCCTCTTGGTTCATATCTTCGTTGGAGTATGCTTTTGATATTCTTTTTATTTCTTCCCCCGATCCTCCTCTCTTTGCTTTAGAGAGCCTCTTCGTAAGTATCGTGCTTTGGCTGGGAAGAGTCACGTCACTTTGCGAAAGATCGTTCCTTTTTAAAAGTCAACCGCTGCATCCTTTGGTCTTAATCGCTCATTTCATATTGTTTGTGCTTGGCAATGAATCGGTATTTAAAGGTTTATACAATGGTTATTTTTGTAAAATAATATATGTAATGATTTTATATTTATCTTTATAAGTATAAGATCTGCAGCATTGTGTTATGATAATTATTATAATTTATTGATCTTATTTAATTTTATTTATATTTTATTTATTATTCTATCTTAACATTGATTTATTTGCATTTAAATATTTGACATTTTAATATTAAAATATTGATTTGCCAATAATATTATTATTTTCTTGTGTCAATATTTTGTGATTATAATATTATTTTGATAATTGTAATTATAATAAAATTGTTAATATATATATATATATATATATATATATATATATATATATATATATATATATATATGTACTTTGTTATTTATTTATTTGCATTTAGGTTTTAATATGTATTGTATTTGTGTATTTGTACTTCAATGCTTAGAAGTTTTAGTGTTCCATTTTGGGGACATGACAGTCCTTCCCGCCCAAGATTGCTTGTCCTCAAGCAATCACAATTCCAACATCTTTCAAGGTTCTTTATTGCATTTGGATACTAATAATAATTCAGTTTAGATAAGTGAGTTTGTTAGTACCTCCCAACATAGTTCTTATACTAGTAGTAATCATGAACACCCATGGAAAAAATCTTGTTTGGAGGCACATCCGAGATGAACCAAACACATGGATATACTTAATGAAGCATGCACATAAATACACATAGTATATTCTGGAATACATGTGGGTTACAAGGTATATCAATAAATACACATAAGTCTCAAAGTGTGAATATACACATGGACACAAGTAAGACATGAGGTATACACATGAACACTAGTCACAAAGTATACGCATGATCACACATAAATCATAGTGTACGACACAAAGTATTCACTTGAATGCACTGGAATACATGTAATACATAAGTGCACATAGAAAGAATGAAGCATGCACACAAATACACATAATGCATGAAGTATAAATACACGTAAGTCATATGGATACACATATACATACAAGTACACACAAGTCATAATATACACTTTATAACTCAAAACCACATAAATGAAAAAATTAAAGCAGACAATCAAGCAACTCAACCAAGCAAATAAGTAGCTCAACCAAATAAGCACACAGTAAGTAGTTCAACCAAACAAACAAGTAGCTCAAGCAAGCAAGCAACCAATTCAATCACACATGTAAGTAGCTCAAGCAACCAACCAACCAATTCAATCACACATGTAAGTAGCTCAAGCAAGCAAAGAAGTAGCTCAAGTAAGCAAGCAACTAGGTCAAGCACTCAGGCAAGTAGCTCAAGCACACAAGCAACTAGCTCAAGTAGACAAGCAAGTAGCTCAGACACACAAGTAACTAGCTCAAGTAGACAAGCAAATAGCTCAAACACGCAAGTAACTAGCTCAAGCAACTTGAGATAACATTCCTCACTTTCTGGAAAGAAATTTTAACAACACATCTTGTTGGAGATACATGCAGTACATGCACGATTACATGAAGTCACAAAGCATATATATGAATACATGTAAGTCATAAAGTATATACTTGAATTCAAAGTCACAAAGTGTACAAATACAACGTCATAGAGTACACACTCAAATATATATAGAAGTAAGAGTATACACTCAAATGCAAGTTCAAATACAAGGCATAGAGTAGACACTCAAATAAAAATACAAGGCATAGAGTAGACACTCAAGTATAAATACAAGGTCACGTACTCTCAAATACAATCACAAGTCAACTCAAATAAAAATACAATCATAGAGTATACACTTGAATACAATTGCAGAGTCATAGAGTATACACTCAAGATACAAATACAATCACAAGCCATAGAGTATACAAATGCAATCATAATTCATAGAGTAATCATAATTCGTAGAGTAATCATAATTCACAAAGTATACACTCAAATACAAATTTACTCGAAGGAAGTATACTATCAAACAATTGGGAAAGGGGATTTGGTGCATCCCATACTACACCGTGGACCCATCCACTATCCCAAGGTCATCAAGTATACACCTGAGTAGGAAGCATACACACGAATACACATAATACACAAAGCATTCACTTGAACATATGTTACAAGGCATACAAGTAAACCTTTGAATACACACAAATTATCTCAAAGCATATACTTGAATATAAGTAAGGCACACGTAGCATTGACTCAAACAACACCTTGTTGAAGTTATGGGTCTCCTCAATCATAGGTATGGTTGAATAGGATGGCTGCATTGGGACGCCCATAGAGGTGTTCCTTCCAAGCCCAAGAGCAGGTACGCAGGCCCTCTTGGCCCAACAATGGCAGACACACAGTCATCCATGTGGGTGGGCTACTTGGAAGGGCCTCTAGCACCTGCTATCCCTTCTGCACCTCCTATTTCCCCATCCCCTACTATGATGGAGAGTTTCTCAAGTTGATCTAACCATGCAATAGTTTGAAGGAAGGATTTTCATAGGAGGCCCTTAGAGCACTCCCTTCTCAGCCCAAGAGCGGCTAAACAACCCCCTTGGCCCCCAATGACAGACCGCAGTCATCCAATGAGGGTGGTCTACCTCGAAAGGACCCTAGTATCTGCTCAACCTATCGGTTCCATCCCTCAAACAACTACATGATTGTTGATGATACAAACGATTGCATCTAATGATTATCATATTGACAATTTACCTTTAATTACACCATCCTATGGGGATTCATGAATTTATCAAGATATTAAGAGTTCAATGTAAATAATCTGAATGTATATGCAATGGTCCCTTATGCTATTCAATGTTTATGTTGATCAATTATCAAATATTAATAACTCCATTAACATCTTTATCAGTATCAAATCCAATTTATCAATCATTAATATTTACATTCATAACATGTTTAACAATTAGTATTTTCTAATTATATGTAGGTATTTATGATTGTTGATTTAGGGCTATGAGAGTACACACCTAATACTTACCACTTTGATCTGCAAGGACCTCTTATTTTCCCAGCCAACGAGGCAGCCTTCGTATTCTTTGTCTCTAGTAAGTTTGTATACACTATTTTCACAAGATGGCAGGAAAGTTGCTCCGATACCACTTGTAATGACCCCTTTCTGGTGGAAGCACTTAAGCCCGAAACTTGCATTCAAAGTGTTTCTCAAAGGGATATTAGAAACATTAGAGATCAATAAATTTCAGTAATAGTATCTAATAAGATCAAAGATGATAGAAACATTTCATTCTTGTCAAAGAGTTACTCATTTCTTCCTTATCACTCTTATGAATGACTCTTCTATATAGGTACATTAGAAAGTTATTTAAACATCTATCAAGATCCCAAAGATGATATTCTATCATATCATTTCATAATAGATTATTATTACTTATGGGACTCAATAATTGCTGCAAACATCATTATTGAATAATCGTAAATAATAAATTATATATATATATATATATATTGTATGTGTCACCACCTAGGAGGTATATATCAATCTCTCTCTCTATATATATATCTAAATATATGCTTATCAATTACAAAACTATATTTATCAATATATGAATTATAGATACAGAAAATGAATTATACATGGGTCATCCTTATATTATACATCAAATATTACTAACATCTTACTGACGATATAATAATAGACACCAAGTATAATTACTCCTGATGATAATATCATGAATAATATTATTCATCACATAACGTTACATCCTAAGAATAATATCTTAAATAATATTATAGATCACGTATTATTACATTCTAATATCATAAACAATCAAATAACATTATGAATAACATTACATATCAAATATGATTAACATCACATTGTAAATAATATATATATCAAATATTACTAAGACCTCACTATCCTTACCTGTAATAAATAATCACATACCAGATATTGTGATCTGCAGACTCTGACTTAACCTCTGATCTGTTGTCTCTCCTCTTCTCTACAGCCAGCGATCTGCAGACTCTTTCTTTCCTAGCCAGCGATCTCTTACTTGCTATATTTACTTACTACCTATTACAGATTATCCTTGAAGTGATTCGGTATCTCCTTTTTATGCAGAATATGTTCACATATTCCTCTTGGTTCATATCTTCGTTGGAGTATGCTTTTGATATTCTTTTTATTTCTTCCCCCGATCCTCCTCTCTTTGCTTTAGAGAGCCTCTTCGTAAGTATCGTGCTTTGGCTGGGAAGAGTCACGTCACTTTGCGAAAGATCGTTCCTTTTTAAAAGTCAACCGCTGCATCCTTTGGTCTTAATCGCTCATTTCATATTGTTTGTGCTTGGCAATGAATCGGTATTTAAAGGTTTATACAATGGTTATTTTTGTAAAATAATATATGTAATGATTTTATATTTATCTTTACAAGTATAAGATCTGCAGCATTGTGTTATGATAATTATTATAATTTATTGATCTTATTTAATTTTATTTATATTTTATTTATTGTTCTATCTTAACATTGATTTATTTGCATTTAAATATTTGACATTTTAATATTAAAATATTGATTTGCCAATAATATTATTATTTTCTTGTGTCAATATTTTGTGATTATAATATTATTTTGATAATTGTAATTATAATAAAATTGTTAATATATATATATATATGTACTTTGTTATTTATTTATTTGCATTTATGTTTTAATATGTATTGTATTTGTGTATTTGTACTTCAATGCTTAGAAGTTTTAGTGTTCCATTTTGGGGACATGACACTAACTAAGATTCCATCCTCCTGCGAAGATATCTCCAAGAATGAGATAGGCGTGCATGATATCAACAAGGAAAACTCAAGAACTGACGTTGAGTTAACTGCTGCTTGTGACTCATCCTTGTAAATAACTGCAGGATCCAACTAGGCGTCTACTTCAAGCCCTCTTTATTTATTATCTCGTCCAGGAATTTATCGATTGTATCATCATCTAGCACTTTGACGCTATCCACAATGATCAACTGTCTGTCTAATTCCTTATCTCCATCCTCGATAGCCCTTTGATTGTCTCTCACCTCTGTAGTCACCTTAGTGAAACTGATAGTCAACATTGAAAACTCCTCCAACTTAGATGCCTCAGGATCTCCACCCAGGTTATCACGAATCAGCTCTTCAAACTCAGCCTGAATTGCCTCCAACTCGGCGTATGAACCATCCTCACGCCGATAGTGACATGGGATCTGGGTGATAAACTCGCTGATAAATCGATGAGTTGAGGCAACCTTCTCCTGTATTACACCCATTTTAGAAAAACTCTATCATACGTTTCCACTTGGCAAAGATACAATTCAGTAATGTCCCCTTCTCATCAGTGATCAGTTCAGTTGCTCATCAACCTATTCCGAAGGCCCGTAGGCTCGTTGAGGTAAAATTAGGGTTTCCTTTGTTGGAGGTTTTGTGGTATTTCTCGGAATTTACTATTTATAGTAAATTCTATTTTTGGCAGTATCTCAATTATTAGCTCTTCAGTTAAGTTCCTCTTCAGTTGGAGCAATAAGGTGTTTTATCAGTTCTGGCTTAAAAGCTTTATTTGGCGAAAAGTTAAATTAAAGGCATTAATGTTAAATTTTTCAATTGACCCCTTGGCCTAGTGAAATAACTTAAGTTGTGTTTTAAAAGTGGCCATGAAGGGGGACGCCTTCATTAAGAGTTAATTAAGAAAACATTTAATGAATGATTTATTGTCTTGAAGTGGACGCCATTTTGAGGGAGTTTTATATTTTTGGAATTTGAAAATATTTTAAATGTCTATTGGGGCGTCCCTTGCCTGGAATCTGAAAAGTCATCCCATTTTCTATAAAGATGAAGCTTTGCTACAGCATTTGAAATCCATGAACTTATGCTAATATTATGCTGTCAAAATGACAACTTGGTTTTCACTTTGAGGGATGCTTACCTCCTAGTTTAAATCCAATTTTGTGTTTGAAATATAACACCTAATTGGTCCTATTGCTGCTTCTCATTCAGACTAGCAGATGGAGCTCAATTGTTGAAGAATTTTTGGAGTTTTATCAATTTTGAAGTTGTTGGTTTACCTACAGCTGAATCTGTTTTTTGTTCACAGCTCATTGTCTGATTTAGATATTGTTCTGGGTATTGATGCTACTTGATTGTAGACCAAGGGCGACCATTCTCACCAAAAATCAGAATTTATTTCAAAGTCTGCAATTTTTAAAGGCAAAATCGAACTTCTCAGTCAGGCCGTACTTTTCATGATGGCATAGAAATTCGTGCCAAATCGCTGGTTGCTTTTTGAAGTCATTTCTTTGTTGCATCTTGGGCGCCAACCTCCTAGGAAGCATCTGCATTTGGTTTCATTCAATTCGGAGGTAAAATGAAAAAGTTATGAACATTTCATTGATTCACAGTTTGCTGGTTTTACATTTTCAGTTTGCTGGTATAAAAAATCAGATTGCTAAATGTTCATATTTTGGTTTGGTTTTCAATAATTCCGAAGGGTATTTTAGAGAGAGATCATTTCCTATCAGTTGTACTTGATTCTACTGAAAAACACTTATCATTTGTTGTAGTTCTCTTCATTGTAAAGTTGATAACAGTAGTATTGTTTCAGTTTATTTAATTGTTGTTTTTTAGTGTTTAATTCTCACATTGTAACCCCTGGACGGTTTACTGCCAGTGTGGAAAAAGAACTTACTAATCCTTTCATTGTACCCACTGGAAAAGTGGTGAATTCCCACTCTTGAGTGGATGCCTACCGCAGCGGATGAATTGTTTATGTGTAATTTCTTTCCCCCCATTGTTTTAGTGGAAGAGTGGAAATTCTCTCATGGCTGGTTATCTGCCTAAGTTCCTTCAATTTTGTAATTAGTACTTCGCCATATGTTAGCACCTAGCCTTCTAAAGGATCTTGCGTGCACATTCTTGGTGTTGAGTTTAATTCCTCTCATTCAATTGTAATCATTTCAGTTATTGATTAAGTAGATCTTAGGGATCCTCTGATCATATGCTCGCCCCTCCTCCTTAAGTGGTTTTAGGGCGCATTCTTCGTTAGAGTTACTATTCTGCATCGTTTTGGTTTTGAAGCTAACCTTAACAGGTGCATGGTTACATTGTAATTGCTATTGAAAATCAAAAAAAATTGAGAGGGTATCTTTCAAATTCTCTCCAAGTGAAAACCTTCTTTTTATCTCCTGCTACTTCAATGGCGTCATGGGCAACTGCAAGCTGTGATATAAGAATTAGATCCTTCGGCTTACGCTCCGCTATGAAAATCTCGAGCTCCTGAATCCTTTGTCAAAGACTATGCGTCAACCCTCAACTGATACAGCTCTGTAAGGAGGCGTTGACCAGCAACGATGAAGTCCTCAATCCAGGTATCTAAAAGCTTTCCTCGATTAATCAAGTAGCGAATCCTCTGTTGATCTGTAGCCATCTCTCGAAGCTGTGGGAGTAAAGGTGCCTGCCCCTTGTTTCCATGAAGCAAACTTGAGATGTACATGCAGAGTTGCCTGACTTCAGCCTTGAGGGCTGCCTTATCTTCACCATCCTTCATGACACGTTCCTCCACATTACTCGCGACGACTCTGAATCGGCTTTTGTCGGTGTGTCGAGTACTTTTACCTAGATTTTCTTTGACGAAGGTAAAGTCACCAACATCAACCTCATCTAGATTCTTGCCTTCCGGAGGTGTAGCAACCTCTATGATGATTTCAGCTTCAAGATTCTTCTCAATGTTGACCTGCTTTCTGGCCCTCTTATTCAACCTGTTCTGATAAGGTTCACCGAACTCAGACAAGTCAAGCTCATATGAAGGCATACGCCTTTCTCTTCCCAATGACCTCTCGAGCCAAGATGAATAAGCAAAGCTATCCTCTTGAGGAGTTGCTTCTACTGTGTCAACCACTGGCGGATCAACTGGCATGAAGGTCTCGTGTACTGGAGATTCGGGTTATGAATCAATATCGATCGGAGATGACTGCTGTGAAAAAGGTGGACCAGTCTCACCTTGTATCACCGGTTTTGCTGGAACTACTGGCTCTGCTGGAATAACTGGCTCTGCTGGAACTACTAGCTCTCTCTCAACCTGTTTCCTCTTGGTGATGCTCTTCCCTTTTGAATTCACCCCAATCTTAACCCCTTCAAGCAGCTTCAAGATAACCTTAACTCGAGGCTTCGCCCTAGAAGTAGAAGGCTAAGAAGAAATCGTTGCTGACGGCTTTGCAACTGGAATCACCCTTCGCTTCCGCTTGCTCTCAAGGAAGTACATGCTTGTTTTAATAACTTACCTAGACAAGTCCTTTACTGAAGTATTCATTGGGACATACCAATCAGGTTGGCGAAGTGGCTGGCAAGCGACTTGATCCTTAATGAATGAATTGAGAAGTATCTCGCCATCATCATCAGACAAACCCTCCACATCTTCTGACAAGAAATCAGCAATCTGTGGGAGAGTAAACCTACAATAATGACGCCGACGCACCTCAAAGTCATCCTCACAGTTGACCCAAAAGACCTCAAGCGCTGCCGAATGTGAAATGTTTCGCTCCAACCTTGCTGAATAATGACCCAACAGATCATAGGTAAGCCTCTGAGGAAAACACTCGAGACGGAGTTTCTCTAACTCGTTTGCCATTAGCTTGCAATCGGCAGCTGTTTTGCACTTGTAAATACCTAATCCGAAAGGAAAGGTGAAAGTTGGCTTATGTCGATTGCGAAGGAAAGTGTGAACCTCGTGTGCCTGTCTCATAAACTCATGAAAAGAACTTTGTACGACGGGTACCTCGGTAGCATCAGAGGCTCTCCTGTGTATCCATACACACGGATATATGTGAAAGTAGGGAATTGGATGAACCAATCCGCCCAACTCTCCATCGCTGATTTAGCTTCTGAGGAAATCCTAGCATGCATCTCGTTGTCTAAATCTCTGACTGTCCTCATAAGAAAGTGATCATTCACAACTCTAAAGTCCTGTTCAGCTTTCGAAAACTCCAACTGAGAGTAGTATTCGTGCACTCGCTGAACGCCCAAAATTCCATTGGTCTTCAATAGTCTAAAGCTGCCTTGAAATGCAACCAAATAAACTAGAAAAGTCAGCATGTGGAATTCGTGCATTTTAAGGAACTCTGTAATCTGCTGGTGAAGACACTCACTGATAAACATTGCCCAGTCAAAGGTTTCTTTCTTATCAATAACTCGAGAGATGAGGTAGAACATCCATGGTCGGAAAACGCTTGCGTCTTCTTGACCTGCTAACCGGTTGAGTAAAGTTATTAAAATGGTGATCTCATCCTTGAACTCACCACGCCCAATTTTCTTTGGCATGTTGGTTTTCTGAGCTTTCAACCATCGCTGAGCTACTTTCTTTTGCTATCTCTCTTTGTCCTCCTCCCATATTATGTCACAATTTTGAATGGATACTGCAAAATGATCTGAGCGTGGAGGAATAGAAAAGCATTTTTCTACATCCCTCGGTTTAAGGCTACAAACAACCCTTCCATCAGTCGACCTGATTTGTCTGGTAGACGAGTCATAATGCCTGATACAAGCAAGTACAAACTCGAGGTCAAAAACTAAGATAGGAATGGAGGCTGCTGCAAGTATCCCTGAACGCTCAAGGTTTCTAATTGTAGTACTGTTGGTACCCTCCAATGTATTCAAATTGATGACAGGGTAAACATGACCCAAGTCAGTATCGATAGTTTTCAGAAAATTGTGAAGAAAGACCTGTTTGGCCTTGTAATCTATGGGATTGTACTACATTCTGAAAAAACTAGATTATTGACTATAAAGTCGGGTATGTTCGAACAACTTTGGAAAAGGCTGAAAAAGCTCGAGGATAGGCTAAAAATAGCAAGTGGAAGTGAATTTTTTCGGAAAAAATTTGAGATATGGGTTTTGTGCAGAATCAAATTCTAATACAACCTAGATCGATAGAATTGTGGAAAAATGTGATTTAGGCTTGCATGCAAAAGGTTTTCAGTTGAGATTTGAACTGGCAGTTAGGGGTACTGGGGGCAATTTTTCCTGCGAAAATCTAGAACATGGGTTTTGTGTAGAATCGAATTCTAAGACAACCCAAATCGACAGATTTGCGAAAAAATGTGTTTTAGGTCCACATACAAAGAAAATTTTGGAAAGATGCACAGTGCTCTAGAATAGAGGCAGCGGGGCAATTTTCACAAAATAATCTAAGACATGGGTATTGTCGTTGATGCTGAAATACTCGAACCCAAATGATGTTTTTCAGAAGATTTTGTTGTTTTCTTTGACATGAGAAGAAAACCTAAGACGAGAATAGAGGAAATAAGACAGAAGAATAGAAGTTTTATGTTTTGTTTTTATCTTCTTCTGTAGAAATTCACCTATGCTTGAAGTAGATCTGATGAAACCTACATGCAAATGGAAAACAAAGTCTGAAATATTCTTCACCCGAACATTCTGAATTTGTAGCTACGAAGAACACTGAAATTTGACACCTAAAGCACCTTCAGATCATTTTTATGCTCAAGAAAAGACGTTTTTCATCAGCTCACAATGAGAAATAATGGACGCCATATGCAAAATATATAAGAAATTAACTTCAAAGGCATATTAAATGCATGCCATGTCTTGGAAAATGCTCTTAGACTTCAACTGGACCTTCAAAACCCACGCATGGCCTATAATTGGCTTCAAAATCAATTAACTGCATGAAGAACAACCCTAATTAGGACGCCACCTTGAGAAGTTTAGTTAACAAATGCATGCAAGCTAATCTCGGCCAGTTAAAAACTAAAAATAAGCTCTAGAAGAAGTCGACTTGGAAAGAGCTGAACTGAAGATCTATTCAGTTAACTGTTTCACCTCTCATGCTCACTTCTAATCTTGAGTTCAAAAGTCAACCTTTGACTTTAGGCGTCCTTTCCAGACTTAGACATTTTTCTGAAAATTTGAATTTGAAAACCTCACCAGAGCTCACGTTTGACCACTGATTTTGATTGACTACCATATCGGATCAACTAGCTGACAGTTTCGTTGAAGAGCAAGATCAAATCTGACAAAAAGACTCCTTGAGGTGACAACCCCTAATTCATCTATCTAAGGCCTCAAAATGAAGGGCACCCTTGGCCTCCAAGGGCGCTTTTTGACCTCAAACTCAGAAAATTTTCAGGCATTTTCCATCATTTTCACTGTGAATTTGACCTTACTTCACTTTACGTTTCCCAATGTTTGGCAAAACCTCAGAACTAGCTGACTGGCTCACTGCGGAGCTGACTGAATTCTTAACAAGAGCTCTTGGAGAGCACTTCCCGTAAAAATATTGTTTGACAGCTTTAAAACATGGGCGCCCCTGCCTCCAGGGGCGCTTTTCCTCCCAGACTCAGCCATTTTCAAAACTGGCTAAAATTCACAATCTCCGGCTGTAGGCTGCTGAGACATCCTCTGACCTGATTGAGATATGCAACAGAAAGCTCAACCCGACACGGACAGGATGAGCACTTGCAATCATCAAAAAGACTGAATTCAAGGCACCAAAACCTTTGGCGCCCCTGGCCTCCAAGGGCACTTTTGACATTTTTGGACAGTTTTGATCATGTCTGGAACCTTAAGTTTGACCTTTGACCATGGCAACATGGCAACTCTGATTCGCCTGCTGACAGATGCGTTGCGAAGCTGGATCAAGACGGAAACAAACCTCTTAGGTGTCACTTGATCAGAAAACTTCATCTGAAGCTCCAAAAACATGGGCGCCCCTG
The DNA here is from genome assembly GCA_007115665.2 of Sequoiadendron giganteum. Lineage (NCBI taxonomy): Eukaryota > Viridiplantae > Streptophyta > Pinopsida > Cupressales > Cupressaceae > Sequoiadendron > Sequoiadendron giganteum. The sequence goes on along the minus strand of CM021101.1, from coordinate 431,145,743 downwards.
GCTGAGAGGTGCGCTTTTTCACTCTAGACAGTCATTTTCAATTTCCCTCGTTTTGCGTTCAATCTCCAATTTCAGGTGATATACTGATCCGTTGGACTGGTTGGTTGGCTCATCGCGAAGCTAACAGGATTCCAGAGAAGACATCTTGGAAGAGACAAGTCACAAAAAGTTGATCTAGGCCTCCAGAATCAAGGGCGCCCCTAGCTCAAAGTTGCGCTTTTTATTCCAGAAGCCATTTTTACAGCATCTTCACCTCATCAAAAAACCCCTTTGATACGAAGTAACTTTTCGGACAAAACTCACCATAAAAACATCACCGAAGTGTTTTGAACTTAGCTTTTGACACCTGGCACCTGGCCATTTGCCATTGATGAGCTCAGAAAACCTAACTTCTCACTTGAAAAAACAAAAACTACCCACCAGGCTTAAACTGAGTTTTAACTGAAATTGACTTCACCATTGTGATCGTGAAGCAAAATAAGCCAATTTTGACAAGTTTCAATTTTTAGGGTTTTTGACCTAAAAATAGGGGTCCAGAAACCCTAATTTTCAAATTTTTCAAATTTTGCCAGTATGTTCGTGGCATCACACTGACTCAAAGTCCATACTTGATTGGCCCAAAAACTATGTTTTGACATCATTTTGACAAGGTTTAGACCATTTTAAGCAAAATGCCTTAATGAAGCAAAACAATTGGTTTGGGTACAACAGGGCTTAATGTCATTTTAAAAAAAAACAAAAGTGAAAAGTGAAATTTTGGAGGAAAAAAGTTGGACTCCCCTCTTGGGATAATTTCATGTTATTTTCAAAAAGGTGAAATGGAGGGAAATGAAATGAGAGTTGCCCTAATTTGTCCCTCACTTTATAAATATGAATTTGAGCTCTCTTTGGTTATGGTTGATTTGACAACTTAAGGAGATGCTGCTGGAATGAGCTCAGGGAGGTCTTCTTTGCTGGTTGAGGACGAAGACCCTCTTCTCAGTTGCTGGTTTTGGTGGTGAAATATCCACCCTGGCTGGTTGGAGTGATTCTACCTCAAGAATCACCATTGTTTTCAAGGGTTTGTTCTTTCTAGGGTTTCTAATATGAAGTTATATTAAGTTCTTTGAAGTTCATTTTTGGAATTGGTTAATATTAGTTTCAGTGGTTTGATGAATTTGGCTTTGAAGAAGATGAAGACTTTTAGGGTTTTTTGATGTGGCCTCTAATACAGATAACAGTGATATTTTGGTGTGATTGCTAGTTATATGCAGTGATTTACACCTGGTCGTACTTCCCTCTAGGCAGGCCGTACAAGTAGGTGGGATCCTTCTTGAAGTTGATCAGATTCATACCTCTTTCTGGGCAGCAAGACTCTCCCAAAAGTGACGCCCAGGCTAGTTGAACACTTCCAAAAGCAAAGGTCTTATAAATGGACATCCAAATATTTTAAAATAAATTAGAATTGGATCGCCCCTGTTCTGCTCCAGGCACCTGATTTCATTTACTGCAAGTCTGAAACTGCTTGTTGAAGATTAGAAAGAGTTGTGTTCAGTTTTGGGTGATCAGTTTGCGAGTATGAGTGTTATAGTTGGGTCTGTGAAGCTGGGTCAAGCATTCATTGACTGTGGAACACTACTGTGTGTGCTGGAATGATAGGAGATGCTTTATGGAAGGTTACACAGTCTGATAATTGCACACAAGTGTTATAACAGCAGGTTTGGGAAGACTTTCAGTCCACTTTCCCTAGAGGTATTTCACCCTAAACAATAAGTGTTACCATTGGATGTATCATTGAATGGTTCTTGAGTGTTTTGGAATTCTCGTAAGTGTACAGCAGTTTGAAAATGAATGCAAACAGTTACTTTAAAGCAATGGGCAATGGCTGAGTCCTAATGATTCTAATCTTTCAATATCTAGTTTAACTCAAACTGCATGTATATATATGTAGTGTCGAAAAAAGTAATCATTTTTCACACTTAATTTAGATAATTGACATAAATTTGAATTAATTGTATCTTGGAATAGTGTTGTAATGTGTTGTACAAATTCACATCATTCTAGTGTCCTTAATTAAAATATACTTAAATTGTACCTTGCTAAGGTGTTGTAAAGTGTTGTAACACACTTTCACACTTAGCTAGGGTTTCATTAATTTATGGTGGTTAATTGAGTTTAATTGGCCCCTTTAATTCAAAATCAAGCCCTCTTTTCAAGGATCTACCCCGACACCAAATAATGATATTGTATGACATTTAATTTGGTAAATTTCGTGTCCTGAAAAGTGTTGCTAGGACCCATTCGCCTTTACTGGCGCAAGGTGTCCTCTCCACATAGGGCACCCCTTTCTTTACATTTTTGAGGTGGGTTTTTGATGTTATTTCACCTCCCCGAAGCTTCGTCTTAGAAATTGTGCTAGGACCCATTCGCCTCTAAAGGCAAATGGGTCCCTCCTTGAGTAGGACACCAATTTTTCAATTTGATTGTGGTGGGATCCTTATGATTTTAATACCCAAATCTGAGGTCGGCTTGAATTATTTGAATTTTAGGGTTAATCTCTAAATTTAGTATAAATATGGGGTTAATTCGCATAGTTTCATCCTAGAACTTCATAAGCAATCAAGAGTGCTTCCACAAGAGTTTACAAGGGCAATTCAAAGGCATTTCAAGGCTGATTATCAAGGTTTTATTGCAACAATTCAAGATCATTTCACCATGACAAAGGCATAGTGCATTCCTATTTGTTGCTAAGCTAAGATAGTTGATGTAGCATTGAGGATCTACTTACAAGCATTGTTTCACATCTAAGATCTACATTCTTCATGGCCACTTCATGTTAGTTTGCAGATTTACATTGCAAGACATCATCCAAAGTATCAACGTTTCATTATTTCATATTTCATGCTTCAATTTCATTATTTCATCATTTGGTTTAATTACCTAAAAGGGGTTTGACCAAGGCAAACCCCTATTCACTAACAATCAACAAGTTTTTCTTCCCTTGGATGTGTGATTGCAGGTTTTAGGTTGAAGAGCAAGACTTGGAAAAAAATTGTCAAAGTCCAAGTGTTGCAAAATTGTCATTCATAGTGCAAAAACAAATAAGTGAGACTACAAAATTTATTCCAAACTTTCGGGAGCTGAAAACCTGGAAATTGAGAGTGCAAACATTGAAGTATAGGACCTAGAAGTCAGTTTTCCAAAACCGTGAAAGGACCCATTCGCCCCTACTGGCGAATGAGTCCTCCGTAGGGCTTGAAGCAATGAAAACTTGGGATTTGGGAGTGTTGACTGAGAGGAACAAAACACAAAAGTCATTTTCCGGAACCCTAACAGGGACCCATTCGCCACTAAAGGCGAATGAGTCCTTTGTAGCTCAAAAAGAGCAACTTTTTGGCCAAGTACACACTTTTTTATGCTCTAAAAACTTCCCCCATAGTTGCCATAACAATTAGGTAGCATTTTTTATTGTTATTTGCATCATATCATACACATAATTGAAGGTTTTATATGAAGATTTAGTGGTTCATCATCTTGATCAACTCATTTCGATGCAAACCCTAATTTTTCTATTAATTATTTTGGTGAGCCCGACCTTTTAACATTCTAACTTCTGATTTGGAGTGCATTTAAACCCTAGATCTTAGTTTTGCAATAGTTTGCATTATGTTTGCACTAGTTGCATTACATTTAGAGTTCTTTAAAATTGCATTAGTTTGCATTGCATATAGGGTTTAAATTTACATTCTTGCATTGTTTAAATCTGAAAAATTCAAAACTTTGCATGCATATTACATTGATTTCGCATAGTGTTTGTATATTAGTGTATTTTTCATCATTTATATTGAAAAATTGAGTCAAAATCGCATTTCAAGAAGTGTCATATAGGTCATCATTTAACCTTCATTTCACTTGCATTAGGTCATCAAATTCTGGAAATTTCTGTCACAAGAGTTACAGTTTGAAACTGAGCACATAAAACACATAAAACAACTTAAAAATTGCAGTTTTCACCTTTTTAAACCCTGATTTGGGACCCATTCGCCTTAGGTGGCGAATGAGTCCCTATATAGACATTTTAGGCAAATTTGTGGGTAGTTGTTAGTCTCTGGTTTGCAGTTTTGTTATTGTGTTCAGATCTGAGAAATAAATTCCTGAAACTGTTTGTTTTTGCATTCAATTCATTGCTCATTCAGATAGATTTTGCAACATTGTGGAAAACATTCTCTTGCATATTTCAATTCAAAGTAGTGTTAGATGTCTGCATTTTTCTTTCATTTTCAGCATCATTGCAGCCTTAGATAGATTATTTTACATTTTGCAATCATTAGAAAACAAAAACAAAAAACAAAAAACATCAAAAGCAACAAACAAAAAAATGATAAGCCTTGGAGAAAGCATGTCCTTCAAACCCTTTAGTTGTGATGACTTTGACATGTTAGATGAAGCCCTTGAGGACTTCATCTCACCTAAATCATCCACTAAAGCTTTGATGCAAGAGGATGCAAAAGGATGCATGCGTAGACAATCATGACAATCACAATTGTTCTTCTCCCGATACCTCTCCTATTAGTGACGAAGGTATCTTGGTGAAAGAAGATACAATCATTGAGAATCATGAAAGTCTTGTCTGTCTCTCTTGGGAAGATAGTATGACACAAGAAGATGAGATCATTAACACTACTTTACCTAGTCTCCATTCATCTCCCAACACCTCCCCTACTTGTGAGAATACTTTAGTGAAAGAGGATGTAATCATTAACAATCATGAAAATCACATTTGTGAAGAGGATATGTTGGTGTAAAGAGATCCAAATCATAGTAACGAGACTCGGACTCGGCTCGGACTCGGCTAGGGCGACTCGACTCGGGACTCGGGGACTCGGGACTCGGACTCAGCGCAGACTCGGCAAAATGAAAAAAAGTTGAAAAAAACCTAGAAATTTAGAGATTTTTAAGGATTTAAAACTTGTTTCAAGCACCCTTTATTGAATACAACACAAATAAAAGCAAATTTGATCACATACACAAGTATACAACGATCACATAAGTATAAAGTACACAAATTGTAGTTGCGCTGCTGAAGGAAATAGCATACTTAGATATATAGATTATAAAACTAGTCAAATGTATACAAAAGTCATGGAATATGAAATCCATAACATCAAATGTTCCATACAAATATGAAATATCAAAACAATAGCTATGACTCTATGACTCTATGGCATAGTGGAGCCAACATCCTTCCTACGAAGGCGTCTAACGCTCCTGGATGATGTTGCAGCTGCAGCCATAGTCTCTGCCTCTGTCTGAGTCTCCATGCCACTCTCACCAACAGCAGCTATGTCTCCTCGTGCTCTAGCCTCCTCCTCAGCCATGGCTACAACCTCAGCCTCTCTCTCTGCCTGGTCCACCCAATCAAGGTCCTCGTCACTAAAGACTGCATCTGTAGCCTCAGTGGTCCACTCAGACTGTGGATCAACCTCATCTAGATTGATCGGGGTGTTGTCGTGGTCAAAAAGCTTCTTGTATCTGAGCCGAAGGTTGTAATGAACATAGACCAAGTCATTCATCCTCTCCACTGTCAATCTATTGCGCTTCTTGGAGTGTATGTGCTCAAACATACTCCAATTGCGCTCACAACCAGATGAACTGCATGGCTGGCTCAATAGACGAATGGCAATATTCTGCAGGTTCCGTGCATCAGAACCAAACAACCTCCACCAGCTATCTGAGATGAGAAAAAGAAACAAAATCAATCTCATTTCAAGTTTCAAGTTCAACATTTAATAATAAAATACAATATAAAAAGATGACAATTATGCCCTTAAATATATTTTTACCTGGTAGTAATGTTGTCCTACTGTCTATGGTCATTTGACGTGCAAAGAAGTCTCCTCGTGCCTTACTGAAGGCATCTATCTCCTGCACTATCTGTGTAGTAACAGCGGGCAACATCCGCTCTATCGTCGAGTAGAGCCCACTAAGAATTTCTCTATCTCCACGGATATCACGGCGGAATTGGAAGGCCGGATTTAGGAAACATGCGGCTGCATGGATGGGCCTATGAAGTTGGTTTTGCCATCTCCTATCAATGATCTCCCAAATGGGACGATACTTATCCTGAACTCCACCATAGACTGATCTAATGGCCTCTTTGGCCCTATCCATGCCCTCATATATGTATCCCAGTGCAGGCTTCTCCCCATCTGCAACTCGTAGGAGAACTAGCAAAGGCTCAATAAACTGCAAAGTGCAAACATGTTTCACAAATAAGTGTGAATGAAAATAAACAAATAAAAGATATGATTAAAAATTAAAACATAATAAAGAATTAAATTTTACCTTCACAATCTCCTCCACTGGTGTCCAAAACCCTTGCTCGTCAAAAATGCAATTGGCCACACCAATCCCTGCAGTGCTTGTAGAAAACGATGAGGAAGACCACTCCTCACCAACAAACATGCGCCTTAAGGCTGCCTTTGACCGAATCAAGGATTGCAACGTGATAAAATTAGTTGCAAACCTAGTGATGCCAGGACGAGACAACTCCCTCAACCCCGTGTATTGCCTCATAAGGTTAAGCACCCATGTGTGATTGTATATAAATTTGCAAATGTTTCTACCTACATCCACACATGTTTTGATCCATGGGAGCTTGCCAAGATCCTCCATCATGAGGTCAATGCAATGGGTGGCACATGGAGTCCAGAATATAGTAGGGTGCCTCTCCATCAATAATCTACCAGCAGCAACATAGTTTGCTGCATTATCTATCACCACTTGCACTACATTCTCTTCCCCCACATCAGCTATCACCTCCTCTATAGCCTCACACAGATATGTGGCATTTTTGAATTGGGCAGAAGCATCAATGGACTTAATGAAAATGGTGTCACCTGAAAGAATAAGCAAAACCAGTTATTCAATAAATTAAAAAACAAAAATCAGCCATATTAAATTATTAATCACTAAATCAAATTCAAATTTCAATGCATTGAGGGAAGTACAATTACCTCCGGAGGACACTAGAAAATTAAGCAGCGTCCTATTTCTCCTATCGGTCCAACCATCAGTCATGATGGTGCAACCAATCCTCCTCCACTGCTCACGCTGCTCCTCTAATTGTGCTTTCACATCTGCCACTTTTTGACTCAAAAGTGGGCCCTTTAATTCATCTTCAGAAGGGGCTTTGAACCCCGGCCCACATATGGTTATGGCATCAACCATGTTTTGCCAAAAAGGTGACCTAAAACATGTCATAAATAAATTAATAAGTTACTTACATAAGTATTGTAAAATGAAAAGTTTTAAGATTTTAACTGCACTAAATTTGAATTCGATAATGAGATACATCTAGATTCTAAAATAATAAATTTTAAAACAATTAAACAAAAAAGAATTACCTGGCAACATGGAAGGGAATGGTGCAGTAGTACCAAAAGTCTGCAATTGTCTTTTTTGCTGCATCATGTACATCCTTGTTCCAACCCATGCTCTCAAGTGACGGTTGGGAACCAGGAGTAGTGCGTGGTACAAAATATGAGTCCACCCTAGATTTACGAACTCTAGGGCCAATAATACTACCACTACCACTACCACTAGCAGTACTAGCGCCACCAGCAGTAGGAGTATGCACAGGGATAGCTGGTGCAGAAGCAGTACCACTAGCACAAGCACTAGCACTAGGACGGTATGGAGGCATGGAAGAAGCATCTCCAACAGCACCAAGTCCATGTCCAACTCCCAAACTCACCAATTCATGCTTCTGTTTTTTTTTCATCTCTTTTTGCAATTCAAAAGTTTCTAATTGCACCTGCACTTCACGGACAGCCTCAGGAGGTGCTATAGGGCATCCCGCTGCATCATGGATGGGAATGCGTGCAATATGGTATTTTAATCGATTTATGCCTCCATGATATATTGTTTTGCAGTATTTACATTTTGCTTCCCCTTTTTTCATTCCGGGAAAGATTTCAGCATGTTTCCAAGCAGGGTCTTTTCTGCCTGGGGTTTGAGACATTGTGAAAATAATAATATGTTTTGATTTGCAAATGAATGTGGCTACAATAACAAGTAGGGTTTATAAAATTATTTATATTGCAAGTAGGGTTTGTAAAAAAAAAATGCAAACTAAAAAAAACAATGATTTTTCAAATTACAATGAATTATTTGTTAAAAAAACACAAAAAAAACCAATAAAAATCAAACTTACCTCTTATATTTGGCTTGGAATGCAATGCAAACTCCTCCCAATCACTGGTAATGAGCTCTCAATGCACCTTCTTGCTGTTATGAAGCTTCCCAAATGGTATGTGGCCCTGTATTTGTCTTCAACAGCTTGCTGGTTGCCCTCTCTTCTCCTCTTATTTTTCCTCACAACTCTCTCTTCTCCTCCTATTTTGCCAAATGAATGAAATGAGGTTGCTTTTAGGGTTGGGGAGATAATATAACACAAAAAAAAAAAAATTAAAACATCAAATTTTATGATTTTTTGTTCACTTTTCTTTCTCACCTCCACGCTCCGTCCTCCTGGCGGCCGACTCGTCACCCGCGTCCGGGCTCCCAGGACCCGGCCAGGTGTGCTCGGCTCGGGACTCGCCGAGTTTGGGCGCTTCCGGGCGAGTCTCGTAACTATGGATCCAATGATTGAATGTTATAGCATTATTCCTCTCCTTCCTAATGTCCCTAACATTTGGAAAGTTTTATTTTTACAAAAGGATTTAATCATTGGCAAGCTTGAAACTCATAGTTGTTCTTCTCTTGATGCCTCCCTTATTTGTGATGAAGTTACTTTACAAAATCTAAACATGGAATATAATGAACATCTTGTTTGCTCCTCTCCTAAAAGCTCTCCTACTAGGGTGGATATTGTGGCACAAGAGCATGAGACCTTAGAGAAAAAGGATGAAATCATGGACAATCATAGCAATCAAATTTGGCCTTCTCCTAATATCTCTCCTATTTATGATGAAGATACTTTTGTGTTAGAAGATCCAATTGATGAGAGTTGTGAGAGTCCTATTTTCCTCTCTTCCCCTAGGAAAAACATTATTGAACAAAGAGAATGTCATCATCGATAAGCATGGAAATCCAACCATTGATGAGTCCCCTACTTGTGAGGAAGTTATTTTAGAAGAACCAAACAATGAATGTCATGAACATCTAGTTTGTCGCTCTCCTAAAAACCCTCCTACTAAGGAAAATATCATGGTGCAAGCAAATGAGAACATTGACACGTCTTTCAAACAATAGTGATGTGACTTCCTTAGACGAAGATGATGAAGTGACATTAGACTCCCCTTCGCTAAGAGATTATGAAAATAAGGACAAGTGTGTTGAGGTTATGAACATTAGAACTCCTTCAAGTCTTCTAATTATTGAACCACCTAAGCATCAACTTATCATTTATCCACCCTCACAACAACCACAATTTCAAAATAAACCTATGCTTATCTTAGAACCACCTAAAAGGCAACTCAATAATGATAAAATTTCACAGCAACCAAGTTACAATACCATTGCTCACATTTATAACAAAGTGTATACAATCAAGGCCGACCCTGAACCTAAAAGTTGTTTGCATGTCGAGAAAGAAAAAGAAAAGCATGTTGAAGAAGCCACAAAATTATTGGAAGATACTTCGAGTTCCTTCGATTTCATACCTACATTCATGGGAGAATACAAGATCATAACAAAAGAGTTTGAAAAGGGAAAAGAAAAAGCGGTAATGTCAATACAAAATTCGAAAGCATCCACCTCAACCACTTTAGAAGAAGCAAATTACACAACAAACTTTGACGAAACTGATTGTGAACAACCACCAAATCCTAAAGAAATGAAAAAGCTTTATGGAAGAGTTTATGAAATTATGAGACAACTTGGTTATAGTGGAAAAGGATGTGGTGCTAGAGAACAAGGTATCCATGTCCCTATTGAGCCTAACACACAAGAAACAACTCGTGGTCTTGGTTACTGTCCTTTGATAGAAATAAAAGAATCAAAAAAAATTTCACTCAATACCAACACTCTTACAAAAGATTCTTCTAAACCTACTTTAACTTTGGTGCATCCTAAACTAATAGATACTACATGTGGGAACATTTCATTAGATAAGCATCAAGTTGATACATTGTCTACACATTATAATCAATAACAACTGTAGAAATCACTTATGAGATATACTGTAACCAACATTACTAGAAATAATACTCCAGTCTTCCTGAGCTTCAGCCAAGGAGATAATATCTGAAAAGAATAGATTTGAGAAAAGGAGTTAATAAAAGGAAAGGTACAAAGAGTTGTTCCCAACTGAATCAGAAGAATTCGCAAGCAGCCAGGAGGCCAGCTTAAGGAAACAGGCATGAGTGTCACATTCTTTAATATCTTTGTTTTTAGTTTATAAATAGAAGAAACCATATGTTTATTTTATGCATTAAATTGTATTATAGCATAGGTGGATCAATCAAGTAAAAGAGAAATTTTGTTTCCTGTTTATAACCGCACAGACTAAAAGGAATGGCTTGTTTGAAATTTAAATATAAGGGAAAAAGGGGAAACTGTTATTCCACTTCATTTGAGAAAGGGATTATTAAGTATAAGGGAATGTGTTTAGATAGATTGCATTTTGTATGTGCGTAGCCTATACTGTATGATCTCCATATAAGGAGAATATGTGTGAAGTAGTACTAGATACTAGGAATGAAATGAAGATAGTGGTCTAGTAAGGTCTTTTTCAGCTTAAGTTATAGGGATAACTAAGGTAAGCTAAAAGTACTCCTAGGATAAAGATTTCCTGATTAGGAGGAATGGTATAAAACACTTGTAGACTGTTTCGTTTCTAAGTAGATTGTTTGAAGGTAGGTTGTCTGAAACAGGATATACCTCCCTTATGTAAATATTTGAAGTAGATTGTCTAAAGGTAGGTAATCTGAAACAGGATATACCTATCTTGTGTAAATTACTTAGTAGAATGTTGTAGGTTAGTCTGGGATAAAAGATTATCCAAAAGTAAAGGACGATACCTATGCGTAGTGTAAGATAGCCTTAAGTCAAATCGGCCCTAAGTAGTGAATATGATAGATGATTTTCATTCGAAGTACTGAATGAGAATACTTTGGCCAAAGTAGTGAAATGTACGACTTCCACTTAGATGTGAGATAGTTGAGACTACACTGTCAGTTCATTGTAATCCATCATGCTAATTCGGGATTGTGAAATAGCAAGTTCTAGATGTATAGGACATAGCACTATGCTCAGTCGGGTTGTTGCAGCTGGATACTTTACCAATCTCTTCGTTCGAAGGGAGGGCCATCTATCGAATGATAGATGTGCGGGGGATTGCATTATTAGTCCGTGGTTGGCGGAAAAGCGCCCGAGTGATGTTTCTCCTCCACAGCAGGCGACAGATACACCAAGATTTGAAAGGAAGGGAACCTGGACCGTCTTACTAATATTTGTGCAAAAGCTTACGAGCTATGTATGTAATTGTTTTACTTTTGTACTCTGATTTATATTTGCAATGAAAATGGAATTCATGTGGAAATATATATTGTAACTTGCATGTATTTATCAATGAAGAAAGGAAGAATTTTATTGTAATATCTTCGCTGCTTGTTACTTTTATATGTTTGAAGTGAAATGTTAGAAAAAATTTAATTACCCAAGGATGGGGTCGTTACATCTATACTGCCATCAGCAGCATGTTTGATTTTGAAGAGCCATTTGGAAGAGACAACAGATTTTTCTTTTGGTCTAGGCACTATATCCCATACATCATTTTTTAAAATGGACTGATACTCTTCCGTCATTGCATCCTTCCATACTTGATGTTTGAAAGCTTCTATAACACTGGTGGGTTCTGAATTGATGATTTTATTCATTAAGGCAACATAGCTTGAGAATCTTTTGCGTCTCTTACTTTCCCTAAGGGTTCCCTTTGGTGCTGCATGATTCTCAGCTTCTTTAATCATCTTCCTAGCCCAAAGTGGTCTCTTCTTGCTATTGTCATTGGGATTCTCTTCTGAAGCAGATTGAAATTCACTTATGATTTCTTCAGGATACTCCCTCTGAATCTCAAGAGTAGGTTCCTCTTCTAAGACTCTAGGGGAGTTTTGAATTTCTATCTCGCTTGAACTCCTTGCCCTTTTCAATGCAATGTCTTCCTCAAATATGACATCTCTACTTAGTTCAATTTGTTTCTGCCTGGGTATGAATATTCTGTAGGCTTTAGAGGTTTCACTATATCCCACAAATACACCTTTCTTTCCAGAAGGTTCTAGTTTGAATCTCTTTTCTTTAGGTACATGAATGTAGACAGGGCAACCAAAGATCCTTAAGTGACTGATGTCAGGTTTTATGCCAGTAAAAGCTTCTTCAGGAGTTTTGTTATCTAGATGAGAATGTGGACATCTATTTTGAAATATACCAGGCCAATTTTTTTCACTTTTCATAACCAAGTTCACCCGTTATCGTTAATGAAAACACAATCCAACTGGAAGGAACCCTTTCCTCTGATCAACCCAGATCCCAGTGCGGGCAAGGTTGAGAGCATACTCGAAAGGGGATCATTAGCATAATTGAAACTGTTGGAAAGTAACAGAAAGAAAAGCAATCACTCAACCACTTATTCAACGGGAGGACTGAAATGGAAAGTACATTATTGAAATAAAGATGCAACTCGACCACTTGTTTAGTGGGAGTATGTTGACGGCTCAGCCGATCAGCAATATGATGAATAATGCAATACAGTAAGTAAATAGGCGGCAAGCCGGCCTCATCCACTTGTTCAGCGGGTGATGCAAGAAGGGGAAACTTAAAGCTATAGACTGAAATGAGCCAGTCTCTTCCACAGCCGTGGGAATTACAAGAATCAGATCAGATTAGGAGAAATGCTGACAATACTACTGTTCAGCTTACAATATGTTAGAGAGCCTGCAAGCACACTGCATTAGTGAAGTAACCCAAGCTGCAAATGTATAACAAGTCTTCCAAATGCCTAATATGAATTCAAGAACTCAATCCCAGCCCAAATGATGAACCCTCTAAGTCTGATATGATAGAACCAACAACTGAAATACCCTAACCAGCAACTACAAGACCCACTAAAATGCTCATAACATGCTCAATACCCAACCAAATGACTTGAAATCGGAGGCAATAACTCCTAGACAAGTTGGCGCCCAAATTCCAAAGGCTAGACAACATCAAATGTTTTCATATTAATTTGCACGAAAACCAATGCTCTCCAGAAATGTATGGCCCTCAAGGAGGGGCGAATTTGCCTTTAAAAAATCCACTTGATAATAAAATCTGAAAATCACTAGAGAGGGGCGCCCAAGGCTGCAAAACACAATGATCAAATACCCATAACCAGATAAAAATCATTCAAAAACATATGAGTGAAAATCCAGTTCAGCCACAGCCAATACAGCAACTGTAGAAAGACTGAAAATACAATAACTTAATTGCAAAATGCAAAACAACTCAATATGAGACTAATCTCAACTAGTTGTTGTCTTTCAAGCAAGAAGTTAAGCCGACTAGGAGGTATGCATCCCTCGAAGCAATTCTGATACCATTCCGGCAGCATAACAATATTGTAAAACATAAGATGCTGAAAGAAGACCCCAAACCTCCTTTTTATAACTTTTGAGGAGACTTCTAGAAGCTTCTAGAAAAGTGGGCCCTTTCCCAGAGTCAACAGAATTTGAAATTCCTTGTTGACCACAAATCCTCCTCAAAGTTGGCGTCCTTTCTTTCATGGAAGAATTATTTAATAAAATGAAATAATTCTTTTTATTCCTAAGTTGGCGTCCAAAATACTTAGGAGAGAAACTTTTATAAAATTTGCCTTTTTTTAATAAACCAACTTATCCCTCCATTTAGGCGTCCACCAAGCCTTAGTAGAAATATCTCGTTTAAAATACTATTTTCAACAAATATTGAATTTGCCAAAATAATCACCTCAAATGCTGGAGACCGGATGAATATACTGCCCTGCCCGAGATAGCCACTAAATCGAACTTCAGAGACCTTGCTAAAATTAGCACTGCCAAAAATAGAACTTACTAAAAATAGCATACTGCTAAAAATAGTAAGTTGTTCTAAACTCATTTTAACCACAATCCGAGCAGCCGTTGTACTTACTAAAAATAGTAAGTCCAGAAAAGTCCTCTGATTCAGTTGCATGTCATGTTGTCGCGAAGCTCTCCAAAAACCCAGAAGGAATCCAGAATCCGAACTATAAAACTCCAACATGCAGCCATCGTAACTTACTAAAAATAGTAAGTTCGGATAAGTTCTTTGATTCAGTTGCATGTCACGCTGTCACGAAGCTCTTTGAAAACCCAGAAGGAATCCAGAATCTGAACTATGAAACTCCAACATGCAGCCATCGTAACTTACTAAAAATAGTAAGTCCGGAAAAGTTCTTTGATCCCATTGCATGTCATACCACCGCGAAGCTCTCTGAAAACCCAGAAGGAATCTCGCGACCAAACTACAAAACTCCAACATGCAAACCCCTGAATCCTCAAGGAAAACCTCCAAGCAGCTGGGAACCTTAATTTTGCCTCTGACTAGCCTACGAGTATCAAGGAATAGGCTAACAGTCACTGGAACGTGTAGTGCTAAAAATGGGGACATTACATATTTTGGATGTATACAGCAGTTCTAGAGGCTTCTGCCCAGAATGAGGTTTCTATGTTCTGGTCAAACAACATTGCTTTAGCAGCTTCTACAATAGTTCTATTTTTCCTTTTAGCAACACCATTTTGTTGAGGGTTGTAGGCTACTGTGAACTCCCTCTTAATCCCAGCATTCATGCAAAATTCCTTAAAGATTTTAGAGGTGTATTCCTTCCCATTGTCTATCCTTAGAATTTTGATTTTCTTCTCAGAGAAGTTTTCAGTAAAAGCTTTGAACTCCTTAAACCTTTTAAGGATTTCTATTGACTCTTTACATTTAAGAAAATAAATCCAAGTCTTCCTAGAGAAGTCATCTATAAATATTACATAATATAGGAAGCCCGCCATGGAGGGTACAGACATGGGTCCACATAAGTCAGAGTGGACCAGTTCTAACACATTTTTGGTTTTACTCTGACTATTTTGGAAGGATCCCTTTGTATTCTTTCCTAGGGCACACCCTTTACAAGCTCCTTCATGGATTTGTTTTAATTTAGGCAAACCTGTTACTAGTTTTTCTACAGAGGGTAGGGCACGGAAATGAATGTGTCCTAATCTTCAATGCCAAATTTCATTTGAATCAGAAGTCTCAAGGGTAAGGGCTTGTTTGATGTCAATGCACAGTTTGTAAAGATAACCTTGTCTTATACCTATGGTTTGAGCTTTCTTTATAGTGGAGTTCTTTGGCCATGCCAGAACTTTTCCATCCATAAAGGTAACCCTATATCCATTGTCTTCAAGAGCAGAGATGGATATTAGATTCCTCTTTATTCCTAGTACAAATAAGACTCCAATGAGTTGTAGGGAGAGACCAGATTTCAATTTGATGGAGCAAGTTCCAACCCCTTTTTTGGGATGTGCAGAATCATCCCCAATAGTTACTTCATCAGTTTCTTCAGTCATAGTGTCTAGGTTTTCTTTGAACCCTATGATGTGCCTTGATGAACCACTATCAATTACCCAGTTGTTGATATTGTTAGATACTTGACTTGATAAGGCTGAATAGAAGACAAATTTCTCAAAGTCGTAGTCTGTATTTGTTTTTCCTACTTTAGCAAAGGATGCTTGTTGTTTTGTTCTATTAGGGCACTTCATTGCATAGTGTCCATATTGATCACATCTGAAACATTGTATTTGAGAGATGTCTTTACTCTTCTTGAATGATCCTTTTCCATAGGAATTTCTCTTTCTCTTGAATGATCCTTTCCCATAAGAATTCTTCTTACCCCTTTTATTAGATGTGTTGAGCACATGAATATCCTCATCTATGGGTTTCTGTTTGTTTTCTTTTGTTGAGAGCCTTGTTTCTTCTTGTAAGCAGTTTGTTCTTAGCCTATCAAAATTAGGGAGTTTAGATCTCGCACTTATTCCTTGAACAAATGACTCCCATGAGTTTGGTAGGCCTCCTAGAGCTATTAGTGTTAACTCCTTGCTATCAATTTGATATCCAATTGTTGATAGTTGATCTCTTAGTTCAGTGATTCTCAAGAAGTATGCATTAATAGATTCTCCTTTGTTTATTTGAACATTGTTAAGTTGCCTTTTTAATGCAAGGGTCCTACTAGTGTTGTTAATTTCAAAGGTGCTCTCAAGGGATTTAAACATTAGGTATGCAGTCTCATGTTTTGACAGAATAGGTACTATGTGGTCCCTAACTGTATCTACTAAAATTTTCATAGCTTTCTCATTGTTCTCAATCCATTGAGTTTTCTCTGGATCATCCTAAGGTTCTCTCTTGTTTTCTTTCACAAATGAATCTAACTTATTTTCTTTTAGAATCATCATGATTCTGAATTTCCATGATGTGAAGTTGTTTGCACCTTCAAGACGATCTTCAAATCTGATCACATTTGACATTATGAAGAATGTGATGTGTATGTGATTTCTAAAAATATGATTTTTTTAAATAATCTGATATCTAGATTTGATTTGGATTTTCTCAACGTGGCTCTAATACCATGTAAATGTAATTAAATCTAATCAAATTATATCCTAAGTGGAGAATAAGCAAATCCTAGATCTAAATTTCTGTGAATATATTCTAAGTCAGATTTTTAATGTTTTATTTCTGATCTTCTTATTGCAAAGTATTTATCTATTTCAATATCTCCAATAGAAGATCGAATTCATGTCTTTATATCTTGAGAGGAGACACGCCTCAAGGAGAGACGCGTCTCATGAGAGGACGTGTCTCCACAAAGTGGAGACACGTCCGCTCATGGGACGTGTCCATTGAGTACGCGGACTCCTCTTAGTCAACTGATAATTATCGGTGGCTAATATCAAACACCCACATGCATTTAGCAAACAGCGATTAGTGTATATGAAGTTCGATCAGCATTTGATTTCGAATTTATTCATGATCAGAAATTCGAATAACTTACTTGCAGATATTATACTTTAAAAAATAGATTTTGATTATATATAAATGATGATGATGCATAAATGCAATCATCATTTATATATGACCGAAGCTACCTTAAATCAACATGAATCATAAGAATATGATGCTACATTAGATGAGTAGATGAGATTACTATATTTGGCATATTATTGATGGAACGATACAGTAGAAGATCAAATTTGATGCTGGATTTTCTCCCAGAGTTTCCTAGGGTATATATTGTGTCAACTCTCTTGTTCTTATCATCTTGTTGTTGAGTTCCATTTCATTTTCAATCTGATATAAGTTACATTTATGATTTATATCAATACCTAAGATCACCGCCATTCATAGAATAGTCGACAAATAATTGGCTAGAGTCAATGCTTTCTAGGAAAGGCCCCTAATTAGCTTTCTTCAATTTTGATGGTGCCTCTTGAGGCAACCCTTGTGCAGCCAAGGCAGGATGTGTAATTCAAGATGACACGGCCAGGCTGATAAAGGGCGCTTCCTTCTTCCTTGGTCATCTAACAGTAGAGCCAATAATGAGGTAGAATGGGAAGTGGTGTTGGAAAGTGGTTGTTTCTCTCGAGTGTCAAAAACTCATTGTTGAAGGGGATTCAATGCTGGTGATTTCTAGGCTGATTATAAAGTTTGCAAGGTGTTAGAAGTTCAAGTCCCTCTTGGATAAAGCTTTGGACATTTGCAAAGGCTTGGACAAAGTTTTTTTCACTCATTGCTTTTAGAAAAGCAATAAGGTGGCAGACTATCTTGTTAATCAATGGATTGAACTTCCCCTGTTCTCTACTGAGATCAACGACAGTTTGGATGTGTAGGGTGGCATTAAGGAACATCTCTAAGCCTTATAGAGGTCTCTTTTTCTACACCAACATTTGTGTGTTTTCCTTTGCAAGTGAGGATACTCTCCCCTATAATTATTTGTTGCCATTAATGCACTATCTCACTGCCCCTCACACATGTGATTTGTGGCACCTTCTGACATTTCCCATTATATTCTCATGGTGTGGATTCTTCACTCATTCACTCTTCCATTCTCTTGGATCCTCCCCTTCATCTTTAGCCCTCTAGTTTTTTATCTAGCATGACATGCCTCAAAGCAGCAAAGATCCAAGATGGGGTGGTGTAGTCTCCAACCAGGAAATCCATTTCTGCAATGCCTTTCGCTTCCACTCTGCCCATGATCAAAAGCACTTTGGGCCCTAAGGATTTAGATGACACCAGAGACTTGTGTTCACGCCACTCAATTGCAGCCGATTTCATAGCAAAGCTTATGCATCTTGTCCCCAACCAAGTTGTGCATGACTGGATTCAAGCTATGGTGTTGCCTAGTTTTGTCATATTCCATACCTAACACTATATCCACAACGCTTTGGGCCATTTGAAAGGAGAGATTGACGCAATCACAAACCAATTGGTAGACATGGTTACCTTCTAGTCAAATATGGTGACTGTGACAAAGCCTCTGTGTGTCACCCATAAGGATGGTGTTCTTGCCCTTGGCTGACCCTTTTCACTGCATGAAATGGTGAATGGGTCTCTATGGCATTCAATTTCGTAGGGTGGTTCCTTCCACCCAGTCCCTTTTCTTAATGGGTGCTCAACTTCTAGTCTAGGCAATTCCATTTCAAAACATGGCAAACAAGTGGCTAAGGTGGAACACATGGAACCTGCCCCTTGCATTGATTGGATGGATAATGGTGTTGTGGTGACCTAGGGCTTAGAGGCATCTTTTTTTTATTATGGGTAAAAAGGGAATTTTGAAAGGGGGCCTATAGGCACCTTGATTTCCCTTGGTTTCAAATATTCTCCATTCAAATTTGTTAATGGGTTTTTTGCTCAATGACTGTGTCCCAATTTCAAAATCTCTTTTTGCAGCTTTTTTGGGTATATTGTGCAATTTTATTGCTCACTTGTGCCCTTCTATTGCTTTAGCTTCTATGTCTTCTTTTTGTAATGGTACTATATAGTTTTTTTCTAGGTGAGGGCCCCAATAAAATCCTCATTATTCAATTAAAAAAATTAGTACCTAAGATCATATTTAAGACATTTATTGCTCTTACTCAAAGATATTAGCCCTCATAAACAACATTTGGTATTAAACCTTCTGTTGGATTGATCTTATGTACGAAGGGACACATTCTTTAGAGTGATTGCTTGCATTTTGTTTTTGTTGTAAGTATGATTTGAAAATAGACTTAATGGCAAGCTCACAAAGGGTGGAGATTGAGAAGTTCAATAGCCAAAACTTTAAACTATGGAAGCTGAAAATGGAGGATTTTGTATTAATGAATGTTTTAAGGATGATAATACACAAAAATTGTTAGATAAAATTGCTAGTTTATATCCGACTAAGAGTCTACTGAATAGGTTATTTCTTAAGAGAAAATTATATTCATTTTAAATAAATGATGGAGACTCTATTGCTGGTCACTTGAACATTTACAATATTGTTGAATCAATAAACTTCTATTGATGTTAAAATGGAAGAAGAGGACAAATGTATTACTTTACTTTGTGCACTACCTGATACATGGGATAACCTAATTATGGCAATTAGTAGTACATCTTCTAAGCTAAAATTTGAAGAGCCTACTAAGTGAGGAACTAAGAATGTTCCAAAATGATATCTCTATAGATGTTATCTATGTGAGGGGGCAGTCCAAAGAAACAGGGGGTGAAAAAGATTAAAGATAAAAGCTTCAAATCTAATAACTATAAGGTAACCTAGTCAAGTGTTGGAAGTGTGAAAAATCAGGACATTTCAGGAAGGAACGCAAATTTAAGAAGACTAGTGAAGGTAAGATATCAGATGATAGTTATAATTCTTCTTTGGATTCATCATCCTCCATGGAAAAAGAGGTAGATGGCGAGGCTTTGATGGCATCAACAGATATTCATGCATGTGGTAATGTATGGTTTCTAGATTCTGGTGAATCTTTTCATATGACAACTCATAAGGAGTGGTTTATTGAATATGAATGTTTTGATCGAGGTAATATCTTTTTTAGTGATAACTATTCTCACATGATAGTTGGCCAGATAAGGTCAAGTTGAAGTTTAAAGATGGTAGAGTTAGGAATCTTTGTGGAGTTATACATATTTCTAGATTGATTAAAAATCTGATTTAACAAACAGATGTGAAATACCCGAAGGAGCTATGGAGTTAGCTAAGCGAAGCTGCCACACAAAGATTATATAGACTAGATGCTATCACTGTGATTGGTGTTTGTGATGGTTAGAAGGTATCTATTGAGAAGAAATATGTTGGTTGCAAACAGATGTCTCAAATCAAATGTCAGACCTGAGGGTGTTGGGAAGTGAACCATGCTACCACAGAATGCTCCAGTGTCTATAGTGGGAATTTTGGCAGTGACATGGTTGTTTATGTATGCACTGATTTCAGACAGATATCTCAATTGGAACTAAGGGTCTTCAGGTTACTGAAGATGTGAACCATGGTTTATGCATAGACATGGTTGCGATGGAAGAAGATTTTTTTCTTAGTAATGTGAGTTATGAACCATGTTGCTCCACTTTATTTGTATGCTTTTGCAATGAATACAAGTGAGAGCATGTTAGGAATAGGCGCAGTGTACACCTTGCAAGTCCTAGGATTAATCTGGATATTGTTGTAATGTCTGAATACTGGTTAGACATAGTAATACTCTAATGTTGTATGTGTAAACGGTCCCCTTGAGAACCCATAAGATTCATCCAACACTTGACATGAGTTTGCTTTCGAAACATTTTTGTTTGAAGCAAACGGAGCCATCTTATTATCTTTCTAGAAAGAAGAGAATGGCAGACTAACTGATCTTTCCATCAGTTAATGAAAGAGCCCAATGCAATAAAAATGCATGTTGGGTTCTTGGAACAGTTCGAATCATTTTGGTAATAAGAAATTTGATCTGTTCTACCGAGAAGGTCTACGGTTCGAGCCCGTATAGCCCTATACAATTAGGAAACTCTTCTATTCCTTCTCTCTCATATTGTCCCTATGATCCAATGCTAAATTGCGATTAAAAAGTATCGCATTTTTTTTTGTTAAATGCAGAACCAGCGACTTACACAGAAGAGAATTGACTCAAAAAACTATAGAAGCACTTTAAATGGGAGTCATAAGTTGACCAAGTCATCTCAAAAGTGGTGCTCAAATTTGTGAAGTTGAAAAGTCACAATTCCTAGTTTTGTGGGAAAACTTTGCTTGATTTGCAAGTTTGCTTGACTTGCAAATCAAGTCTGCTTTTAAAGCAGGATATTCTTTGGAGGTGATTTTTTGCTTTGATTTCATTTTATTTGCTTTGATTTGGGTGCTCAAGCTTGGGGTGCTCATGTTTTAAAGCAATGGGAGCTTTACCATTCTTTATTCTGCTTCTAGGAGGATGGATGAATGACAGATTTTGAAGGTGTGGATTGGCTGCTTTTTTCTCTGAATTATAAGAGGATGATGCTACATTAGATGGGTACATAAGATTATAGTATTTGACATAATGTTGTGGGAATAATACAGTGGAAGATCACATTTGATGCTGGATTTTTTGCCTCAAGGGTCTCCCAGAGTATATGCTATGTCAACCTCTTTATGATGTCCCCTCAGGGTTTCAAAACTGACTTTTGAGTTTTCTATTAAATTCTGATTTTTTTGTTTTTTTGGTGTTGGTTGCAGTGCCAAAAATTTCAAGAAATTGCATAAAACAATAACGGAAGGGAAATTGCGTAAATAATTGAAAACCCAATAATCTGTATTTATTTAGAACATACCCATAAGCCAGAATGCAATAGTTTGAAACCTAGGATTTTACACGGCAATCAGATGCAAGGACGCCATGCTTCAATTTGCTCAATGTTCACCTTGGTTTTGATGCTGATGTCCTGAATGATGCTAGACACCTCCACACAAGGAAGTTGCAGCCTTCAAATCAAAGCGTTTTGCCTCTTGTCTCCCACGTGCTTCTTCCCATGTCTTGTATAGCCTTCTAGACTCCCACATGCCAAATTAAATGGCTTTTTTGTTGTTTGAAAACCTTGGTTTTTCTTGCAGATTTGTACACCTTGGCTTGGAGAAGAACCACTGCCAATTACAAACTCAAACACTCTCCTTGTGCCTCCTAAATAGTACGGCCTGCTACAATACTGAAAATGGCTTCTGTCTTATTCAAATTTGTTGATGTAAACTGTAAATGCTGAAAGAAACTGCTAAGTAAATCTATGAGATACTCTGATAATGACCTCTTATGGAGACCATTCAATCTAAAACCCTTGGATGGTCTTTCACGCCTGTAGATCCTATCCTAATCAAGGGCTTTCATCCTCTAATCAGCTTGAAGCTTCAAACCTATAAACTTGTTGCTCAGCCATTGTTTTGTAAATAATATCTTCGATGATGAAAACAATGTTCTTTCCTCTCTTTATGCCTTCTCCAAATCCACGCCCAAGATTAGGGTTTTGCTTTTTCAACAATAAAATATTAATATCTCTCCAACTCAAAATCCCACACCAACTTGCCTTTGCATAATAATTTAATATTTTATCTTTGTCTTGAAAAGCGCCCCCTTCACTTAAGTATTCATAAAGTGACTAAAAAGTGCATTCTTTTAGTAAAGTCACTTTATTACTTTATTTAACGACCAAGTTATAAAGTACTTTATCAAAGTAACTTTATAACATTAAATTAATAAGTCACTTTAATAATAGAATATCATTCAAGTAACGTGACTTAATAATTCAATAATTCTTGGCAAAAATCTACCAATATCTCCCGAGAGTGTCATGTCACCATTACCAACTATAGGTGTGCCATCACAGAGCTTGATATTACTTACTATAAATAGCAAGTATCAATGGTGAACTCCTGAAATACCTTCAAACAGCCAACCAAATGCTAGAACACTAAGCTGCATAAGCCAGAATGAAACATCACGCCTACTAAAGATTCTGAATCTCCCCAATGGGTTCCTTAAACGTCTCGCTAGCCTATGGGAACCGTAGTCATAGGCTAACCCCAAACCATTGGCTAGAAAGGGAACATTACACTCTTGTTCTTATTATCTTGTTGATTTCAATTTCATCTTCAGACTAATTTAAGTTATATTTCTGATTTATAACAGTACCTATGATCATATCTAAGACATATTTATTGCTCCTAATCAAAGATATTAACCCTCATAATCAATAAATTTATGCCACTTTTCTTTTTCAAAAGAAATTTGATTTCTAGATTCATTGCTGCAATAAAGAAACAAAGAATATTATTTTGACAGCGGACCTTAAGATTATCCTCAAGAATTTGTTGAAGCATGCCATAAGTCCCTCATGGACTCATCTTCTTGTTTCTGAATCTAAAAGATTTGGAACAACAGTTAATATTAGTTTTCAACAGGCTTGAGCCTTCTTAAAAATTTATTTTGCAGGCTATTCCTATCCACTTCACATGCATCAGCTAGTTGATGAAACCATTTAGCAACAGATTCAACTCCAGTTTTGACAATGAGCCTCACAACAATATCTTCATGAACACTCTGAATCATGGTGAAACCAAGAATCTCAGATGCAACAGTGAAAACTCTATGTCCATCTGCACTCTGAGAGTGAGAATCATCTCCTACGAGCTTTGGAAAATTCTTTATTGAGCCTAGAGTTAGATCACGGCATTGAAGTAGGGCCATACTGAAAAGTTAGGAAAAGAAAGTTAAAATCAGAACAAGGAAACGATTTTCAGAATGCTTCATTTAAAAAATTCTTTATTAAGGCTAGAGTTAGATCATTGGGTTGAAGTAGGGCCATAGAGAAAAGTTAGGAAAAGAAAGATAAAATCAGAAAAAGGAAAGGATTTTCAGAATACTTCAGGAGTAACATCACTGTCAAGCAAGGATGTCAGCCTTCCCCCACTTTGTTTGGGCTATAGACAATTCAGAGTAGTGGATAAACAAAATATGGAGATGGGGGTGTCTACTTATCCAGTTATGTAATGAAGCTGCTCTATAAGCAGATGATCTTATCTTAATGGCAAAAACAGCACATAGCCTAAGAGAACAATTGAGAGCTCTAGAATTGTTTTGTCAAGAGAAGGGATGCAAGTGAATGCTCGCAAAACCAAGGTTGTGATCTTTACCTTGTGAAGAAAAAAAGAAGCAAATAAGCTTTGTTTTGAAGGACTTCCTTTGCAAGTGGTGGATAAATATAAGTAAGTACCTTAGCTATTTTCATAACAAACTAAGCTAGGAGATTTGTAGGACAAAAAGAATACAAGAGGGATGGAAAGCTTTATTTCTGCTATAAAACAAATACAGAAAAGCAAAATTATGGGTTTGGAAAACAAAGAGGACCTCATTTGGGTTGTTTGTAACACCAGTGGTGCTTTTTGGATGCAAAGTTTGGGGCAGCAACACATCAGAACAGCAATGGAGACAAATAGAGAGGATGCAAAAGCATTTAATCACAAGCAGTCTCAAAATTAAAGCATTGGTTCCATATGAGATCCTATTAGCTAACGCAAGTGCTTTCCCATTAGAGACATCAACTTTGATCTAGATGCTAAGTTATCTAGAAAGAATACAGAGCATGGAGTCTCATCACTGGCCCAAAATAGCAGGGGAGGAAAAGTTAATCAGAAGAAAGAGCATGTGGTGAAATAGAATACCAAGTGCATGAGTAAATGGGATGTTAGCATGCAGAAGTATCCAACCACCAATGAGGAAATCAAAAGATTTATGTGAAAAAATTCAAAGCAACCATGTGGGCAAAGCAACTCAAGTGAAAGAGAGAGCATTATGCTAGAGAACTCAATCCCAATTGTAGAAATAAAATGGAAAGCGAAAATGTTGATAGCTTAGCTGAGGAATAGCTCACATCATCTAAGATGCAAGAGTGGAAGCTGAACAACACTAAAAGAAGATTGGGCAGATAGAATATGTCATTTTTGCACTTTGGGGTTAGTGGAAACTGAATGGCACTACATCATGGAATGCCAGGCTTCCAACAATCTTCAAAATACATTAATATCTTGAAAGTTGACTCCTTGACTACCCTGTTTGAAGAGGAGAGACTAAAAGAAACAGCAGATTTGTTTATCAAAATTCATAGCAAAAGATCCAAGATTAAACAAGAAATGGATATCACTCGGGCGTAATTTGGGCTGCATCTATTGGGGTTGTTTGTATGCAGAGCAACTTTGTTACTATTCTTGGGTCCCATAGACTGTCCGGTCTCGTGGATGTCATTAAGAGCATTCATAAATTCATCCCAAGTGGAGTCACAAAAAATCTGTTAGCATTTGAAAATGTCGCCTTAATTCTTCTGACAACGTAACTTGCTGAAGAGGCAGTGACGGTTTCCACTAATAGTGTAAAAAAATCATCAGGAACAGCATTATTACCCTCTGCATTTAAAGAGGAAGCTCCCTTATGCAAAAACGAATAATATGTACAGAATTTACAACATTTTCAAAGTTTGATTTGGAGGTTTTGAATATTGTGGAAAAACAAACATGCAATACAATAGTTTCACACCTTTGCACTAAGCTTAAGATGAAACAGCTATCAAACACCGTATGCAAAGACTCTTTGGGTTTTTTTTAAATCATAGACATGCATGAATTTCTAGGTAGACAGCAAAAAACAGAAACTTCATGTACCCAAACAAAATAATGATTACTAAAACACAAAAAAAAACCACAAGGTTTTGCAGATTAATAAAGGAAGAATTGAAGAGTAGGGAGCATATACCATCTCGGTACCAATAAACACAGCAATAAAGCCTGATATATTGATTATTATTCTATTATCTATAAAATTTTATAAAAGGCTGCAACATAAGGACAAAGCCACTAAACAATGAATCTTGTCTAGACCCCCCGTTATTGTAATGTCCCCTTCCATGGAGTAGCCAAAGATGACCCATTTAGCCTATTTTATTCCTATAGGCTAATTTTGGGCAATATCAGGAATAAATTAATTAATTAAATAAAGTTGTCCAATAAAGCAAATTTTATGGATGATTTTACTTTAATTAATTTTATAAAGTGACTTAAGTGAATTAAAAAGGGGAAATATTAAAAGTCACTTATAAAGGTGCTTTAATGAAATATTTTAAGCAAAAAATTAAAAAGTTCCTTCAAGAAAGTTCCATGAGAAAATATAAAAGAGTAATTGAGAGAGCTCATTTGCCCATGCTTGATTCTATTTTCTTTGTGGAGACTTGAAGTTTTCATCTCAAACCTTAGAACAAAAATCCTAAGGGAATTGGTTTCGGAGGTGAGACATCTACCCTAGCCATTTGTAGGTGGAATCACACAAGTTTCACAATTGTGCTTAAGTGGAAATTTTTATTTACAGTTACCGGCATCAGAATACCAGGTACAAATTAATTGACATTTGCAAGCAAATAATTAATTTGTGTTGGTGGTGTGTGTGAATGATGGAATAAGCAGAAAATCGAAGTGTTGCATGTGCAAGTGGAAAATACATAATTTATTAGTGTTTGTGTGTGCATGCAAAATGGTGAAATAAAAGAAAATACATACAAATTTGTTGGTATCAGCTGAGCATTACCCAGCCGTACCCAAAGAAGGGACAAACCGTCTAAGGTGAAGAAAGAGGCTTTGAATCTTTTGTGAAAGGCTTGAAAGGGTCATAATATTTTCTAGTGCAGCTTCTATGGTCAACATTAAGCCAATGCTGAAGTGTTAAGGGGCACCACATCACCATGAGGTGTCGTACCACACTCAAACTCCAAATGAAGGGACAGCAATATTAATATTTGGGAGCTTATATCTTCAAAAACTGTTAACGCCACCTCATCTAGAGTCAATGCAGTCTTTGGAGGGTCAAATAAAGATGGTGCAGCAGTTGCATAGAGAGCGCTACTTGTTATGAGGCTGTCGTACTTTGTAAGGAAGGGACTGTACATTGGGAAGCCGTCCAGGGAGTTTGGAGTCTTTTAATAAGTTGCTATTTGGTCCGCCACAGAGGTCAGAAATAATATTTAATTATGTATTTAAATCTGTTATGTATTTTTCTGATGTAACTGTTGAACCAGCAATTTCAGTATATTTATTATGTGGTATCAATGGTATGCAATGTTTCATATTTTGTAAGAGAAACTTGTTATCAGAAACAAATTGGGAGCAATCTATACTGTGAAAACTCAATCAAAGCAAAATATCAAATTATACTTGCAAATCCGTTGCCTGCAAACTGTTTGACGAAATGTCTGCAAGTTAAAAATCAGAAGTATTGCAAGTTATGGAACAAACTTCTTGGTAGGGTTATTACAGTTATTATTGACATTAGCAAAGGCCATGGTCCTCCACAAACTTCTAGCAATATGGAGGAAATTAAAAATATAATGAGAGGTTTTTCCAATGAGCTTGTGACTGTGAAAAGGCAAACTGTCCAAAGTAATCAGAGGCCATTACAACAATAATAACCAAGGTTATCTGTCAAATAAATATCACTATCAACAACCTCCACAAAAACCACAAGTGTCTGCTTTGCCAATTCAAGTTTCTCCTCTTGTACAAAGAATCGATGGAATCCCTACATACTCAAACCAAAAGAATGCTTCCATGGCCATTGTTCCTGTGCAATTTAACATTGCAAAGGAACATAAATTTTGGTGGTTGGCGTGCAGCCTTGTACATGTCTCTAATAGTTAGCTTGTTACTTGCAGATGCAAACTTCGACCAGCTCCTAGTCGCAAAAAGAATAATGAGTCTGTATACAGAATTGGACCACAGATCTGGGGGCAACTGGCAGAACCTCTGGCAAGCCTTGAGGTTCAAATCCATCAGACAGTTCAAGGTAAAGAAGTTCCCCTATGATGCCGCCATTGAGATTCCCACAAGCTGCCAAGCATTAAGAAAATAAAGCACCCCACTCAAACCAAGTGAGATGAATTGTAGAAATATCTCAAAATAAGGCCATCAAGCCCTTATTTGTTGATTCTTTAATTGTTCTCCCTCAATTCTCTTATTCTTAATTAAATTTTTTGACTCCATGCCCAATGGATAAGGCCAAGATTATTTATTCTTCCAAGTACAAATTCCCATGAGTCACCAGAGATGTAGCATCTAAAACACTTCATTGCAAGTTGTAGCCCTTCTGGCCAAATCCAAAGTAAACCTTGAAGTTCACATCAGCAGATTCTTCCTTGTGCAGGAATTGCTGAAGCCTTCAAATACTGCCCACCGTATATCACCTCCTTGCAATGGCTCACAAGCTCTCTAAAGATGTTGTAGCTTGTGCTTAGTAAATAAAGTGGAGTGGACTTCCAATGATGTGGCACCCTTGTAGGATTTTGAGAAAGAATGTATTTTGACACGCTCCTACAGTTTCCCCACTGTCGATTGTCACCTGATAGAACAATGCAAAAATTAATAGGTCTGCCTAAATGTTCTTCACAGCCCAATATAAAAGATGCTGTGGGGCCCACCCCTTAGAATGAAAAGATAAAGGAGAGAGACACAAAGTGCACCCACATGAAATCAAAAAGACCTCGAGGTCTAACACTTCTCAATTCATGCCCTCCGCCAATCTACCCCCATGACAACGCAATCCAACATTGAAGCACTTCAAGGGAGATTCTGACCACTATACCACCACAAATGACTCAACACCACATGGTCTCTCCCTTGCAGCTCCTTAAGGAATCCAAGATCTTTCAAATAGCCTTTTGAGCACAATGATCCCCCTTGGCACCCTATTTGCCATCCATCTCAAGTTATATTATGCACTAGCAGCCAAGCAAGATAAGTCACTCTACTACCTAAATCATTACAATTTATGGAGGTTGGCTTGAAGTCCAAGTTTTCAAAGCAGGTTTGAACAGAAGAAGACCAGATATCAATCAAACACCTTCACAAATCATCTAGCAAGCCTAGTGCCCTGCTCAACACATTTCTTTTGTGACTAAGTCATGCAGCTCGGATTAATACATGTGGCACAATTTTGCTGCTTCTTTCAATTGTGCATGCAAGCTCATGCCCCCTTGTAAATATCTTTGATATTTGGAATTTTCTAGCTCCTTTAGAGCTCTAGTTATGTCCTCATCTGTTTGCTATTTTATGAGCTCTAGTTATGTCAACACATTTCTTTTGTGACTAAGTCATGCAGCTCGGATTAATACATGTGGCACAATTTTGCTGCTTCTTTCAATTGTGCATGCAAGCTCATGCTCCCTTGTAAATATCTTTGATATTTGGAATTTTCTAGCTCCTTTAGAGCTCTAGTTATGTCCTCATCTGTTTGCTATTTTATAGGGTCTCCCCCCACCCCTTATCTATCTACAATTGTACTAGTTAGGGGGTTATTCTTTTCCAGTTGATCCGTGTCTATACTTTTTTCCGAACCATCGCACTTTTTCATTTTTGCTTCATGTCTAGGGCCCCTTTTGCCCTAGTCCTTTGCTATAGTTCCTGATTCACATTTCAGTCCCTTTGGCCCCTTTTGCCCCAGTCCTTTGCTATAGTTCCTGATTCACATTTCAGTCCCTTTGACCTTTCTTGGTCATTCATGGACATTAATATAGTTTCTTTCTTTCTTTGTTTCTAGTAAAAGTCTAGATTAGCATTTTTGTTCCTTCTGCATTTTGTATACTTTCTTGCCTTCTGTTACACCCCGGAATTTGTATAGTTACTATTCTAGTAATGCTTAGAGCATTCTGATTGTAAGGAAGGTTTTGAATGAATAAAATGTGATTGAACTTTGTTATCAATATGAAATCCTGTTTACATGTTATGTTTGGCTCATTCTGTATTCTTGATTGATGTTATTCTTGAATAAAACAATGAATAGAGGAAAGTAATTAGTCTTGTTTTATATATTTGATTTATATATACTGCAAATATTGTGAGCAATTGACTGCCGTGGTTTTGTACCATGGATGTAGGAACAGGAGCTATTCCTCCAGGTGGAGGGGAAATATCACTCGGGAAGAGGAACTTGGTCGACTAACCGGTAAAGTTGATCGTATGAGCATACACACACTTCACTAAGGATTTTAGGAACTGAGTCAGATTAAGTTGTCATGATAAGTCATCCTTAGGCTTAGGAGTTATGATTACTTCTTCATGCTTTATGAGTGGTGTTCCTTGATTGACTGACTTACTGTTCTGTGAGCCTTGAATGTGAAATGTGAACTGATAAGTTACTGATGCCTGGAATTTACAGTTAAATGTATAAATACGTGTTTATGCAATTACGTCTATTAGAGGTGCTCTGACTGGCCTATAATACACGTAATTGGAGATTTGAAAATAAACATGTATAGATATATTTAAGTGTAAACTGGGTAAGTTAACTAATATATTTAATATCGATGTTATTATAGTTTTACCGATAATATAATATATTAATATATCTAATATAATATTTGAATATTATATAGATATATTTATATATTTAAAGAAAGGTAAGTTAAAAACTATAATAATATTGTATTGAATATAATACAAAATATATTAATACATTTTAATGAGAATATTAAAATATCTAAACCTTTGGAAAGATTTGATTTAGACTATAATCTTTGGCATTTATGTTTACATTTATCATATAAAGATATTTGAATTTATTTACCTTTGGAAATAAAGGCAATAAGACTTACGTAGTCTTTGGTAAATACCTTGCATTACCATACAAAGGAAATTTGAAATATTTAAAAGGAAAAGAATTTCGAAATTTATTAAAGACCATTGTAAATACATGTAAAATATTAAGTAAGTTAAATGTTTTAAATTTTAGACTATTGAAAAGTGTAAAGGAAATATTTGAAAAATCGCGGATTTCTTCCCGTGAAGAAATCGCGCGACTGTGTTAAGCTAAAAAATGGGGAAAAACTCCAGCAAATGCAGTTCCGCGCCCAGCTCTCACAATGTAGACTTGGTCGCAGCTGCATGAGGCGCCACCATTGTGGACGCGTGGGTAAATAGAAGATAAAAATGACTACGAAAAACCCTTGACGTTTTCAAACTGAAACTTTGGACGCCATTTGTGCTGCAGTCCGCCATTTTTGAAGGCAAGTTGAATGTTTAACCTGTACGTGGTTGCTCCACGAAAATCAGAAGTGAAATGTTGAAACATTCTTGGGGAAAATATGTTGAATCATCAACTCATTTTTGCTGTGTGTCTGGTTATTCGATTGCCACAACAGATTTAGACATTTTCAAAGGAAGAGGTGTCGAATTCTCATGCCTACAATGTAGTAAGCATGAGAATTCGAAACCTATAAATAGGTTCACTCTCATTGTTGAAAACACTCATTTTCATTCACTCTCCTTGCCTTGGAAAAATTCGAAATACAATGCTGTGGTATTTCTGTGTTTTGAAATTCCATTATATGAAAGCCATTGCCATTTTGTGAGAAGCCATTACCATTTTTGCTGAAAGCCATTTGTAATTTGAAACTATATTGCTGAGAGCAACCTTTTGCATTTACCTGAAAGTAGTATTTGTTCAAGTTGAGAGAAGGCTGCGAAGGACAATGGAGCAAGGACTGAAGCTACCGATCAAGCTCATACGCAAAAGGAAATCAGGCATGAGAAATAACTTTGTAGATTTTCTATCATTTATTTTAAAATGTGTGATTAGATTGCTTGAGTATGCCTTGTTTTATGCTGTAGTTGGAAAGGAAAAATGATAGGAAACCTCTATGTTTCTAAAAGAACTTGTTAAATTAGGGAACAGCTTAATTTCCTTAGAAAAGCTTTTTGAATTAAGAAATAGCTTAAAGAACTTGTTGAATTGGAATAGCTTAAAAAGCTTGTTGAAACGAATCAGTTGAAATCATAGATGAATTCGAAAAGGAATAACATAAAAAGGGAAATGGTTGTTTACTTTTAGTAAAAGTACCTTATATTTTGTATTGCTTAAATACTGCTTGAATTCCTTAAATAAAGGAAAGGGACTAGTTATTAATACTAGGACGAGAGTGGATTCAGAACCAAGGTAGTCTAAAGCTTTAGAGTTAAATAGGTTAACTAGAGAAAGCTACGTACTCCATGGATAAAGATTTCCATGTTGGGAAGTACCAGAGGGACCCCTTGTTGACTGTACTCCATTTCCTGTTTAAGTAGTTGAAGTAGGAAGTCTAGGGTGATTGACTACCCACTGAAGGACTCAACCTACGCGTAGGATAAGGCAGCCTTAAGTCAAACCAAACCTGACTTAGTGCAAGTGATAGATGACCGTCAGTATAAGTACTGCCGAAATGCTTTGGCCAAAGTAGTGTAGTATACCTAACGTCCACTTAGACTGTGAGACGAATTACACTGTCAGTTCACAGTAATCCAGGTTACATGCTAGATTGAGATTGTGAGGACACAAGGATTTAGTTATGTAGGATTACACACTATGCTCAGTTGGTCATACAGAACCGGTTACCCAACCAATCTCCTCGAAGAAGGGAGGGCCGTCTACTTAACAGTAAACGTGCGGGGGACCGCAATATAAGTCCGTGGTTGGTGGAAAAGCACCTGAGTGATGTTTCCCCTCCACCTTAGACTTCTGATGAACCAAGGTTTGAAAGGGAAGATCCTGGACAATCTTATTCCTATTTGCTCAAAAGCTTCCGAGCTATGTATGAACTCGTAAGATTCTTACCTTGCTTTTTATTTTGAAGAAAAGTAATCATGAAAGCGTACTCTGTTATTTACTTGGAAAATAGAACAATGATGTATTGTGTCTTTTATTTCTTTATGATGAAATGTTCAATTAGAATGAAAAGAAAAGTTATTTACTTTGTCATTTAATTGTATTTCCTTGTATCTTATTAGTGAAAATAGAAAATTTTTTGTTTACCCGGTTTTGGGGTCGTTACACCTTCAAGGATCTATGTAACCATGTTTGTTGAAACAATTAATGAAAGATCTCCTGATCATATTCTACTCTTTCTCTGGAATTGCTTGTGGATCAACACACCAAGACACACCTTTTTATAGACCAATGCACCAACATCGGACAACCCTCATTTTAGGATAATTAATCCATTTTCTTTTGCAGTATTAATTTCTCACCACTTATGCACAAATGAGGTGAGCTTTCATTATATGATTCATAAAATAGAATAAACATTTGGTACATCACCTTTATTGTAGAGAACAATGGTCAACTAGCTTGGCATATCACCTTGCTTTCTATTCTGTTCTAGGATAGTTTCTAACTTTTCTCCCCAGCAAGCAAGTAGTATTAATAGTGCATTGAGATAGGAAAGCAGACCAACTCTGGGGGTTGCTCAAGCCTAGGACAGTTGTGCTTGAACAGTTGTGCTTGAACTTCCCATCTAGGAATTTGGACTGACGAATGCAACTAGAAGTTCAATCCAATTGACACTGTTGTGACCTTTTCACACATCACCCCATCCAAGATGGGGACCCCCTAATTTTTTTGCTCCATTCTGGTCTTTTGGCTTTGGTTCTCTCTGTCTCTAATCTTTTGTCCTTCCGGGGATGTCCCGTCTTTTGACCTTGATTGAAATGATTGCCAAGTCTACGAAATTGGGGTTTCTATCCTTCAGGCTTGTTTGAGGTCAAATTGAGTTATCAAGGTAGAATCTAAGTGCAGCAGTACAATCAAGAGGCTCAAGGTAGGATCCCACTGAAATCCTACTGAAATCTGACAACTTACTATTTTTAGTAAGTACCTAATTTGAGGTCTTTCCCTCAGGATTTCGGGATTCTGACTACTCCAACACATTCAGGCAACTTCGGAGTGCCTACACATGAAATTTGAACAGATTCAGACAACTGGCTATTTTTAGCAGTTCGGCCTTCGAAGGCCATTTTCAGGATTTAAACATGTGATTTTCCAATGCATGATGGGAGAATCGATCTGGGTTTTTCAAGACCTTCTCAATGATATAACATGCAAACCGAGATGAGGACTTTCAACAGTACAGCCTTCAAAGGCTATTTTTAGGGTTTGCATGCAAAGATTTTCAGTGCATGCCCGGATATCCCATATGGGTTTTGCGAAAGCTTCGCAGTGGTATGACATGCAAGCGGAATGAGTCAGTTCTCAGGGATTTACTATTTTTTGCCAGTGCCAGCATGTTGACCAGTTTTCTGGGTTTTTTGAGATCCCACGGGCACTGTGACATGCAAACTCATCCGACATCAAATTGGCCACTTTCCGGACACTTACTATAAATAGCAGCTTCAGTCCAGCGGTTACCCAACACTTCAGTCCAGCAAGCAGAGTGACAAACAGTAGAAATCAAGAAGATCGGGAGCAGTCTGGAGCACATGCAAGTCAAATTAGGGTTTCCCCTGCTATGTCTAAAAATAGATGGAACAAAATACAAAGATGTCAAAACGAAGCACGCCACCAGGACCAGCATCTTTCAGGCTGCCTACTCGCAAAATTTGAGCACGATCTTGTTGTGACCTTTTTCACACATCGCCCCATTCAAATGGGGACCCCCAATTTTTGCTCCATTTTGGTCTTTTGGCTTTTGTTTTGCGTCTCTCTCTCTCTCTCTGATTTCTCTGTTCTTCTAGGGATGTTTCTGTATTTGACCTAATTTGAAATTTTGGCCGAGTCTGAAGTGAATCTATGAAGTTAGGGTTTTCAGGCTGGATTAAGATTAAATGAGGTTGATAAATTGACATTTGAGCTTGACATTGCTTTCAAAAGGCTTCCAGCAGGATCCCACTGAAATCTTACTGAAATCTGACAACTTACTTTTTTTAGTAAGTACCTAATATGGAGGACTTTTCCTCAGGATTTCGGGATTCTAACTACTTCAACACATTCAGGCAGCTTCCAAGGGCCTACACATGAAATTTGAGCTGATTCAGACAACTGGCTATTTTTAGCAGTTCTGGCTTCACGAGCTATTTTCAAGGTTTCATCATACAATTCTCTGATAAATGACAGGAGAATTGATCTGGGTTTTTCTAGACCTTCGCGATGGTGTAACATGCAAACTGAGATGGTGACTTTCAGAGTTCAGCCTTCGGAGGCTATTTTTAGGGTTTGCATGCAGAGTTCTCTAATGCATGTCCGGATATTCCTTCTGGATTTTTCGAGAGCTTCGCAACAGTGTGACATGCAAGCAGAGAAGATCAAGTTTCAGGGACTTACTATTTTTAGCCAGTGCCCGCATGCAGACCAATTTTCTCGGTTTTTCTGGGTTTTTTGAGATCTCGCGAGCGGTGTAACATGCGAACTCATTCGACATCCAATTGACCACTTTCCAGACACTTACTATTTTTAGCAGGTTCACTCCAGCAGCTCCCCGACACTTCAGTTTCACGAGCAGAGCAGCAGGCGACAAAAATCAAGTCAAACTAAGGTCATTTGAGCCACATGCAAGTCAGATTAGGGTTTCCATCTTCGATGCCTAAAAAGTAGGGTAAAAGGCCAGAATTTCGAGAAACGAAGGTATCCCACTACGATCAGCATCCTTCAAGCAATCTACTGGTAAAATTTGGGCATAATCCGGGCACTTACTATTTATAGTAAGTCGTCTCCAGAACAGGGCTATAAATAGCAGGTCAACACGAGGGGCAGGTGTGAACAGGTTCATCAAGTGATGAGGACCACTTGGCGAAAAATTCAAGTCAAACGGAGCAGTGGAAGTCAGAAAGTCAAGGGCTTACTATAAATAGCAGGTGGCTATAAATAGCAAGTTGGCATGTAGGACAGGCGAAAACGAGTCCACCAAGCAAAGGAGGTCACATGGTGTAAAATGCATGACAGACGGGGCTATGGAGGTCAAAATAGCAGAGACTTACTAAAAATAGAATGTGAAGGCAGGCTAAAGAGGTCAAAATATTCTAAGTATAAAACAAAAGCTCCACCATCAGAAGGCGCCCTCAACTCAAAATGGAAGCATGCTAGTGGAAATGCGCCCACATCAAGGATGATAGCCTGAAAATTTTCTAAGTATGAAACAGAAGTAGCCACCCCTAAATGCGCCCTCAAGCAAGGATATCAAGCAAGAAAATATCTAAGGCATGGCAAATTCCTGGAGACCCCCCTAAATGCGCCCTGTCTTGAAGAATGGTGATAAAAATTCTAAGGGATTGAAAACTGGAAGTTGACCCTCTCAAATGCGCCCAAGGTAAGCATGAGTCTTAGAAAATTTTCTAAGTCTTGAAGAATGGAAGTGCATGGGTCAAAATGCGCCCAAGATGAGAAGCAAGAAGTTTGAAAAAGTTTCTAAGTTTAAAATGGAAGCTTGACCTTCAAAATGTGCCCACTTCAAGCAGCCTATATGGAGACTTCAAAGAAAATTTCTAAGGCAAGAAAACGAAAGCATCAAGGGTGAAATGCGCCTTCAGCATGGAGGATGTTTAAAAAAGTCTCTAAGTGTTTGCAAATTCCTCCTCACCCCCTCAAATGTGCCCAGGTCATAGAGGAAAGTCATAAAAAAATTCTAAGGCATGGAAATGGAAGTAGCCCCCCTAAAATGCGCCCAAGTAAGGAATAAAGGCATGGAAATTTTCTAAGTCACAAAATGGAAGCTTGCATGTGGAAATGCGCCCAAGGTTGCTGAAAGAGTAAAAACACCTAAGGCATTACAAATGAGAATGCCACATGCTGGATGCGCCAAGAATGAGGAGAGTGGGACTTAGAAATTATCTAAGTCATGAAAATGGCGGCATACCCTTCTATATGCGCCCATGAGGGAAGTGAGGGTTGAAAGTATTCTAAGTCACAAAAAAAAAATGAAAGCTCAAAGGTGGAAATGCGCCCAGCAAAGGTGAGTAGAAGACCGAAAATATTCTAAGGCAAAAACAAAAGCCACCCAACTAAAATGTGCCCAAAGTTGCCAAGAAATGATGTGAAAATATTCTAAGTATGAAAGTAAAAGTAGACATGCCTAAATGCGCCCACTTTAGAGAATGAAATCTCCAAAGGTGAAATGCGCCCATGAAATGACAGGGGGCATGGAAATTTGCGCCCTCAAGGTGAAACAAGATGACTTCAAATATTTTCTAAGGCAAGGAGATGAAAACTCCCTAGGCAAAATACGCCCAAACCTTGGGGAGATTGATAGATGATAGGAAAAATGCCTAAGGCATTAAAATTGAAGCTTGCCTAGCTAAATGCGCCCTCAAGGTAGAAGTTAAGTGGTTGAGACTTGAAGGAAATTTCTAAGGTGGATAAAATAAACTAGGCCTTGTGAAGTGCGTCCAAGATGGAGTTGAAGACATTTTTATTTTCTAAGGCAAGGGCAAGGACAAGGGATGCGCCTAGAGGAGGTATTAATATTAATCTTTCCAGATGCAAGGTGATATAAGCTGAAGGAAATTCTTCGGAAAAATATGAGGAACACCAGGATTTAAAAATTGAGGCTGCAGGTGTGAAGTGCACCCGGAATCAAGATGAAACAAACCTTAGTAATTTTTATTATTTTTCAAAAATAATAAAAATTGAACTTACCCCTTCGTCTGGATACACATGCAAATTATGATTTTTGAGGGGAAATTTCTTCTGGGTATTGGATATTTCTCACTGGGAGATGATTTGAGGTTCTTCCACACCTTGCTCGTGTTGTTTCGGCAGAGATTTCTGCCTGGCACCCGTTTAACAAATTTCCTAAGGCTCTGAGGGATAAATTTTCTAAGGCATGGAAAAGGAAAGCAGAGTGGGTCAAGTGCATTCAAGCTCAAGACGAGTGGAATTTTATCTAAGTCACCAAGCTCCTAAAGGAAGGTGGATAAGGCAAGTGAATGAAATTGCTAAAGCGGGAGAATGAAAACAACAAGATGGCATGCACCCTAGCACAATGGGCCCATGATAAAAGTTTGCTAGAAAATGATGAATTTTATCAGACATCAAGTGGACCTTGGAAGTCAAAACGTGGGGATAAGGTAAGTAAAATGAATTTAGATTATAAAGTGTTCCAATGCTCTTCTTTTGTTTTGCAGGATGAACGTTGAAGCCAAGGCATGAAGACTTGATGAAGCTGGACAACGTTGTAACTTTGGAAAGAAGAAACAACAGTGAAGATCTGGCTAAGACACTAAGGACGTGATGCAAAAGAGGATAAATGCGCCCAAGGCAGTGGGCTAGATAAATATGAAAGTTGCAAAGAAGAAGGGCGTCCAGGGGTCAAAGCAACAGGAGGGTTGAACGTCAAATCCTTTCAAATTTTATTATCTGCGGAGACGATCTTAGAAACTCTTTCGCTCTCCTCCTAACGCAACATAATTGGCAGGCAGAACAGTGGGAAAACGTTTCTGGACGAGAATCTTCTAGAAGAAGATAGTGGGCATTAATTGCTCGTAGTGGTTCCTGCAGATGAGTGGAGAATCTTTTGTGCATTCATTGCCCCACTCCTTTCTGTGGCGGTTTTTAGGGCGAAAACCCTAATTAGGGCATATGTGGCTCGATCTGAGCCCTTCATTGTAATTCAATCTGAGCCGTCTGTTGGACTGGGCCAACTATAAAAGGGGCATCCCCCCTCATTTGTAACTTAGTAGACATTAGATTGAAAATAGAGAGGATAGAAGTTAGAATAGATAGGGAATTAGCTTAGAAGATAGCTTAGTTTGAAAAGGAAGGAAAACTTTCCCTTTGAAAGTTTTGTAAATGGTTGTTGTAAACACTTTTCATAATATAAAGAGTTTCATTGCTTGGTGATTTCTTCTTTGTTATGAGTAGCTAGCAAGGCCCTTTCATCTTTCCGATTCAAGTAGATTGAGTAGAGTAGACTTTATTTTATGCAAGTAGTTGTTAATTGTGGAGTGTGGCGCTTTGGTTTGAGCATATCTTCTTTCATCCATACCACTAGCGGGCTTGCTGATGGTAAGTCCGCCTTGCGTGGTCAACTGGAATATCAGTACCTAACTTCGGTTGTGATTCGTGTGTTCACTTGCATCGTTGTGACGGAGTGCACATGTTGAATCACAATTTGAATATCTTTTATCATCCTTTGAAGATTGCACCGACTTCGTAGAGGTTGTCCGAAGGGAGACGAAGCAAAGTCTGGTCTGAAGATTGTTTAAGCCGATCCTCGTCCTCCACCCTTTAGGAGTAGATGGTAGCATCTCTAATCCTTATATCCTTTTATGTTCAGTATTATCCGGTTAGTTTAAGAACTCGAGCTTCATTGGCAAATCTCTCGAAATTTGAGAATCCTTTCTTCTGAATGAGCAACTCACGTAAGTCCCCTTGGAATAACCAGCATATTTACATCAACCAACTGAGTCTATTCGCAATAAAAGGAACCTTGGAGTTGAACGCATGAACTTTCACGCAATCTTAGCATGCGGAATACTTTGATCAAGAGGGAATAGAGTGACCGTTGGACATTTTATTCTGTGTTGGTGTTGTCCTAAAAAAACACGTCAACAGATCTGAATACTTACTATTTTTAGTAAGTCATCTCATGGCTAAAAATAGCACGTCGGTGCCAGAGGCAAGTGTGAGCAGGTCACTTACAGCATCAAGAACAGGTGAAGCGAATTTCAGAGCAAACAGAGAGAATTGATCAATTTTAGGGTTTGCTAAAAATAGCAAATGGCTAAAAATAGCATACACTATGCCAGAGAAGATATAAATGAGGTAGCAAGGCCAAGTGGAGGCACAGCCACGCCTGCTCCAGCTCAGAACGGGATGAAATGCGAGGAAACCCTAATTTCTCCGAGTTTGCTAAAAATAGAAAGCCAAGGCATGGCTAGGGCGTTGAAAATGTATAAGTGATAACTGGCATGGAGCCACGTCAAATGCGCCTGAGGTATGGAGAAAAAGTTCTAAGTATGGGATTTCCCTCACACACCCTGAAATGCGCCTTCAAAGATAAAATGGAAGTGGCATACGCTAAATGCGCCCAAGATTTCCCTGAGCAGGGGTCAAATGCGCCCACATGAGGCAAAGACATGGCGGAATTCACTGAGGCATGGAAATTCCTTGAGGACCCCTCAAATGCACCCAAGGATGGAAGCAGCATAGGCTAAATGCGCCCAGGGGAGGTGAAAGGTCACTGGATGATGGCGCTTTCCTTCACATAGTTGAAATGCGCCCAAGACAAGAAGCCCACCATGTGAAATGCACTCAAGGAAGGTGAAGAGACCATGGGCGTGGGAATTCCTTCACTATCCCTCATTTGCGCCTTCAAGTTCTTCCTCCCCATAGCAAATGCGCCCAAGGTGGCAAGGTAAAGGGTAAAACGTAAAGAGTGTTGAGGAAATGTGCTAGACTTGGGGAAATTCCTCTCCACACCCTCAAATGCGCCCAAAGGTGGAGGTTGACTAGGCCAAATGCGCCCTAGAGTGGAAGTGTTGTGTGATATGCGCCCAAAGTGTTTTCCTCCTCCACATGCTATATGCGCCAAAAGGTAAAGGTGAAGCTAGGGGTGGCGTGATTTTGAAAATGCTAAGGCTGGATAATTTTCCCCCTCCACATGTGGTATGCGCCTAGAGGCAAAGATTGATACAAGGTGAAGTACACCCCTCATGGGTAATCTAAAGTGAATTTTCTAGATAAATTTCCTAAGGCAAGAAATTGCTAAGGCGTAGAAAAGGGATATAACGTGGAAGCCCACATGCTCAAATGTGCCCTTCAAGAGAGATAAAATTTAAATTTAAAATGATTTCCTAAGGCATTTTCTAAGGAGAAAATAAAAAAAATACGCCTACAGGTGATGCTAAAAATTCTTCAGAGAGAAAATTCTTCAGGAGAAAATCAACGAGAAATTGCCAAGGCAAAGAAACTAGAGATTGCAGGTGTGGAAGATGTCCGGAGTGAAAAGAAATAAACCTTAGCCATTTTATTATTTTTAAATAATAAAAATTAAAAGTACCCCTTCATCCGGATACACATGGAAACAACGAGTTCTGAAAAGAATTCTCTTCTGGGTGTTAAACATTTTCGATTGCGAGATGGTTTAAACTTGTTCCACGCCTTGCTCACATTGTTTCGGTGGATATTTTTGCCCAGTGT
Organism: Sequoiadendron giganteum; assembly: GCA_007115665.2. Classification (NCBI taxonomy): domain Eukaryota; kingdom Viridiplantae; phylum Streptophyta; class Pinopsida; order Cupressales; family Cupressaceae; genus Sequoiadendron; species Sequoiadendron giganteum. The sequence goes on along the minus strand of CM021101.1, from coordinate 431,104,785 downwards.
CTATTTTGATAAAATTCCTAAGGCAAATTTGAAGAATTTCTCTAAGGCAAACAAGTAAAATGAATGAGATGTTGCGCTGGAAGATCGAACTGGATAATTTTGCCAAGGCTAAGATGAGATTAAATGACTTAGACAAATGAATTCGAAATTGTTCAACAGAGTGAGTAATTTAATATTTTAAAGGCAAATAACGATGAGGCAGGCCTGTGCAGAAATGATGAAATTCATAATTCTAGAAGCTTGAGATTTTGATGCTTCGAATGACAAGTGTTACGACTAGAAAAGAGAGGGAAAGTGGAATTCGAAAATGTGCTAAGTATAGCCTCTGCTGGATTTCGACCTAGCTATAATATTCTGAGTCCTCTTCATTCTCCTCACAAGTTGCTGAATGCAGAGCATTTTCTGAAGTTGAAGTACGAGTTTGCAGAGAAATAAAATATTCTCAAGCTGCTGGAAGAGTTCGAATTTGTGAAAAGAAGTCTCAGATTGTTGATTGCTGAGAGGTGCGAACTTCTTAGTTTCCAATGGCTGAAAGTAAAAGACACATTTTGACTTGCTGAGGCTGCATTTGCTGAAAGTACGAATTTGTGAGGAGAGGTCCCAAGTTGCTGAGAAGTCTTGAAGTTGCTGAAGTTCGAATTTGAAGAGTCAAATTGCTGAAGTTGCTGAAAGTACATTTTAGAGAACAAATACGAATTTGAGAGAAGTCTCATAAGCTGAAGCAAGTACAAAGATTTCACAGAAACTTCTAAAAATACTGGAGTGAACAAGAGTGTTGAGGTTTGCAGCTGAAAGTGACAAATCGTTGCAGCCTTTTTATTCAAAAATCTGCTGACACCCTCAATGGTGATTATTTTATTATTTTAAAATCTTGTTTTTCTAACTCTCTTGCCTTTTTGCAGAATGGATGAATCAAGCAGAAGAGCTGCAGGCAGAAACAACCACACCGAATCAAGGCAAGCAGTGATCAAGAAGTTGAGCAAATTTTTCTTGCCGGAATCAAAATTTTCTTCGAAGTTGGGCAAGTTGGCTGACATGAACTTAGGCTCGTTCAACCTAGAGGCATTCAGAAGAAGGATAATGGGGATTGGAGACCATCACCCATCAGTGACCTCACACAATATTGTTAGGAGTGAATTGTATGTGGCTGCCAATTTTCCGCCAGCTACCCGGTGTCCATAACTCATCATGGAATGCGCCCACCACTACAACACAGAGCAGAGAACGATCACTTCGCCAAATGGCAAGATATTGGCCAACCTAACACCTGAAGCAATCAGGGAAGCATTCGGGATTCCAGTTCATGAGAAGATGATCTATAAAACGAAAGAAAGGGTTGAAAGAATGTATTCATCCACCACGGACCGATGTGCTGATTTGATAAACACCAGGTGGATGATCAAGCCCAAGCCAACTCGTACAAAACTACCCAAACAGATAATCTCAAAGGATTTGAGACAGGAGTTTGGTGATCTGATTATGATGTTGAGCAGAGTTGGAGGATGCCTCCAAGCGTTCATCTTTGAACCTTGGATGTTCTATTATGTCAACTTGGTGCTGGAAGGCAAAGACTACATGGATTGGGCATTGTTGATCAGTGACAGCATTCACGAGCAGCTCCGTGGTGTGAGGAGAACGAAAACATTTTACATGGGCTCTTATATTGTCTATATGCTGACTTGCATGACAAAGTATAGGGGGATCTCTTACAAGGAACCAATTGGGTGTGGTTCCCATCAATTTAAAATACATGAGGCTTGTCCACAATTGCATTTGACAAGCACAACTAACTACAAAAGGGTCAATGACGCCTTCACTATGCATATAACGAGGACCTTGCAGCAAAGGACCCATGACAGAATATCCAGGGAAGCACAAGAGATGATTGAGAAATTCGGATGTTGGTTTATCCAATTTCCAAAGTTCACCTACATAAGGCTGCAAGGATTCTCTTCCTATCCTTATAGATTGCCCTGGTATCCCACCAACAGAATAGTGATGCTGGAAGTATCTAGGCAACTTATTGCCTATGATAAGATTCAAAAGAAGAAGAAGAGAGGTGGACTCGGATTCCCAATTACCATGGGGAATTCAGATGAAATCTGCCCATCGCTGCAAGCAGCCAGGGAGGCAGAAAATGAGCTCCAATTCTTCCATCTTTCCTACCACACTAGCAGGCACCACTACGATCCCCACAGGAACATCAGATGGATATTGTCAGAAGAGTTCAGGCACAAGGCACAGATCGAAGACTTTTGGGCCAGTGCAGTGGATGAGATCAAGATTAGGAAAAGAATGTTCTCTCGGATACCGTTGGTAATGATCAGAGAGTGCGAGATTGTCCTAGTGCCGGATCAGATCGAAGAGGACATAAACGTTGTACAGGCTGACTACGAGACAGTGAGAGATACACCTCTACCACTCCCAGATTGGTCAGAGCCAAAGATCACCAATTTGGATACACTCTGTATCCCAGTCTTAACCTTCATACGGAGTTGGGTAGAGAGGCACGTCAGCCGACTTAAGGGACGATCAATTCCCCTTACCTATAATTTGATGGGACATCACAGATCACCAGCAGCTAGACAGAGAAGACAGGTGGATCATACTCCAGAGCCAAGAGGAAAACAGCCAGTTCAACCTGAGCCTTTGGTAGTTGAGGAATCCAGGCATACACTATCTCGGACACATTCTCCGAGTATGCAGGAGGTATCACTATTTGCTGATCAGAGGGAGAGATTGGATGTAGAGCAGACAGTGCAAGTGGCAAGTTAGCCACCTCGTAGAGAATCCGTGGGTCAGAGCATCAACATGCCCCGGGAAGATAATCAGCAAGAGACAGATGAGGGGACGGCCATGAATACTCAGTTTCAGCAGGAAATTGAGGCAGCCCTCGAGGATGATGCTACTTCCGATCAGGATGCCCAGAGCTCAGGAGACACTGAGCCTATTGAGAATGATGAGCATCGTCGAAGCGAAGGCAGAAATGAAGTTCACAAGGTAGAGGCCAAGGTGGAGCAGCCTTTTGTTATATCAGACATGCGGCAGGAGGTGCCAGAATGGCTAAGGGATAGGATGAGGCATGATCCTGTAGATGAGACTGATCCCGCAGTTGAGATGGAGGAATTGTTACAGAGGATCAGCACACCTCCAACGAAGAAGAAGGCTAGGAAGTCTTCCAAAATATCCACAGATGAGGATGGATCTCGAACTTTACATGTGGCGGTGCCTCGGGTAGAGTGTGATCGGGATGAGGTCGTTCCCGAAAATTATGTTGTTACAACTATGGAACTCGGCCGCCCTACTGGAGCACAGGTAGTAGAGGAGTGCGATAATTCCTATCGAGCACTCAAGGATAGATTGTCCTATGTTGAGGGCAAGTACAAAAAGTTGAAGATAGAGCACAAGACACTGATTGGATACGTACAGCACTTGTCCAGTCCTTGTGGGCGAGAGAATCCGGCAATTGAGCTTCCAGCTGAATTTTCCAGGGAATCAATCAGTGGGTTAGAAGATTTGAAGAGAATGGCACAACAGGCAGACAAATGGGTTGTCGGCGTCCGCATCAAAACAGGAAAGTTTATGGAGGACCTTGCACATGCCTATTGGCAAGCCTCCGATATTATGGCAAGGATGGATGCAATTAACCATGCTTGAGGTGAGGCGCGTATCTATCAAACGAGAGTTGTTCTCCATTTAGGGGCTTTGATGAGCACGCCTCTACAGGTTTTGGTTGAGGGAGGTGTAATTCAGTAGGGGGATAGATACGACTTCGCCGGATGGTACTCTTCAGTAGTCACAGGCCGAGGATTCTATGATGCATCACAGACGGATTCTATCAAGGTCAGAAAGGCCATGACGAATATCTTAGATGAAGTTCTCAATACGTTAGAGGCAATCTTTGCCAAGAGGTTGACTTCTGAAGAGGTAACTGCAGATGAATTGAAGAACAGATTAACGCCATTCTTTTCTGAGGTGAAGACCTTCACACAGGATGATTTCGAGAACACTGCTACGTTCTCCAGTATCATACAGAACACCCAGGACACCCTTGTTGCCTGGAAGAAATCTTGTGCCCGGCATGGGCAAATAGTTACAGTTTTAGAATTTCAATTGGATCACATTCCTCCCATTTCGGATCAGGAAGTTGAGGCAGTATTGGCCAGGTTCATCAGATTTGCAGCCAGCGAGAAGGAGAAAGGAAACGCCCTTCTGGACGATGACCTTCTGGAAGGAGACGACGTGCATTGATGGCAGATAGTGGTTCATTGATGAGGAGTGGAGGGCGCATTCATTGCCCCACTCCTCTCAGTGGCGGTTTTTAGGGCAAAAACCCTAATTAGGGCATATGTGGCTCAATCTGAGCCCTTCATTGTAATTCAATCTAAGCCGTCCGCTGGACTGGGCCAATTATAAAAGGGGCATTCCCCCTCATTTGTAATAGATATAGATCAGAGCTAAACAGAAATCAGAGATAGAGTTGAGCTAGATAGAAGTTAAAGTAGAGCTAGGAGTTAGCTTAGTTTGGAAAGGAAAGAAAGACTTTCCCTTTGAAAGTTTTTGCAAAAGATTGTTGTGTAAGACTCTCATAATAGAAGGATTTCATTGATTGGTGACTTCATTTTGCATTGTGGGTAGTTGACGAGATCTTTTCGTCTTTCCAATTCGAATAGAGTAGAGTAAAATAGATTTTGTTTTCATGCAAGTAGTGTTAATTGTGGAATGTGACGTTGGTTTGAGCATATCTTCCTATATCCATACCACTAGCGGGCTTGCTGACGGTAAGTCTGCCCCTGCGTGGTCAACTGGAATCTCAGCACCTAACTTCGGTTGTGATTTGTGTGCCCACTTGCTTCGTTGTGAAGGGGTGCACATGTTGAATCTCAATTTGAACATCCTATCCATCCTTTGAAGATTGCACCAGCTTTGTCAGAGTTGTCCAAAGGGGAGACGAAACAAAGTTTGGTTTGAAGATTGTTAAAGCTAGTCCTTGCATTCCACCCTTTGAGATAGATCGTAGAATTCCTATCCCTATCCCCTTTAAATTCAGTATTCCCCTCCCCGGTCCGTTCAAATACTAGAGCATCATAGCCAAAACCTTTCATCTGCTTGAGTAAAGAAATCGAACAATTACGAAAGTCCCCTTGGAATACCCAGCATATTCACATCAACCAACTGAGTCTATTCGCAATAAAAGGAACCTTGGAGTCGAACGCATGAACTTTCACGCAATCTTAGCATGCGGAACACTTTGATCAAGAGAGAATAGAGTGACCGTTGGACATTTTATTCTGTGTTGGTGTTGTCATAAAACACACGTCAACAGACACTATCCAATAATTTTTTCTATTGATACACAATTTTGTTGATTTTGTCAACCCAATCATTAATTGCATGTAATTTCTTTGTTTGTTTCTTAACACTATGAAGATGCATGGAAAACACACTCTTTAAATAAGTGTTGTGAATTCCATTTTAACTTTTTGTAACGACCCCATCTTTGGGTAATTAAAAAATTTCTAACATTTCACTTCAAACATATAAATGTAACAAGTAACAAAGACATTGCAATAAATTCTTCCTTTCTTTATTGATAAATACATGCAAGTTACAATATATATTTCCACATGAATTCCATTTTCATTGTAAATATAAATCAGAGTACAAAAGTAAAACAATTACATACGTAGCTCGTAAGCTTTTGCACAAATAGTAGTAAGATGGTCCAGGTTTCCTTCCTTTCAAATCTTGGTGTATCTGTCGCCTGCTGTGGAGGAGAAACATCACTCAGGCGCTTTTCCGCCAACCACGGACTATAAATGCGGTCCCCCGCACATCTATCATTCAATAGATGGCCCTCCCTTTGAACGAAAAGATTGGTAAAGTAATCGACTGCGACAACCCAACTGAACATAGTGTTGTGTCCTATACATCTAGAACTTGCTATTTCACAATCCCGAACTAGCATGATGGATCACAATGAACTGACAGTGTAGTCTCAACTATCTCACATCTAAGTGGATGTCGTACCTTCCACTACTTTGGCCAAAGTATTCACATTCAGTACTTCAAATGAAGGTCATCTATCATATACACTACTCAAGGCCGATTTGACTTAAGGCTATCTTACACTACGGATAGGTATCGTCCTTTACTTTTGGATAATCTTTTATCCCAGACTAACCTACAACAATTTTCTAAGAGATTTACACAAGATAGGTATATCCTGTTTCAGATTACCTATCTTTAGACATTCTACTTCCATAGCTACATAAGGGAGGTTTATCTTGTTTTAGACAACCTACCTTCAAACAAACTACTTAACCAGGAATTGAAACGCAGTCAACAAAGGTCCCTCTGGTAACTCCTAACATGGAATCCTTTATCCATGGAGTACATAGCTTTTCCTAGTTAACCTACTAACTTTAAAGCTTTAGACTACCTTGGTACTGGTTCCATCCTCGACCTAGTATTTAATAACTAGTTCCTCTTTTCCTTTATATAAGGAATTCAAGCAATATTCAAGTAAAAACAATTCAAACATTCCCTTTATAACATGGACTAGCTACTCTTCCATAACAAGCTATAAACAGGCTTTTCCCTTATGAACGAGTTTCCTTTTATAAACAAGTCATTCTCAATGAAATCAAGCTATACTAATGAAATCAAGCTATTTACTTAAAAACAAGCTTTTACAAAGAAATTAAGTATTTCTTAATAACAAGCTATCCTTTTCACAAACCAGCATTCCTTTCACCTTTCACAAACAAGCTTTCCCTAAGTTATTTCATAACAAGAAGCTATTCTATTCCAACAGAATTTCTTCTAGAGTTTTCCTATTTTACTTCTTTTTACAAAGCAAATTCTAATTCAAGCAGATCAATTAACATACAAAATTAATCTAATACATTTCACATGCCTGTTTCCTTGCTATAAATGATTCCAGTCTGCAGCTACTTCTCCTCCTTCCTCAGTGTCACTTCTCTCAATTCTAGTTTCTATTACTGGCTCTGTATTTTATGCTTGCAGCATATAAATACCAGTCTCTCAAAAATGGTGAGGAAATAAATGCAAGTTGACTCTCAACAAATGCTTATTTAGCAATGACAGAATATGGCTCTAACAAATGCAATACAGCAATGATAGAGTAAGGTTATCTTATAAATGCTTCCACAGCAATGTCAAAAGATGGCTCACAAAATGCTTCTACAGAATTGTCAAAATATGGCTCTCAAAAGGAATTCGTTTTTAAGCAAAAACAGATAGGAAATTCGTGTGAATACAGCAAAGACAAATTGCAACTCTCTCAAGAGAAAATTCGGAATTTTGCAAGCGATACTTGATGAATGAACTGGGCGGCTATTTATAGAGCCCTCAACCCAACAATTTCCACTCTTGCAGGCATGTAAGATGACAGAACTACTTCTTTGAATATTTCAAAATGAAATGTGGCGAATTTCCATACTTACTCATAGCTTTAAGAGGTGAATCGACTTCCAGCAGTTCAAAGAATAATTCAAACTTTCAATTGATAAAAAGGAGGGTTGATACCTACAGGCGTCTCCCAAAAATGGCGCAGCTTATGAACAATGGCGGGTTAATCTCGGTGAGAAAACGTCAAAGCAGAAAACGCAGCCATCTGGCTTCATTCCGCCCACGCATTTCCGGAATGGTGGCACTTTGCAACATGCGACCTGGTCTACTATCGTGAGGAGCTGCGCGCAGTTCTTCATTTTCACCATTTTGGCCATTACACAGTCCGTGATTTTCAGCATGAAGGAAATCCGCGATTTTAACTTTAGCCAAAGTTTTAAAATGTATTTGTTTTAAACCTTTCAAAAGACTATAATATTTACCATTTAAATTCTCATGATATTTCCAACGTATTTTCCCAATAGACTATGGAAGTCGAAAATACTTTCTTTACTTATGGTAAATGCATTTTATTTGCCATATGACTATACAAGTCAAATTTAATTATTTCCAAGGTAATGTTTATTTAAATATGAACAAGATATTATATTTATATTTTTCATTATATTAAATATATATCATATTATAGTTTTATTTACCGTATTTAAATATATGTATATATCTATATAATATTTAAATATTACTATAGATATATCTATATATTTTATTCCAGGTAAAATTATAATAACGTTTATATTAAATATAATATTAAATATATATATAAATACATTCAAATATTTACATTTAAATATATCTATACATGTTTGTATTTAATTATCCAAATACGTGTATTACAGGCAAGTCAGCTTACCCTTAATACACCTATTTATACAAACATGTATTTATACATTTAACTGTAAATTCCAGGCATCAATATAACGTTATAACAACATTATAGCTAGTGTGCATATGTTTATAGGTGTGCCAGCCATGTATATGTATCCGTATGTATGCCATGTCGACACATGTGTATGGCATAATAATTGCCCATCATACATATGTATCGACATGTCATACGTGTTGTTACGTACATATGAGTGGTACATGTATACGCATATACATCCGGTCTATACCACACTTATCAATTCACATTTCACATTCAAGGCTCACAGAACAGTAAGTCAGTCAACAAGTAACACCACTCATAAAGCATAAAGAAGTAATCCAAAACTCCTAAGCCTAAGGATGACTTATTAAGACAACTCAATCTGACTCAGTTCCCAAAACCCTCAGTGAAGTGTGCGTATGCTCAACTTGATCAACTTTACCGGTTATCCGACCAAGCCCCTCTCCCGAGTGATGTCTCCCCTCCGCCTGGAGGAATAGTTCCTGTTCCTGCATCCATTGGCACAAAACCACGGCAGTTACTTGCTCATAACATTTGCAGTATATATAAATCAAAAATAAAACAAGACTAATTACTCTCCTTTATGCATTGCTTTATCCAAGAATAACATCAATCAAGAATACAGAATGAGCCAATCATAACATGTAAAAATATTCTCAAATTGATAATGAGATTCCAACACATTTTATTCATTCCAAACCTTCCTTACAATCAGAATGCTCTAAGCATTACTAAAATAGTAACTATACAAATTCTGAGGTGTAACACTTTTATTCAATAAGCTAGTGCAGGTTTTGAATTTCCTTTGAGATATCCCCTATAACAATCAAGATAGATTGTTGGATATTGCTATTCATGTTGGACAGGATGGTGGTACTAGAATCCTGAATTGCTAAGGAATGTGATTCATGGTGGCACTAGTTGGTCCAATTGAATCACTAGGGACAATAGGAATGGATGATCATGGACGAGGGAGGCAAGATAAGGTTTTTTAGGCATACTAAGATGAGAGGGAATTTTTCCTACTATGAGCCCAATGTCAACACCAGCAATTAAGTGTGAAAAGCTTGGGGACTAGGTTGGTTCGGATAAGGAAATTTCTTTCCTCTAAAACAATCGACCATTGCATTTTCTATGAGATAGGTTAGATTTTAACTCTCTATATGTAGAGTTACTTCAGTAAAATAATTTCTGTTGTTGACACTAGTGGAGGTGGCTGAATCTTCTTCTTCTAAACTAATTGGCTGAATCTAATGTTCACTTCTTGGTTCTCTTTTTCATTGTTGTTGTTGTTTTCCTATCATGTAGAGGGCTTTATTCTTTACTTCTTTCTAATGTACGCATTTGATCCTCCTTTAGAATTGTTACCCCTAGATTTTTATGAGGCCTTGCTTCTATTTATAAAGTTTCTTATGTGCCTAGTTGGCCTTCCTAAGGATCTCACAGGACAAAGATTTAGCCACCATTGAGTGATCTTTCCTTGATTTGACTACATTAGATTGTGAAGACACCCACAAATCTCAGAATTCCTAAGGATCTCACAAGACAAAGATTGAGCCACCATTGAGTGGTCTTTCCCTGATTTGACTACATTAGATTGTGAAGACACACACAAATCTCGGAAATTGAATTGGAGTGTGAAAAGCCACCAAGATGGCTTTGTGCAAAGGAAGGTGTACTAGGTATTGATGAGTTCAAGTGATGTGAGGAGATATGAAAGCAGCTGAATGTTGAGGGGATTTTTATGATGCTACCAAATTTACAACACATTGCTTCCTTCCTTGACTTGCTCCAATTCCATGTTGTGTGAGATATCCTTGTGCTTGTAGGTATTGCAATTAATGCTTTGCCTAACTCTCCTTCTTAAGATTTTAATGTAGTAAAATATTAATATCTTTCCAAGACTTGTCCATTCAATTTTTTGGATTGTGCTATTAAATTAGACTTTGGGGAATTAAATAGCTTGTCTTGTGTAAAGCCTTCACTACCTAGTTCTGGTGTTTGAGCTAGGTGTCAATGGTAGAAGTGGTGTTGATGATAGGTGGCAATAGGGGTTGACTTAAGACATAAGAAGTATACCTTAGGAGATCTCATTAAAGTACAATCTAAGTTGGATTCAATGTGTTGCAGGGGATATGCAAGGTGGTTGTAAAAAAGGGGGTCGAGATTCATGAGAGGGACCAAAATGTAGGAATTAAGAGGGGACTATATGGGACACTTTTAAGCTTTGCCTTTACTTGACTTTCAATAGGTGACTTGTTTCACCTTATTAGGTCAACAAGTAAGTTTTGAGACTATAGCTCTTTTCTTTAGATCCAAACTCTCCTTCATAATGACAAGTACCATGCTCATAACCTAAGTCACCGCATTCGCCGAATTTTTGGCTTCAAATTCGAAATTCGGCGAATGTGAAAAAAATGTATGATATTCGTTGAAGTTCGGAGAAATTCGTACAGACGCAGCGCTAAAGGACAAAGCATAATATTTAGGTTTTTTTTTTCATGTTTTCTTTGTTTTTTTTTTTTTAATCTTATAAAATTTTGAAGCTTTGAAACGTGATAATGTCCACCTGCATCAAGAAAAACATAAGAGATTAGACTGTAGGAGCCAAAAAAAAGAGTTCATTTCCATTAATAAACGTGTGAATCTAGAATGGGAACAGGGAGGTTCAAAAAAACGTCTTGATTTAGTCTTGTCCTGTTTCAAGCCAGTTATTACTGCATTTGCGTGTCTTCTCCTTCACTGTAGGGCAGCCCTGAGTGTAGAAGCCTCACTGTAAGTTGTGTAAACTCGTATATTGTAGATTCTCGTCCCAACTCCACTCCATGCCGTCAGCGACCTTCTATCTGCAGCTCCACTTTATGGAAACTTTTAAAATTAAAATCTAGGTTTTGTTTTATTTTGAAAAGTTCTATTTTAGAAGTTTTATTTTTATGTATTTTATTTTTAATGTTTAGCTACAAATAAAAAATATATGTTTATCTAAATGCCTTTTAAAATAAAATTTATTGATTATTTTATTTTAATTATAAAAATAAAATTTTACAATTGAATGAAAATTTAAAAAAACATTTTTGTGTATAAAAATTAAAAATTAAATATATATAAATGTGTCTTATGGTTTATATTTTATAAATGTGTCACCTTTTTGTAATGATTCAAATCTATTTATCAATGCTAAACTATTTAGACAATTGTATGGATATATTACTTATATTTATAAAAGAAAATAAATAAAAATTACATAAGGCGAATTTAATCCGAATTATATATTTTTTGAATTTTTTCCTTGTCGAATTTCATCCGAATTTCAATGTTGCTGAACTCGAATTTGAATTCGAACCTGGTGACTTAGCTCATTACTGCAAGTACCATGTGCATCACAAGACTGAAATAAGTTTCATGGGCACTCATAAGAGTTATGCACCATGATAGGCTTCAACGATCTTCTTCTTTCTAACATGTAGTCTATAAATCAGCATACCATATCCTCTAGCAATTTGTTATTTTACATGTATTGTTTGTCATGTATTTATTTTCTACTAATAACTTGTGTGTTATTACAAATGAACTCTTCTTCAACTTCACAATAACCGCTTCCCTAATTCTACAAGGAGCACTTTTAATTTTATTAATGTCACAAAAAACAAAATGTAGTACATGCAAGTTGTTTTTATGCTAGAAGAAAAACAAAAAGAAATCCAAATGTTAAAAAAATGTCTCTTGTTTTATTTACCATAGGAATGAAACATTTGTTTTCTAGGAGAGAGAGACACGTTGGCCTACTCTCTCTCTATAACCATAATAAGAACTCATGTACTTTTTTAACTTTGTTAATGTTGTTTGAATACCTTGAGGCATTGACATAATCATTTTGTATTTGGAATCTGCAAAATGTACAATCAGCTATGAATATACTTCGTCATAGGAGATATTAATATTTTGCATGAAACAAGCCATTTATAGACCATGTTTTGGCATATTTAATTAAAAAGTTATTTTTTTCTAGCTCTTTTTCCAAATTAATTCACTCGAGCATCATTTACATGTTTTTTAGCCTCTCGTTTTTTTGTTTTTTTATGCGTATAATTTATGTCACTAGAATTAAAAATTAGACCATTGAAAACATTCTAGTAAAAGCAACCTTGTTTGTAATTCAAATTGAGTCCCTTTGTTCTCAAGGATACAAAGAAAGTGGAGGAATGAAGCGACTATAAACAGACTCAGAGGTTCACCAGAGGGCAAGAGCAAAAGAAATTCGAACCAAAATGATGATCAGCAATTGAAGTGACACATTCCGTGCGCACATTAGATGTCAAGCAGACCTCAACCTAGATCCACATAACCCACAAGCACAGGAACCAGACTTAAGTCACTTTTAAATCAACTTTAGCCAAAAGACTAATATTTCAAACTTGTCTTGCAATAAAAACAAATGTATTAATTATAGATTATTCACCGGGATATCTGACTCCTTCAATGTTTTCCATTCAAGATCTTCAAGGCAGCACACATGACCAAGTCTCTCAGGGTGAAATTCCAACATGCCTTGGATTTCCTCCCGATTTGGTACCTACATTTACTAGGTTATTAATATATGTTTGCCATAAAGAATCTATCCAACATTATTTAGATAACTCTTCACTTGCTTAGTCATTCAAACCTGTATCAATTGATGCATTAATTCCTAATTTTATCACTTAAAAGAACATATTGATCATTCAAATAAAGCAATTTTTTGCTTTCCAACTTACCTCTCCACAGTGAAGAGTAATTGGAAGCCCTTGCTTTCTAGCACATGTTAATGCTGGCAAAAATGTCCGCCTACAATAATATTAACTACCAATTAGTAATCTTTACATACTACAGGTGCAACTAAATACCTGCTGGAATTGCGTCCAACCATGAAAGGAACTTAAATTAACACTTTGCAATGTACCACTCTCCAACGACAGGGTTTCCCGAAAGATCAATACCAACAACACCAATATTTCTCATCTCTAAAGCTAGTTGAACCTGTTGAAAACCAAAAAGGAAAAGTATCCAATGAATGAGTTATTGTTATTGAAAATTGTTCCTCGACAGACATTGGACAGTGGCCCTTGTAAAGTTCTGGACTTAAAAGAAAATGACACAAAATGTTGCAATTCAAATCATCCGACACATACAGTTTCCATTGCTCCATCTAGACTCTCACGACGGTCAATACTTAGAAGAAGGCGGACAAATATTTGCTGCATTCTAGGACCTTCAGATGTATTGTTTTTCTGCATAACCCCATCAGGACATTGAATACTTCCATCTGAAGGAAGATGTACTGCTTTCACTGTTTCTACTGCCTTGAACCCGGCTAGAACTGCTTCTACATATGAACGTTTACTCATACCTATAGCTTCATTCTTCTGCAGTGACAAACAACAAAATTAGATTCTACCCATTTATAACTACCAAATGCATTTCATATAGCATTTTTTATCTAAGGCGTAAAAAAAGAAACAAATTGAAAATGTGGAAAAAAATTGATTGCCTTTGGTGTTGTTCGTAACTCCAAATAAATCACATTTTCTGCTGCAAAGTCTTCAACGACCTGTTTTAATATTGTGAATAAATTATGAGCCCAGAATATCCAATTTAAATGCTCTAAAACCATACTTGCAAGGACTCCTTAACATACTTCTTTGGTGATTCTACTGATGGTACCATGGTCAGTGGTAAGAACATGGATCAAATCAAATAGCTTGAAGCATTCCTGTAAAGAACGATCATCTGCAACCAGATTCAAGACTCTAGAATCATTTGCAGTGCAATAAAATGGATAGCTAACATAAAACTTGACATCTTAGTTAAAGAATATGGCAACTGCAAAAGAAAGCCATACTCATAAATTAGCACTTCTATTTTTTTTCCACTTTTGACAAATACAATTCAAAGGAGCCCTTTCCTCATATGAATGGCAGCAAATCTATCTATAGTTTATATAAAACTTAATGAGTGACTATCCCCGCATATAAGAGAAAAGGATATAACTTTCAAGAATCACTTATAAATAGCAGATAATGGTCCCTAGTCTGAAAAATGAAGGATTTTTTATTCAAGGCAAGACTCTAAAACAATTTTAAAATATACCACATTATTTCAAATTTTGGAAATGTTCTAACAATATCTTGTGCCCAGGAAAATATCTAAATGAAACTTACAGTTATTATTTTGGAAATTCTGCTGGGCTAGGTTACAAATCATAGCATCTAAAGCCTTCTACATTCCCACATAGCGATTAGAATTATAACTGAAAGAGATAAGAGACAACAATTCACCTTTCAAGATTACACCCTCCACCTCAGAAAGCACTAGATCACCTTTCTTGCTCCTTTCCTTTGCAAGTTCCCTGCACAAGAAAGTGGGATATTTTAGCACATATAACAGTATATCTGTAACTTCTAAAACAAACTGTCATCAAAAGCACCGAGGCTAATTATGATTACATTTTTGAGATTTGATAAACCTTGAATGTGGAACAACTTGTGTGATTAAGACAAACCTAACTTAAGTGAAGGATTACAGTGATTGTTAGCAGGATTGATGTTACAGTATCACAAAACAGACCTAAAATAAACCATGAATTAGATTTTGCACTTTAATTCAAAAAACTTGGCCAGTCACAAAAAAGCATATAAAGTTCATTTGACGTGATTTTTGTTTCTTGTTTGGGATTTCTGGTCTTCAACAGTGTTTTACTGAGGTTGCTGATCTGGAGTGAGGTAGCGGGTCTGTTGTGAGGTCACAGGTCAGCATTTACAGCATTTAGGGCTTGTGTAAGGTTGCTGCTCTCTATATCATCACAAAATTGCATGGGACTGTGCTGGGGTAGCTGCATATTACCTTAAACTGTCTGGGACCCTAAATTTTTCCATTTCAACTTTTAGGGCTACATATTTATTTGTTGAATCAGGTATGTGCTAGGCTAAGAAGCTTCTATAATTCTGATTTTTAATTTATTTAAAACTATAGTGAAGATTATTTGTCAGTGTCAACTGTCAAGAGGCTTCACAATTTATTTATTTTTAATTTAATGACTGTCATAGGCTGTAGCCTGTAATGAACATTTTATTTTTTAATGTAGTTCTAGCCTCTAGGTTGCTAGGGTATTAAGTTTTTTCTGTTAATTTCCTTTTGCAAGACTTTATTTCTATTTTCCTTAAAAGAATATGGCATCCACGACTACAAATAGGAAAACTTGCAAACCTACAGACATTTGCTACAGACATGGGAAAGAAGGTAAAGGGAAGAAATGGTTCTTTGCAACTATTATACTAAGAATATGAGAGAAGGCATAAATCATCTAAACTATCACCTTGCATAGACCCATTGCTGAGATGTAAAGCCATGTATACAAGCAAGTTTGGAGGTTCAAAATGAGGTGAAAGCTCTCATTTCAGTATTTGAGCAGAAAAAAGCAAAGAAAAAGAGGACAGCAAAAGCAATGGAACTCTCGACCCCAATTTTAAATTCTAGGTTAGACACTAAGGAAGATATGGGAGGCTCTTCTTCTTCCATAGGACCACGAATACAAGGAATAGGTACTGTAGGTAGCCACAATTCCAGATTTTTGGTTCCCTGTAAAACTCTTGGTGCACAACCTTCGTTGGAAGGTACCATGTGGAATAGGGAATTGCATCATGTGGTGAACTTGGCATGTGCCAAATTTTGAGAATGCAACAATATTCCATTTAATATTGCTTTGAGTCCTTGTTAAGAGCAACTGATTAGTGCTTTCACCATGGCAGGTAAAGAGTTCAAGGCCCCAAGCCATGACAATTTGAGTGGTCCATTATTGCAAGATAAGGTCCAAAACACCTATAAGCTAGTAGAGGAACAAAAATTTGATTTGGAAAAGGAGAGGCTACAACATTTTATCTGATGGATGGATAGATGGCAAGAATAGGACTGATTTACTTTTTAATGGCTTTAGCAAGACAGTATGTCTTTTTGAAGTCAGTTGATACCTTTAATGAAGTAGAAAATGCCAAGACCTTATGTAGCTTATTGGATGAGGTGGTGATAGAGGTGGGAATGAAAAATGTTATCCAAATAGTGACGGACAATACATTTGAACATGTGGCAGCTAATAGACTTCTAGAGACAAAGCACCCTACACTATTTTTGAGCCCTTGTGCCAACCACTACCTTGGCCTTTTTCTTGAGGACATAAAAAAACTACGATAAAAATATAAAAGAAGCTGCAAGGAATGTCACCAAATACATCTACAACCACACATGGGTCCTAAATAGCACACAAGTGGCAAGGAGTTCATACATACAAGAGTCACATGTTTTACCACTAATTTCATCACCTATAACAACCACATTGCCCAACCTTAAGCACATGGTTGTAAACAAAAGATAGTTGAAGAGTCCTTATGGTGGAGAGGGTCATGAAGAACACCTTTTTTATACATTTACCAAGAGCATGGAGGTGATCATCAATTTAAATTTTTGATAAAAATTTCCTTTTAAAAAAAATTTACAATGTTACACGTTTTTGTAAAATTTTGATATTTTAATTTGCTGATTTTAAATTTATATGATTTTTTTTTAATATCATTTTTATTCACTCTCTTGTTTTAAGTGTCAAAATTGCTAGTTACAAATTTGTGGATGTTAAATGGATATCTAAACCCGATGTATATATATGAGGCCATGTATAAAGCCAAAGAGGCAAATTAACATTTGTATGAGTCAAACAAAACCAAATATGAACCCATATAGCACATTATTGACTGGAGGTGGAACTAATAACTCCACCAACATATTCATGCTAGTGTCTAATATTTGAATCCCAGGTTCTTCTTCTCCCCTTCATTCAAAGCAAATAAGGCGGCTATGATTGGCCTCTACACATGTATTGAGAGGTTGGTACCTAATGAGAACCTTTGAGACATCATAAGGATGAGTTACAAGTTTTTAGGGGATGAAGGGAAGATTATTTTTTCATCTTTATGACCTAATAAGATAGGCACTCTACAACAGAATAATAAAACATATAGGTTTAATTTTAGTTTATTTTAAGTTTTAAGTTTACTAAAACCCTTATAAAATTATAAATGTTGCCTTTGCAAGTTTGTGGTGGGAAGATTTTAGTGCTACAACGCATAAGCTTTAAAAAATTGTCATCTACGTTTCATCTTAGCCCTATAGCATTTCTAATTGTAAATGCAAACAAAACATTTTTTAGGCCATTCACAAAGAAAAATGCAATAGACAAACTCAAAAGCGCTTAAATGACCTTGTCTATGTGCGGTACAACCTTCAGTTGCATGAAAAGGTGGAGAATCCTACCACACAAACTTGAAAAACTCAACAAGTCACTGCAAAACTCACAAGAACCCACGTGTGGAAAACCCTGGTGAGTGACTTGCTGCAAAAAAGTGCCATCGAGTCATACTTAAAATCGCGGCGATTCCAAAGCCTAAAATCACCTAAAACTCGCGAGGTTTTCCTCAAAATTGCTAAAAAACTCAGGCTAGAAGAATATAAAACCCTGAAAAAATCAATTTTATTTTTTTAACTTGTTTTGCACAATGCAATAGGGTTTCCAGACAACACAACAGGGTTTTCCAAGAACAAACTTTAATATTCAGCAAACTTATTGAGGGAATCTTCTCCAAGAGCCATTTCATTTCTCTATTTCTTCACTGACATTTTCTAGGTTTCTTTTACACAACCATACTAGTTGACAAAAACATGGATTACACTATAAGATTGCTCTTTTTGGCGTGTTCCCTCACTATATTTATTCATGGAATGTCCTACTTTGTTCCATTATAACATCTAAATTATCATTCAGCTTGTTAAAAATCCCATGTTTTTATATAAAAATATTTTTAGTTATTTAAATTTTTTAAATTATTTATTAATAATTTTTATAATACTTTATTCAAATATTTTTAAATTTAATGTTTAGTCAGTTAAATTCAGAATTTAATAGTAAATAGTTAACTGTAATTTTATATTTTATTTATATAAAAAATGTGTTCTATTTTTATTACTAAAAATTGACCTTTAACTGAATTATGTTTAATAATAATTCTTATACAAGAATAAATACTTCAACTTAAACAAACAATTTTGCAATTAATTACACAACTTTTTTCAAATAATTTATATAGCGGCTGACAATTTTTATATTAGTTTCCATTTTCATTTTATCAACGACACGTAAAGCAAATGATAAATGAATGATTAAAGAACTCATAGTCGAAATGTTCCAACAGACGATTTCACAATAATAGCCAAGCATTGAGAAAAAAATATTATCGTTAGTTAACGAACTGTTGAAAGGAGAGAGGAGAGATGGGAGAGGAGATGAATTTGTCCCATTGTACGCCCATCTCATCAAGTGTTGGCCTTGATAAGTGTGTTTTTGAAAAATATTTTTAAAAATTTATTTTCAAATGTTCGATAAATTTGTTGAGTTTTGTCTAAGTTTTTGCCAAGTCCCAAGTTTTTTAAAAATTTGGGCTTGCCAAGATATTGCCGAGTCTGAGTTTTACAACTATGGTACCACACATCATGCGCTTTACCTCAACGACATTGATCCATGTTTAGATTGGGTTGCTGAAGATGTGGATACCTTGTTTACTAGTAACGAGATGGCTAATTTGGAGAGAGATGAAGCTGAATGGCAAGTGAATGTGGCAACATATGAGGAGCCAAAAGGCGAGGTTGACAAGTCATTGAGGGAAGATTCACAACATACACAACTTGATCTTATGCCTAAGGCTCCTTTTGAGGCTCTTGTTGAGGATATGGCAGGTATGCAATCAAGTTCCATGACACCTATGTAGAAACAGCAAACTTTTCTGAGTTTCAATTGTAGAAAAAATTTATGATTTGTAATTTTTATTAATATTGAAACTTGAAGTTCCTATGTACTGAAAATTTAAACTCGTTTTCTAGCCCATAACGTTTATTCATGTTTAACTCTAATCTTGATCTATATATGAAAGAAATTAATAACATATTCCGTAAATTCAATAATATGCGCAATTTTACACCGAAGGCATTCCCTCACTAAGGTTTGTGGAATGCATTTTGTCTATCGATGGCTAAATTCGCAGGACAGGGCATTGACGACTATGAAATGAATCTTAGTCGTTCATCATTTTCCGCCAGCTGTTTTGGCCCCTTTTTGTTGCTTTCCCCACGGCTATTGCTTTTCGCCCCTCCAAACTCTTCCTCGCTGGTATTGACCTTTCACTTCTCCAATTTGGCGAGATGCAGCAACTTGTCCACTCACTTTCACCTGCAAACTCTGCACATTTTTCTCCTCTGCGTCATTGAGAGAAAGACACAATTTGTGCAAAAACTTGAGGTAAGTCACTTGCCCTGATTTTAGCGAGAAACCCTAGGTTTATATGGTTTTCTAAATACTTTCTTTTAAATTTTCAAACCCTAGATTCGTATAGTATTGTGCATCAGGGTTTGAATCTATGTAGAAATGGTGAAAGCTGCAAGATGGGAAGGGTGATGGATGAAATTACGCCGAAGGCGTTCCCTCACTAAGGTTTGCGGAATGCATTTTGTCTATTGATGGCTAAATTCGCAGGACAGGGAATGGACGACTATGAAATGAATCTCATTCGTTCATCATTTTTCGCTAGCTGTTTTGGCCGCTTTTTGTTGCTTTCCCCGCGGCTATTGCTTTCTGCTCCTCCAAACTCTTCCTCGCTGGTATTGACCTTTCACTTCTCCAATTTGGCGAGATGCAGCAACTTGTCCGCTCACTTTCACCTGCAAACTCTGCACATTTTTCTCCTCTGCGTCATTGAGAGAAAGACACAATTTGTGCAGAAACTTGAGGTAAATCACTTGCCCTGATTTTAGCGACAAACCCTAGGTTTATATGGTTTTCTAAATACTTTCTTTTAAATTTGCAAACCCTAGATTCGTATAGTATTGTGCATCGGGGTTTGAAGCCATGTAGAAATGGCGGAAGTTGCGAGATGGGAAGGGTGATGGATGAAAGGAGGTATGACGGTGCCCTCTTTTCATTTTATGAAATATACAGATTTGATTGAGCGAAGGGATCTGTCTTATATTTGGGCATTTGAATTCATCATCGAGCTATGTAAGTATTCTCTCTGAAACTCCCACCATAAATGCTTCGGGACACTTCTCAACCGTCAATCAAGAGTCTAAAGTGTCCTTTCATGGAATTGCACTCCTTTCAAAAATCTAAATATTTAACTAATGGGCCTGCATTTTGCAAGATAGTTGGAACGCTTCTAGGGTTAGAAAATTGGTTCAATGGGGAAGAACATTTGGGGGATTTTGATTTGGATTGGCTATTCATTGGCAATTCATGTAGTGTAACATTATAATTCAAAAAAATTGACTCTGGATGTTGATCCAAATTTTGCACAAAAAAATTAAAAATTTCCTTTATTCTTTCGATTTTCACGGAGAAAAAATACAAAGGTACCATATTCACTCAATCATCTACGTTGTAATTTTCTTTAATGTATTTTTTTTGGGTGTTTCATTCTTGTAAGTCGGCTTGGATTGGAGTCGGTTTGGATCACGTTTTTAAGGTCTGTAAACTTGGGTTATGATCAAATATAGCCTTTAGCTTTCACATCATAATATTGTCATATGTCTGCTTTGGTTATGAGCTGATGGATTACACTCTTACAAATTCCCCTATTCAAATTGTGCACATTGAGGTAATAAACATGTTCAATGTGACATGCATTTTTGTTTATTATGGCTACAATAATGCGTGGAGTTTGGACTGCTCATTAGGTCCATTCCTCAAATTCTTTCTGTCCTGCTTTATTGTGACTGCATTATTACAAGGAGCTTGGCATGGCATCCTCTGATGGGATATGAACAGTCGTCATTGTTATTGCTCCACTTACTACTCAGTCACATTCACTTGGCTGTTTACTTGTATACAATTAGTTGAATAAAAGTTTCTTCAAATATCTTAAAAAATCCAATAGTATATGCACTTCTTTTAATTTTCGGAGTTTCTTACTGAATTTTTATGTAGAGTTGTTGAATATGGGTCTGGTGACTAAACATAAGACCTCTTAGTGCCCAATGTACGTACCTATTTTATATTTATTTTTTGTTTCAAAGGAGAATTGATGATGCCCTTTTATTATCTTACTACCAGTCAATTATAAGTAAAGGAGAATTTGGGAAACACTAAATGCAGAGCTTACATTTGAATAATATTTCTTAGCAAATGAAAGTTAAAGCTAGCATGTTACCCAACTTTGGCTGGGTGCATAAGAGTGATCAATATCAACAGCATTACTGGAGAGAGTGCCTCCCATCTAATCTGTACATGGTACTAGATTGATAATTCGCTCCCAGTTTAGATTTTAGGGTCTTTCTTCATTATGACCGACTTTCTGTAATGTAACTTTGCAGTTGAATGATAAATGACAAATCTTTCCTATCAAATGCTGGCAAAACAGATTTGGTTTAAGAAAAGAACAGTGAATGATATATTTAAGACTTCAAGTTCTGTTATCAAGTCTAGTTACCAGCAATTTCAAGTTCTAGCTTCATATTTCCATGTCTTGGTTTAAGAAAAGAACAGAGAATGATATATTTAAGCCTTCAAGTTCTGTTATCAAGTCTACCTACCAGCAATTTCAAGTTCTAGCTTCATATTTCCATCTAGTTCAGAGTTCTGTTAAGAAACATATTTTAGGTTTCAGAGCCATATTTTTCATCCCATATTTTACGTCTTATAAAATTGTGTGTACAATTTCCACCCACAATAACAGCTTATCTACCAGGAACACATCAATGGAATCAGATCCACTGTTATGGCCTCCTGGTGGATGCTAGAATCTTTCTCAAACACCTACATAAATGAAAACTTAATGTCTGAAGTTGCATTGGTTGTGGAGGCAATAACAAGTTTATAGGAAAGGATAACAGAAATCATATATAAATAAGTCAAATCTTATATATTTTGGTTGCAACAATTGAAAGAGGGGAACAGCGGTATCAAAGATAATGAAGAGGAAGTTCATTGGAGATCCCACAATCAAAGAAGGGAGGCCGCTTGTTCTGACCTTCATTGGATTCAATTTGTAAGAAATAATGAAAAAAGGGTATCTGTAGCAATCAAGATAACCTAGAAGGCAGTGACTTTAATCAAAAGCGCTCAAGAGACTCTCCACATGCAAGTTGGATGGATTCAGTAAAGGTGTTAAACTGGGGGCTTGGATAGGCAAGTTCTCCTGGTTGTTTTTGGTGAAATATTCTTTTGGAGATTTTCTTGGTTAAATCATCTTTTGAAGATCACAATAAAATCCAATTTGTTGCTTCACAACTTGATGTGCCAGTGTTAAATTAGTGGAAATGGTTGACTGCAAGGAGGATGACAAATGACAGATTGGATAGGCCACTTGGGGCCAATTTGTAGCTGCTTTTAATTATAAGTTTGAGGTGTATAGCCAAGAAGCTCACTTTTTGGGCCAAATAAAGACAAAGCAACATGCACTGTAGTGTACCACTGAAAAGAGTTCTACGAAGATAGGATGGGTTTAGAAAATAACTATCTAGAGAGTAGTTTCTGTGTACAGTTATGGATTAGAAAAGTCAGTTAAAAGTTTTCTCAAAGCTTTCAAACCTGGTACTCTTTAGGGGCTCATTGAGCAGGAAGAATCTTATTCAAAGGTTTTCATATTTTATTTGATTGTAAGATATCATGAATCTTTTTCAGCAGCAAGGGTACATCTGAAATACCGTCTACATTTTGGTCCTATCTTATTCCTTTTGTTGGATGGTCATGGAAGTAGATTCAGTCCTGTCGTCATTCTACTTTACAACTAGAAGGGAATTTTTGTTGGATGGTGAAGAAAGTGGAGTCAACATCCATCAGTTATTTATTGTTTTGATGTTTGGAAGATATTTATTTGAATCATATGGAAAAGTGGTTCAAGGAACACTTGTGCAGGGCCACTGCAAGAATTGACATTATTTAGATTTTGGATGACAAATGAGACATGACTGAAAATGATCAGAACAGACTAGTGGGAATTGTCAAGGTCGGAGAGCTTGAAAGAAGGGTACCTATGAACAAGTTGAATATGTTGGTGTTACATTCCACAGCACTGCAGGATGTCCAACAGAATCACATATTCTTCAAACTCATTACAGAACAAAGAAATTATGGCTGACTATGGTATTTGTAATGGTAGATATGTTTTTCTTTGTTTCTTTTTGTTAATTACTTCCTTTATTTGGGTTTCTGAAGTAGCAACAATACTGTCCCCATAGGTGGCTATAAAGTCCACTATTTTATCTGAAGTAGCAACAAAACTAAATATGCTTGGTGGCTATAAAAAGTCCACTATTTTATCTGTATATTGTAACAGAACATAATATTTAAAGAAGCTACGTGTTTAGCCTGATTTATAGGATTTATATGCCTTTGATAGATTTTTCCAAGCATCCATAGCTTGTTCAAAAGCACCTGATTTAGGCTTTTAGCCATAGCAGCAAGGCAGTGAACTGTTTCATAAAATGCTTTGGTAGACATGTATGAAAAATGTCGTACAATAGACAAAGCAGTGAACTGTTTGAAAAAATGCCTCAAAGAAATGCAGTGTCGTGGTGATGGAATGCCATGACATTTCTTTGAGGCATTTTTTCAAACAGTTCAATATGTCTCTTTACAGCTGTAAATATATTATTATTTTGCAGAAGTACTGATTATTTAGTTCATTTAAAAATGGGTTTCAATTTTTAGTGGCTATTAGTAATATTGCAGTTTTCTTTTTAATTGTTCTTAATAGTTTTGTCTTTTGTACACGTTCTTCGTGTTGTACTGATCTGTTTTAGGTTAAGTACTAATGATTTAGATCATTTTAAATGGGTTTCAATTTTTAATGGCTATTAGTAAATGGTTGCAGTTTCCTTTCTTAATTGCGCTTAATAGTTTGTCTTTTGTACATTTTTTTTGTGTTTTACTGATCTGTTTTACATTTTTCTCAGTGACCTTCAACTTTTAAGCTATAATAGTTACTTATTAAAATTGTAAAAGTTAATAAAATGTAGTATAATTATATGTGCACTTTTAATCTGTTTTGTACTTTTTTTGTAAATTTCAAGTACAACACAGATGAGGATTCATTGCTTATGGTAACAAATAAATCCTACTACTCCTGTGATAAATCTAATCCTGCTGCATCATATAGTGATGGTAACACAGTCATTATACTTCGTCATCCCGGTCCTTTCTTCTTCATCAGTGGAGCTGGTCACTCTGCACATGGACTATGAGAAATTTAGATTTCTGATGTACAGAAATTATGAAGAACTTGTCAAAAAAATCTGTTTTTTTGAGTTTAATTTACTTAATTTACAAACTGATTGTGATTTTCCTCTTCCGATGTATTGAAGTGGGTATGGAGAAATGATTCTTTTAGTTGAGATGAATATTGCAATTTAAACTTTTTGATTGTTTGCAAAGATTGTTGGGGGTTTTGAAGAAAACTCATTCATTATTTGTTCAAATCAAATTTAAATAGACCTGGTTTCTTGTAGTTTCGATTATTTATGAAGCTGCAGATTGTGTTCTCACTGGTTATAGCAGACCTCATTAAAAGAGGACAAAAGCGCTTCGATTAAGAGCTGAGCTTTGAAATGCAATCGTTTCCTTGTTTTAAGTAAATGAAATTTGTTCCTAGTAACTTGTAAAGCTTATTAAAAGGTTCTAAATCACTCAATGGTTTTGGCAACCGCTTCTTTATATTGACTCAGAATTATTTTCCAACGAATCTCAAGATATGAAGGGATTTGGTGGCAAAGTGCTATTATGCCAAACGCAAGCTTGTTTGGGAAGTACTAGAGGGTGGTCTAAAGAGAAAGATAGAGATTCAGTGGTCGGATATCACTTCTTTGAAGGCTAACTATCAAGACAATAGACCTGGCACTTCAGATATTGAAGTAATCATTTCTTTAATTTTATGTTATAGAATGATGTAGTGCTAGAGTGTAGTCAAATTTCTTGGATCACAGTTTACTGGCACGTTTTTTAAACCATACTTATATCTCCTTGTTTTATTTCTAATATACTAATATAACTATTCTGTAAAGTACTAAACACCTTATTAATTCTTTGATGGGATAGCCATTCTAGAGGTCTTGGAATGTTCATTTGGTTTTTGATGATATGCAATAATCTTTTTATTCTTTAGACGTTAGCTAATTGCAATAAAGATTGCTACAGCTCTATCTTTGATATTAGTGACTTAAATCCAGCTGTGTTGCAGCTCCCTAAGGATAAAGTCCACGTTATATGATATATTTCATAGGTTTCACAACTACGAGTATAATGGAAACCTGTTCATTTTTATGGTTTTAACTTTCACACTTCATTTATTTCAATTAATAAAGAATAAGCTGTTATAGTCTCTGCATAGTTTATTTGAACTGGAGTTGATGCTGGTAATTCTTCTTTGTAGTATGCCAGACTAAGATTCAAATCTATTGTTGTATACTGCAGAAGACATATATTGCAGTTCAATCAGAGAATACTTGAGAAACATTTTGAGAATCTTATACATTGTGATCATCGGTTAAACTTGCTAAGCAAGGAAGGAATCGTGACTAATAGTTCACCGTATTTTGTTTCCTGCAGTAATATATTTCAAGCTCAGGAGGAACACAATTGTTATGGGGTCCTCCAAGGGCATAAATGTCATTTAATTCCACATATAGATAATTTAAATTGCCTACCACCTTCCCCAAGTCTTTCAGATACAGCAACTACGATTCCAATCCTGGGAGTTTATAATTGCTGCTTGGAGAGCTCTTGAGGAACTTACAGCATCAAAGTAACTTATTCAAACATAGGACTAAGCTTTTGTGGATTGGATGGCTTCTTCAGGTTGATGAGCTTCAAGGCCTCTACATACCCTGGAATTTGTTACTAAATGTCTTTTGAAGGAAAAAAAAGAAAGTTTCTTGAGCATAGATACCAAAGCTATTTTAATACATGGTAACAAACTGATATGAAGTGGATATTTCCAGTCAGCCACCTTCATCCCCCTTAAATTCTATCATTTACCACAAATCAATTACTGACCCTCTAAGGTGTAGGTAGCAAACTGAACTTCTGTGGTGATTTTTTCTCATTGGATGTGGTGTTGTCATTGTATGCAACCACAAATAAAACAACCAATCAGTAAAGGAATGTAATGAACCAATTATAAATTAGATCCATTTGTATAAGGGAACCAATTATTGGGGTTGCCAAAACCGATTAGTACAAGAATTTGCTACATTTTGTTATTTCAAAAAAAAAAATTACATTTTTCTCCATTTTCTTTTATATACAAATTTATTGCACTCAATTCAGTAGCAATTTCTTAAATATATTAAGTTATATCTTTTACAATTCTCACTACTATACCACATTTATCACTCTTCTACCTTCCACATGTTTTCAGCATACCCATTGCACACGAAGGTACGATTGCTAATTTTTTTGTATATTTTTAATGTTTAATAAATGTGCCAAGTTTTTGGCGAGTCCCCATGTTTTTAAAATTTTGGGTTAACCGAGTCAGAGTTTTTCAACTGTGCGTACAAATGCTGATGCAGGCTGATAGAAGCAAGATGCACATACTAAGGGCGCGTCACCTTGTACATACTATCCAGTTATACTAAGAATGATAGAGGTTCCTTGTTTAGGCCACAGGATGAGTGAAGGATACATAGTATCCCATCTTTCACATATCTTTCCAGATAGTTCCTTCAATTTGCATAGATAGATTGGGGCTTTACTTATAGCTCCAGCTAACGGAAAGATTACTTAAGTTGGAGAAAATGATCGAAAGAAAAGAAAAGAAATACACTTACAGAAGCGTAGAACTGCGGATGGAACCGTTGAGATGAGCATGAAGCTCCAGCTTGGGAACCCCACGCCACCACTCCGCCATTCTCACTCAAATCAACTCCATCTATGTCCTACCCTAAGCTGTTCGCTCACTGTTTACCTACTCATTCAATGGGCCCCTCTCAGTCAGATTTTCCTTTTCCTTTTGGCTCGACTTCTAATCTCACGTTTTGGCGTATTATCTATATGCACATTTGACCGTATTTATTAATTAATTGAAAATTGAAATATAACGTATATTTTATTAATAAATAGGTCAAATGTAAATCCTCATTTTTGGTAGACGTTGTCACGTTTTGGTGCTTTTTTTTGGGGGCACATATAAAAGTCTTCAACTTAGTTTTTATTGATAGGTAGGTTTGGTGTTTTGATATATTTTCAAAATTATAATTATATTCAATAAAGTTTTGATTTTGTTTTTTAATTAGAAATATTTCATAAATTTATAAATTATTTTTTGGTGATTTTAAGTATTGTATCATCATATGTGTGCTATGATGAATAGAAATGTTTGGCTTATGTATTTAGGAGTAGGATGAGTAGAGTATGGAAAATCATGACACTAATCAAAAAGTGGTAGAGGGAGGATGGCGTCATTATCACACCAATCATTACACCAAGTAAGGTTTGTTATGTGATTTCACTCATGTTGTAGCTTAGTGTTAGCTCTTAGAACCCTAATAGCTTGAAAACTTGTTATGTCCAATCACATCTCCAAAACATAACAAGAGTCTCTAGAGAAGGTCAACTACTTGTTAAGGTTGTGCTAGCTATCTAAGCCAAGCTACTATACTCTATTGGTGTTGGGGTGCCAACAACCTACTTTTGGCACTAATATTAACCTGCATTGGTCATGGCAAGGAAAAGGGTTAAGAGTGGGTAGGGTTCAAATAAATAAAGGAAAATAGATGATGCACCAAAAATTGGTTCAATTTAACTCTCATTTCATAGTTCAACCTTGCATCCATGATTATACACAAAGTACAACCGAGCTAGACTCGACCTACTTCCATAGTGTAATTAACATGTCATAATATGTTCAACTAAAACAAATAAAAAATATCATAGAGTATACATTTACAAACACATTGATTAAATATTTCCACCTAAGAACCTTGAGGAGACCTAAAGCACAAACACTTTTGGAGAGGACCTTCTCCAATATGAGATGTTAAGCAATACAAAGTAAAGAAAATGTATTGATTAATGAGCCAAAAGATATTCATAAGAGAGATTAGCCCATAGTTATACAACAATGTGAGCACCCAAGATCATGCCACCTACAATGAATCAAGCTACAAAAAGAACTAAAATATACAAAACAAAAGACAGAGATGAATAGATATCATGTAGAGAGGAGAATTTGCTTAATGATTAATTGAAGACGTTAAAAATTTTAGAGCATTGAAATGCCTAATGGGGATGATTGAGTGCACTACGCCCTTTGTGATACAATAATGGATGAGCCAGGGGGAATTTTTTAATCATTTGGGGTGCACCCAAGAGATCTAAGAAACGAGGTTCATTGGATGAGTACATTAAGGGTTGTTTCTATAGATGAATGTGTTATTATCACAAGATATTACTCATCTACATGTGTTAAATTATTAATATATTTAATGTGTAGTTGGAAAAAAAATATCCATCCTGGAGGGAAGTGAGCACATGTACATAAAAAATAGGAGAAAACTAAGAGAAAAACAAGTATCAGTGGGCTCATAGGGGCCTCTATTAAAATTTCCCACTCATGCAAATTGGAGAAGCACTATGTCCAATGTGTGTGTGGATGACAAGGCCTAATAAGGTGATCAATTTATGTTATTTGATGTGAGATTGGTGGAAAGAAGATAGCTAGTCTAATAATAAGGCTTGGCACTTGCAAAAAAATCACTCAAATTTCCAATTCTACTCAAGTCAAAGTGATTCACTTCTAGGAAACTAATGAAAGGTTGTGAGTTAGAATTGTTCCCTTAGTTAATGACCATGATGAATTTAGAGTTGAGAGGGGGAAACATGGTGTATAATCCTTTGTTGAATGTTGTGCTACTAAAAACATGACATTTTTGGAAACTTTCAAGAACTCTTACTCATTAGAAGTAGGATCTAAATCTTAATACATTGGACTATGTTATAAATTAAGTAGTGCATCACATAAATTATGTAATAAATAATAAATTAACATGTTTTAATTAGATTAAACATGGGAAAGGACCTAGACCCAATACAAAACAATCATGAAGGCAAGTATTGCAAGTCTCACTAGGAGTGAGACTAAACATGACAAACTAAAGAAAAAATAGGGAGTACCAGCAAGAGTTGAACTCGGCTACAAGTTACCCTACAATTTTAGGCCTTTGATGGGCCACCATTCTTTGTTCAGAAAATCCAACTTTTCCTCAAGGGTAGCTCTTTAGGTAATGTCCTCTCTTTTTTAGTATGACTCACAAGGATAGTACTCTAGGTGGCAATTTTTTCTTTACCTTTCTTCTCTCTATTGTTAAAGATGTTAGCAGAGTTAGAGGGAAGAATCTACGAAGCAATCTCTTTCATTTTGTGCTTGGATCTCCTCCTCTCCAACTCCTATTGGAAAACTTGGAGAGTAATTGTAGTGTTTTTAACAAACTCTTTCTAGAACGTAGTAATATCCAGTAAATTCTTGTAAATATTTGATTGGTTGGGTTTTATAATTTCAACCTCTTTTTCAAGTTTTTTCCTGTCTTCAAGAGTACCAGTCACCTTCTTTATGTTCTCCATCTCCTTATCCAACTACTCCCTGTAAACACCAAAAATTATCTTAGGCTTGCGACTTTATTAAATCTCCTTTCATCCTTGATAATGAAATAATTTTAATTATTTAATTATTTTCTAATGTCATAAATTCTTCTATTAATTAAATAATTTGAATTATTTACTTAATTCATTTTATCTTTCTATTTCCTCTTTTGATTAATTGAATAAATTGTTATTTATTTAATTACGTCATTAATGCCCTTGTCTTCTATAATTAAATAAATTATATTTATTTAATTATTTACCACTTTCTACTATTATTAAATAATTATGTCAATTATTCAATTATTCATTTTAGCCTTTTCTACCATAAATTAATTAAATTTTATTTAATTAATGGCTCACTTTTCTCCCACTTTTTGAATTAAATTGTTATTTAATAAAAAAGACAACTTACCTTTTTCTTCTATAATTAAATAATGTTTCCATTATTTAATTATTTACTTTCCTTCTCAAACTAAATGACTCTTTAGAATTACTTAGTTCTTCTATCAGTCTTATTCTTATCCCTTCTTGTCTCGTGTAATTTCAACCCTTGATTGAAATTATTTAATTTAATATCAATCATTCATTGTCATTTGTCTTTCTATAAAAGACGCCTTTCATTATCATTTTAATGAATCCAAGTTCATGCACAAGTACATGTTGTTGAGACAACTACTTCAATATTTTGCTATCATAGACATAGGCTACATTTGCACACTCATATCTGAGGGCATCAAGCATTTACAACAAAATGGAGAAGGGCAATGGAGGTGAATCATTGATGACATGAAGATATTGGGGAACATTGTTGCATTGTTTTATGTTTCCATGTTTATTTGTTCTTCATTGCTTGATTACGGTCTTAGGGTTTGATTTTAATTGATTTAATACCTTTACATGGATTTTTACCCTGATTACATTGGTGAACCTGACGTGAAATGACGGATTAGGTTGATTTTTGCAAGAAATTTTGAGTTTTGCAAGTTACAGGTACACAACGATGCATGTGAAGCCTAGAACGACGCAATTGACAAAAGCCAGTGCACCACAACTGCAATCTAGAAAGATGCAACTGTTCAGTATTTAGAAAAATTACCTTGTTTGCATCTATTTTCGGATTTTTTATTTCATTATGGTTTTTGGTTTAGGCTTTTATCATCTAATGTCATTGCTCCATCATATTACTCTAGTTTTGTCAAAATCAGTCATGTTTTGAGTGTTTTTGTAGCTACAGGTTTGTTTGTTGCAATTGATTAGGGCTACGACACAACTGCTAGCAACTTCACTACATTGATCTGACGCAGTTGACATCTTCGACAATGTAGTTGCTATTGGGAACAACGCATTCATTTTGGACAATAAGCCACAACTATTATTTATAGTGACACAATTGCTTGTTTTCCAGAATCTTGCATTTCATTAGAATTTTTCAATTCTAGTCTTTCGCATTCGATAGTGTAGGTTTTTTTGGTACTGATATTTGATTTTCAGTGTGTGGCATAGGTGATGAGGATGCATTTTCATTTGATTTTGCTAACTTTTATCTTGTCTCATTTGGCAAATTCGTTTAGTTCTTCCACACTCATTTTGGTTAAACTTAACCCTGCATTGTCCACTCATTTGGTTAAAATTGACAACAACATGCATCATTCACTCATAAGCTTAAAATTAACCTTGCATATCCACTCATTTTGGTTAAAATTAACCCTATATTATCCACTCATTTGGTTAAAATTAACAACAATGTGCATCATTCACTCATAAGCTTAAAATTAACCTTGCATATCCACTCATTTGGTTAAAATTGACAACAACATGCATTATTCACTCATTTGGTTAAAATTGACAACAATGTGCATCCTTCACTCATAAGGTTAAAATTTACCACAACATGCATTACCTCATTCATCGGCTTTTAAAATTAACCCACAACTTTGCATCAAGTGTCTTCTCTCACATTTGCATTCGGGTACTTAAAATAAATTAGTGTCTTATTGTCTTGTGATTTTGAATTTCATCTTAAGGTCTGTATGCTCTTCTCTCACACCAGTTGGTGATCTTGAGAATCAAAAACATCTTTTGACGTTTGCATTATCACCCACACATATGAATGTATTAAGGGAAATGAACACTATGCTAGTGTAAGGAAAACACATTATGCTCTCTCCTTGCACCTAGTGTGATCTTGGAGATTAAAAGGCATTGTGTTTTTTTGCTTTTGTTTTACCCTTAGAGGGGCCTACCTAAGAGACACATCCACAAAGAACTCGAAGGTGACTCCGGCCGGTTTTTCCCTCGAGTTGATATATAAAAGGATAAGATGAAACATCAAGTCTAGGTCGTACCATACATTGTCATTCAAAACAGGGAGGTACCTTTGCGTATAAGTGCCCCTAGTAGGTTGGTTAGAGCCTTAAGTAGCTTGTTGGACGCTCACAAGGTGGCATGTCCCCGAGCTGCAACTAAGAACCAAACTAGTTAGAAGCCCTCCTTTTATACTTGAGATTATTAGCATCATGCTCGATGCAGGGGATGTAGCACCACACCCCAAAATTTACTCACCATTCGACTCCCCTTAAGTGAGACGAAAATCCTTTGTTGAGCATAGTTACATGATTCAGACTTGTAACTTCCAAGGAGAGGGTGATTTGTGGCATCCTTCCATTGTAGGAGGCCCCTACCTATCCACTCTCGTAGATAAGAGGTGATACATAACCTAAAAGGGTGTCCCTCCCTTGTGTCGAAGGAGATTCCAAGCTATGGGCCCGAGTGTCACATCATTGACTGTTTTCCATAGGATAGATAAAGTGTCTTATGTGTGTGATTTGTTTTCGTTTTGTGCTATACCCATGAAAATCAAGGTGACTAACCTCAAGAACATACACATTACGAACAAAATTTTGGACATTCAAACCTGTTAAGACAATTATTTTCAGACTGTTTATAGTGCTATTCAAAATTTACAAACACCATGTCAAAATTTGAGTCAAAATCAATCAAATTAGACCAAAACAATCTATTTACCATAACTGTAACTATGAACTGCAACTAATCCTTAGAACACTACAATTGTAAAAACTAGAAAATCGCAACTGTCTCAGAACACCGCAACTGATACTTTGAACACCACATTTTCTAGTTGATCAAAATTTTAGGGAAATCTTGATCATCCACAATTCTGATCAATTCCTAAGTACAACCTGGTCATCTGATCATAGACTTGCAATCCTACCATTTTCATTCAACCCATTACCTCACTCTTGCATTATTCATTACCATCATAGGTCAAACCTTAGGGAAAATTTTAGTTTGCATAAACCTTTTTAGATCTCAAATTAGGGAGTTTTTCAGACATAGACCAGACTATCGTTTCAAATCTATATTATCTTGACCTTATCCTTCAAAACAATTATATTTTAGTCCTTTTTTTCATTTAGGTTGGTTCCTCAACTCACAAGTCTAGTTTGAAGATCACCTTGTCAACTTGTCATTTCAGTCTTTGCCATTCTCGAGGTCATAGATAATCAGATTTGCTTCTTTGTTTATCTTAGTTTGATTACCAACCTTTACGTTAAGTCTACCAAAGGTATTTAGTCTTCATACTAGGTCATATTACCCCATATTTTCATCACATCCTCATATTACATCTTGCATACTTTAGTCTTAGACATACCATAAATTTAGATCATTACGGCAACATCTTATCCACAATCTTGTATATTGTCACTTTGACTCTTTATCTTAGTACCATCATTATCAGGCATCCTTTATACCTTGAAAAATCCAAAAAAAAATAGTTTCATACCCGTATCATACCACACCCTTCATCCCAACATCTCATTGGCATTCCACTTGTATTACATTCCTTTCCATCTTAATCCAAACTCACTACCATGTCTTCAATTTACCTTGATATGTGTCATAGTCAAATTGAATACCAATTAATCCACAATGGTTAATACCAACAATTCATAGACTTCAAAAGACAACTCATAAATTCTACCATACTAATCAACCACAACCCATAGTCAACTACCCACATACCCTTCTTACCAACAATCCATAAACCCTAGTCATTCATCCATATACCCTCACTATCAAGAGTCACTTGACACAATCCATACCATTGATCCACAACAAACATCCATTAGTCTTCATTATCATAACCTTGACAAGGGAAACCAACCTTCCATTAATCCATTCCAAGACTCCACATCCTATCATAATCGACCTTCCACAAATCTATTCCAACACTCCACATCCTATCATAGCCAACCTTCCACTAATCCATTTCAATCCACCCCATCCAATAAAAATATGTTTAGTCATGCAAATTCTATTGTTGTCCAAAATCGCATTCCATTACCTACACCTTTGGATACAAATCATGATAACATAGATCCCCATTTATATCAAGGTCAAAGTACTCCTTTTTGTTATCCTATCCTTAAGTTCATCTAAGAAGTCCTTCTAGATAATCATGGCATCCAAAATACACCTATCCTTGATCAAGATTCTATTCTTAACCATGTCATCCAAGATACACCTATTTTTGACCAAGATCCTACCCCTGAACATGATTTCTAAAATGATCCTCTCATCGACCTTTCTGCCATTCATGATCAAACATTTGAAATTGATTCTATCCAAACTCCAAACACATCCATTTCCTAAAATGAGACACTTGCCTCCTTTGGACACATAGATAATCAAATAAATGACATGGATGACACTCAAGAAGAACATAAACAAGCTACTATGGATCAAGTCAAAGAAGAAGACACAAAAGCTACCATGGACATCCCAAATGACCAAGAAGACATTAGCATGACAAATGATAAAGCCAAAATATCCTATCAACTAGGATCATCTACTTTTATCAAATTAGGCTTTCTCATAGAAGGGAATATTTCAAGCAACAGTTTCCATAATGATGGGTTCGCATCTTGCTTCCAAAATGAAAAAATACCCCATTGCAAAGAGAATATGTCAAAGCATGCATTATCAAGGAAGAGGACTAGGTCTACATGAGCAAGGCATGCGAGAACCAATACAATTTTATGAAAATCCTAGGCATCAAGGTCTTGGCTATTCTCCAATAAAAAAAAATGATGTTAGTGATACCTCCATGATATTAGGGGACACTTTATCCAATACAAACATTAAAATGGGGGCCATGAGTAGTCCTTGACATAAGGTTGTTGCCAACACTCCTTCCATCCATACCATAAACTATCATTCCATCATAACTAAACCCATCAATTAGAACCAACAAAAATCTTACAAGTCTAAAGCCCAAAATCAAATATCAAAGGCCATTGAATACAAAAATCCAAGTGGACAAATAAAGCTACAATGGATTCCAAAGAAAGATGGATCAAGTAAAGACAAGAATTCAATTCCAAAGTCCAATCAAAATGTGGAGCCACCAAAAAAGAGATCTCCCACATACAACAAATGTCCACCTCCTTCAAAATGGTCATCACACAAGGCATATAAAAGAGATGGTTCCAAATGAAATCCCAATCAAAATTCTAATTTCCATCTTCACCATCCAAATAATCCTATGTCCAAACATCCAAATAATCCTTCCACATCTACCATCATCCATCATAATAAAAAATCTTGTCCA
This sequence comes from Sequoiadendron giganteum, assembly GCA_007115665.2. Classification (NCBI taxonomy): domain Eukaryota; kingdom Viridiplantae; phylum Streptophyta; class Pinopsida; order Cupressales; family Cupressaceae; genus Sequoiadendron; species Sequoiadendron giganteum. The sequence continues at coordinate 431,069,130 of CM021101.1, read as the reverse complement.
CATTCCAAAAATATTGCTTCACATATCCATCGGATCTTGGCAGCAACTATTTATCATAAGGACTCCCATGGAACTCTATCACGATGGGCGTATTTCGATAAGGCTAACCCAAATATCAGAAAGGATCACAATGACATCAATCAGTTGCATACGAGTGTTATGATCCGACAAGGCAACTCCTCCATAGAGGTCACTATTGACATATCATGACACCAACATCTACATCAATGCCATCAAAGGATTCAAAATAATCGGTGATCATCTAAACATGAAGGCCATCTAGAAAAATTCAATACAAAGAAAAAAATCAAAAAATCAAAAAATAAAATCAAAAATCAAAAATCAAAAAAATCGCCACCTTGATGAATACTTGGCAAAAAGGTGTCTTGGTGACACTAAACAAATCAAAAAATCATAAAGAGAAAATAATTCGTCCAATTGTGAAAACCACCTCAATGGCGCTTTGGATAAGTACCATGGTGAAAACCTGGCAAACAGGCACCATGTGTAGTCAATCTTTGCTCCCTCGTCTATCGTCATTCCATCTGGCTTTCCCCTTTACTCATATAAGGTCCATACTTCACCTTTTCCTCATCATCCATAATAATGCTTGGTTGTCCTTTCCATAACCTAGAACAAATGACATTATGTGTCTTTTATATCCACCCTTCATACATTGGCATTCAACCACCCCGCCCTAGTAAATTGGTCTTATACCCGACTGGGGGCAAACAGTTGACCTATGTCTTCGATTGGATCCTATGCTTGATGTTGGAGGTCATTATATCCAAAAAGATAAAAATATCAAATATTCCCAAAAAGACAAAAAAAAAACATAAAAAGACAATAAAAATAAAATCGTAAAACCTCAAAATCCAAAAACATCCAAATAACTTTCAAAAATCCCAAAAACAGAGTCAAAGTCAGTCATTAAGTCCAAGTCCAGTCTAACTACATTGGCTCTGCGACTTCACGTATGCAAGGCCATCAATCGATGAGCTCCTGAGGCATTAAGTTAGTCCTTTAGATTTTGTTGAATAAAATTCAAATCATGATTCAGTCCTTTGTCAACGAAACAAATTTCGGTCATGTCAAACTATGAGGTCTCTACGCATTGTTATGTAGGAAAGGCCATCTATCGATGATCCCTCGAGGCCCCCTAGGTTGGTCCTATAGGGTTTGTTGTTTTGGTCACAATAAGTCAAAGATAGTCAACTTAGACACAAGCAGTTGCGTTGTTAGAATAAGTGAACTAATTAGAAAATAAACTAACACACCAATGAAACATTAGATTGAAAAAAAATAATTTAGAAAAGATAAATGCAAACTCTAAATAACAACAACTTCTTCAAATTCGTCCCATTGTTCTCTATCTCCAAGGATTCGATTCAAGATACTGGCTCTCAGTTGGTTTAAGCAGCAACTTGTAGAATGACAACTTAGGAGAACAAGATTGATGTAAAATGCATGTCCATTGCTAATGATTTAAGCTATGTTTATGAACTTGAAATGCTATGATATGAAATTGTTAAAATGTTGTGCAACTAAGATGCTTGATTGCTGGAGATATTTCACTATAATGTTCTTACTATGCAAGTAAAATCTATATTTTGGAAAAGCCAAGGGGTTGTATTTATAGATTTTCAAAAGGCAAAAGCTTTGTTGGCAAGCTTCAATGGTTGAGATTTAGCTTGGAAGAATGGATGGTGAGAGATGGAGAGGTTGGGGAGAATATAGTTGTTGGAGAGAAAAAGATGGATTGTGTTTTCAACCCACAAAACCTCCTCATTCAAAAATGGAGACAAATGGCCATTTGTTATGAAGTAGTTTTATTTGTTGAAGATAATTGGTCAGTTAAATAATAATTTTATTTAATTTCTTGTGACATGTGCAAATGGAAGCTTCCAATTAAATATAAATATTTAATTATATGTTTGGAGAATATTTTAGAAGCTTTCTTAATTAAATATGAAATATTTAATTAAGTGTATGGTTATGGGTTTTGATATTTGAAGAAATGTATTTACTTTATATAATAAAGTAATGTGATAATTAATTAAAATAAATAATGGGATTTATTTAATTAATTAAGAAGACACGAGTAAATGATAATAGTGAATGATTTATAGAAAAGGTGAACATTTATAAATAAATTATTAAATTTATTTAAATGTAGTTGAATCAAGAAGATTAATTAAATAATGTGTATTTTATTAATTTACCAGGCTAATATGATGTGACCATTTTCAGATGTGTACAACAGTCATCAAAACTTCAGCACAAATCATGAATTAACAAGACAAGCAAGCCAACTAGTCTTCAAGTCAAAACATCAAACCAACATCAAGACAATCAAAACTATGTCTTGTACAGGATGTTTCCTTCCTGAAACTAGACACTGTCATTTTTCAAACTTTGTCACTTCCCTTATACAGGTGGTTATATGGTCGAGACCAAAATTGACGTCTTATATGACATGTTTCTTCTCCTGAAACCAGGCTATGTCAAGCATTCAACCTGTCACTCATCTAGTTAAACATCGGAAAATAATTCTTGACAGACACTCTAAATGGTTGTTGAATTTGTTGGTCTATTTTGTCTTATCTTTTTGAATTTGTCTTTTGGGTCAAGTTACTAGCTACCTCAAGGATGTCCCGTGAAGGATTTAGAGGAGAGATGGTGTCTCACGACTCATCTTTTCTTTGATTGTTGTCTATGGTTTGTCTCGATAAAAAGACCGGGGCAACTCTACCCTTAGTATGAGTTAGGACATTCCTTGTTTGCGATTGTCTATTTTATAAGTGGATGACCTTGCACACCATGGTCTATATCATATCATGGTGTTTTTTGTCCATTTTTCACATTTTACCGCCTAATGACAATTAAACGCAAAGCCTTGCATAGAAAAATTTACATCTGTAAGTTGTCTCCACTAACACCATGCTAATATCCATGTCTTCCACACTAACATTTCTTCTATTTGCATGTTGACAGTGCCCTATGACACACAAAAAATATCATGCATACATAATCATGTTAGGAAGCATTATAGACATCATTATCATAATAGGTATCATCATAGTAGTTCATCCATATTGCATGAGAAAATACAAAAAACATAGATTGCATCCATATGGCATTATAATTTCATCGCATAAAATATTTAGGTCATTACATATTAGCATGTCATTACATTCACACTGCATCATAATCATTACCCATTACCATTTATCACATTGCAATATACATTACATGTGCATTTTATAAGCATGGCATAACATTATGTCATAACATATCACATTGCGTAGTCATATCTTATCATTTTGGCACACATCATAATGCATTCACATAACATTCATAAGGCATTCAAATTCATATACATAAGGCATTCACATTCATATACATAATGTCATGACATTAGATACATCCATCTAACATCTAAGCAACATATATAAGCATACATTAGTCATCCATCATATTACATTAACATATAACATCATCGCATAATCATATAGAATGCATTCAACAACATAAAAGCATAATCATCTGTCACATAACATCATAAATGCATAACATAGGAAATCATATCATAAAATGCTTCCAAAATCATATATCATATATATCGCTCAAAATGTGTCACAGTACAATGTTAAGATGTATCATATATACCCAAAAAATGGAGCTCACAGGCTCGATGGTCAAAAATATAAAGTACCCTGATACAATATCAAAATATGATCTAGCCAGACCTACCATTCTCTGCAGAAGGTGACTGTCATGGCAATGGCTGTATATCCTCTTAGCATGGAGAAGTTGAAGACCTGTACTCTGAACATGGCCTGTCGTATGGCACTAACTGCGTCGGCCCTGAAACTCTGCCACTACTTTGTGACATCCTAAGGGATCATCTACTATGTGATTTTCCACTACTCAAGGCCTCTGAGGTGCTCGGTGCTCTCCTTTCAGGTGGGACCACAACCTCATATAGATCCCTGTAGTACTGCTCCTTCTTGGTGGACCTAGCAATCTTTCTAGCCATATCTACTGATGACCCACTACAAGTAGCGATGAAGTTTATGACCTGTTGGTCCACCTCCTACCTCCTTATCACTGTAGTATCCCTCTCTATCTACAACCCATCCCTCTCTATTCTTAGGCCATCTTGATTGGTCCTCAATGCTCCCACCTCGGCCTCTAATGCTTGGATCCTGGTTGTAGCCTGATCCAATCATGCTTGTAAGTCAGCTATCCTCTAATCAACTAGGTTGTCTCCCCCTCTGAGCATCACCTCATCGAATCCCTCCTCCACATCCACACCTATGACAATCCTCTCTCAAAGGATCCGCTCAACGTCTCCCATTTCCTCCTCCTCCTGCCTCTCCTCCTCCACCTCGGCCTCCTCCATCTCTACATCATGTTGTCCCACCTTGAGAGGTGGCACATCCTCCTGACGCTCGTCCTCTACCACTCTCTCCTTTTTAACCCTCTCCTCTGCAACCACCCTCTCCTCCTCACCCTCCTCATGGATCGGTGACAATGGCTTCACCACCCATTATCTTCTCGCCCTCCTTCGCGACCCATGGTGTCTCCTTCATCATCACCTCTCCCTCTGTATCCCCTCCCTCTATCTCCCCGTCCTCTTCATTCTCGGGCTCCCCTTTGGCCTCTTGGGCCCCTACCTCGACGTTCTATTAGTGTCGAATAATCTGAGTTGATATATGGCTCTGGTCTATGGGTATCCCACCATGCATCATAATTTGTTATGGTTCCTGCATCTACTACACCACCCCTCCATGCCCACTACACTGGCTCCAATGTGTCTATCATGCTCTGTTGTAACCACTGGAATCATCTGACCCCACGGGTGCACCTCACATGATGAACGTGCAAAAAAATTTATCCCATGAGGCACATCTTGTGCCTCTCCAAACTATCTCCTGACACGGTCTGACAAGTACTACTCAATGATATGTTGTGATTGCATAGTGCACCTAATCAGATACCTAGCCTATCGACACCATGGTAGGTGTTGATCCTTGTCCACCCACTGCTGACAATCCATGTATGGTCTCCATACGAAGCTCACCAAAACATCAATTTCATGTCTCCAATATCATGTATCCCCCACATCGATCTACATAACATTGGGATGGTATGGCATACCATCCCCTACCTATTTGCCCATCGTCGAGCGGAACACTACGATGTGCTCCCATGCCCACACCATCAGGAGTGTCACCCCGCAGCTCATACTCTAACCCTCTTGATATGTAATATCATGTAGCTAAAAATAGAGCATCGCTAACAGACACGGCCCCCAGGCGTAGACCGTCCCATCCCGCATCATCCCTGCTAGCATCTCTCCCCACCCAACTGGAAATCCATGTCCTCTGTGATCTGGAATGATAACCCCAACAATCAAGGTACATAGGATGTACTCATATCGCTCATAACACTCTGCCAAATTCTCCCACCTAATCTCATTATCGTGCACGTCGAGCTTTGCCACATCCTCATAGTCAAAATGGTCATAAATAGCCTATAGTCCTCACACAGGATCATATCTAACATGCTCCCCTCAAATCAGTAGTCTAAGTATCTGACACACGTCCTCTAGGGTCAAGGTCGCCTCCCTAGTCAACAAATGAAACAAGCTCGGAGTGCCACCTCTCTGCAAGTGCAGTCAACAGACCTTTGTTCACCCTGGCAATGGGCATATAGGTCGAGTGATATAACTGAAGCTGCATCAATCCACACTTTTCAACATCTGATAATTGATAGCAGAGTCTCCAAGTGTAACTAAGGGCAAGAACAACCTGTGGTTGCAAATAGTGGTCATTGCATCAATCCAAAACCCTAATTAGACCTACTGGACTTAAATTGCACAAGACATTTCATCTTAAACTAGGGCAAATTTTTAACTAGTCAATTACACCATTTTGCTTAGCAAATGCATCATAGAAATCAATCGCATCACTGTTTTTGCATATGCGTCACACAATTGATTGTCACTTGCCTTAGCAAATGCGTCACTGGGGTCGATTGTGGTCAACCCCAATCAGTTGTGTCACACCACTTGCACATGAGTCATTCCCCCAAACATATGCAGTTCAATTTGATGAATGCGTCGTTCCCATCCACGGGTGCAGTGCAGGAAGCAAATGTGGCACACTTTACAATTGTGTCGCACTGCATTCAATCCCCTTACCCCCTATCCTACCCAAGCAATTGCATCATGATGTGACAATTTCAACAAACCGTGTCACATTTGTCGCTCACAATAGCAATTGCTGTGAATGTCGTTCATCACAACTGCCTGCTAACATTCCTAGCCCTAAAAACACAAAGAATGAAAAATCATGAAAAGGTTATAAAGTACTTATTGGGTCCCCTGCTCCCTCAGGCCGTTGAAAGGTCTGATTGCGATATCCACGGTGCTTGGTGTGCCGAATGGGCGACATCTTCGCAGCTACTTTCTCTTTAGAGCTCTCCAATATCCAACTTCAAAATGCACAAATGCACAATTTTCCCACTCAGATTCCTATTTATAGGCAATCATTTAGGGTTTGCACTAGGATTTATAGTGGATGCACTTTTTAGAGACTTTAAACCTAAATTTTACCACCTTGGAGGTCCCAAAAATCATTTCTTTCACCACCATTGAATTCATGGCTGTCAAATTGACTTATTGAAACAATTTTCAATTTTTTTGAATTTTTTTGAAAATTTGTAAAAATATTCCGAGGGGGCATAGGTCCACCCTGCTTACATCGGGGCATGTTTTGACTAATTTTATTTGACACAATGCGGTCAACTACATTGTATCAAAGAGGGGAAAAATGTAGACACTGAAAATTGTCCTAGGCCTGCGACTTTATTAAATCCCCTTTCATCCTTGATAATTAAATAATTTTAATTATTATCTAATATCATAAAGTCTTCTATTAATTAAATAATTTGAATTATTTAATTAATTCATTTTATCTTTCTATTTCCTCTTTTCATTAATTAAATAAATTGTTATTTATTTAATTACGCCATTAATGTCCTTGTCTTCTATAATTAAATAAATTATATAATTTAATTATTTATCACTTTCTACTATAATTAAATAATTATATCAATTATTTAATAATTCATTTTAACCTTTCTGTCATAAATTAATTAAATTTCATTTAATTAATGACTCGCTTTTCTCCCACTTTTTGAATTAAATTGCTATTTAATAAAAAAAAAACTTGCTTTTTTTTTCTATAATTAAATAGTGTTTCCATTATTTAATTAGCCGATAGGCTTCTATTGTGAACATCTCAATCCACATATATCGACATACCTGTCTCACGCCATTAAACCTCTTCACGGCTACCAGAAAACAATTTCCAGTTGGAAGTCTTTTTGCACGGGAGAGTTGCAATTTATGATTTTGTTGTCAAATCAAATCTTGTATCTATAAAACCATATCAAATCAAATCTCGTAGCTGTAAAATCATATCAGATTTTTAGGTGAATGTCGTGTCGTAAATGCCTCACTTAGACGGTTCGATCTGTCGGTTGGAAAAGAACTAGAAGCTTCCAGCGATGGGAAGAGGCTCTACACTCTTCGAGAGCCAGAGAATTCCTCAATTTCATATTCTTTGCATTCCTGGTGCTGACAAGCTATTTGAAAATGGCTCCAGAGGTGCCTTCTGATGCGTTTTGCTATAATGATGTGTGTTTTTCCATAATGTTGTGGGCCTCTGCACGGGTTACTCCAAGCTAACGTATATGTAACATTTTCGGCGGGAAATGGTAGGGCTTCATAATTTTTTCTACAAACTCTGTCCATTTGTTCTCATCGGCATCGTAGACAGCACAACACAATTTATGCAAAATCTTGAGGTAAGTCACTTGCCATGGTTTTAGGGAGTTTTATTTTTTCTGGAATTTGTTAGCTACTCAAAAATAATTATAGGTTTTCAGTTGCTAAGCAACTACCTAAGAGGCATCTACGAACCCTAATGTTTTGCTTTGTGTTTTCCTTTAAAACCTTATGTTTCTAAGGGACCTAAGGTAGGCTTTATTCCTAATAATTATAATTATGTTGCCTGTTTGTTGATACCTACACGCAAATTAGGGTCTTCGAGCGGCGCTGGGTGAATAAAATGTTACTGACAATCATCAATTTCCTCATGATGAAATACTTGGCGGCCGAGAGAGATATGGAAGAATGCAACAATTGCCCAAAAAATCTACACAGCCATTGCCTCTGATTTACTATGTGATTGGTGCTATAGTTAAACATCCTATTTTTTTAACATGGGTGCTCAGCCCTAACATAACATACATTACCTTCTTCCTCGAAACCCCACATTCTAGTAGAGGATCATGGATGAGTGTTAGCTGAGCCAAAGAAATTCGAAAGGAGATCAAAAAGAGGTGGAAACAGAGAGAAAAGGGTGTGGGGAAAAGAGGGCGACACCAACCACGGGCATTCCTGCATCTTGGTCATTCGTTGCAGACATTCACCTTCGTTGACAGCATGACACAATCTCTACAGAATCTCAAGGTAAGCCACTTGCTATGGTGTCAGGGATTTTGTATTTTGAGAATCTATACCTGACCAGATCATTTTTCGTTGTGTTTTATTTTATTCTAAGAGAATTCTATCTATAGAATTCATCTGAATATCACTCGTCGTTTGATTTGGGTGATTGCAATTTGCAGCAACAATGGCGTGTCATGGCTGGAGGAACTAAGGAAGCTGAGGGTCACTCACCTCAAGAGAGATTATTGTGTATGTTCCCATGTGACCACCGTGTGAGTATTAGTTTTTGACTTGATTTTTGTTTGTGTTGCAACTCTCTTGAGTTGACGTTGAAAAGGCTCAACGCTGAACGAGAGCAGAGCTGGAGTTGGGTGAAAGAAGAAGTAGATTTGTGTTTGGGCAAGGCATTTCTCATTTTGTTAGGATACAAGGCGGGTAAAAGGTCTCGAAACATGGTAAATTTCAAAGTATCTTCAAGAATCCTTTTAATTCTGGGTACGAAAGGTCGCACAACAGGTGTATCTAGCAAATCAAAATCTATTGCTGCATCATTTTGAATAGCCATCAATCGATCTTCAAATGTTCTTTCACAAGCATTTAGTTCATGCATCCTGTAGAAGAAGGAAACAAGATCAAATGTATCCATTAAAAAATAGTTTTGTTTAAAATGAGCCCCTGGAGCTTGCAAAATTTTCCAATGGCCTTCTATTTAAAATGTGACAAATAAAGCTTTGATATTTCGTATAATCTATCTTAAAGCATTTCAAGAAGTATTCTATGAACCTATAAATTAATTTTTAATATAACTAACTTATTAGTTTATTATTTGTTTGCGTAAAAGCATGTAACTAATTAAAAATATGCCGTTTCTATTTATAGAAGAGCTCATTTTCTTTGCTATCTTTGTTAGTTTGCTTAGAAGAACATGCTATACTTTTTAATTTGTCTTTAATGTCCATAATGTTCTTAATGTTCTTAAGAAAATATAATGTAATATCAAATTCAAACATTCTTCCAAAACCATTTATGAACCTCATATCCATTTACTATATAAATTTTGAACATTATTACTAGATATTTTATTTTGTAAACAAACCATTTGTTCTAATAATCTAATGTCCCAATCCTTACAAAGAAGTAATTGGTGAGACTTCTCTCTAAGATAAAACTCTTCATAAATTTTATTTATATCCATCCTTTTATTTCATATAAAGACCAAAAAGCTATAGAGAACCATAAATCAAGGTAAATCATGAAGGAACATGTTTTCTTTGCAAAAGCTGAAATTCATGTTTGAAAATACCACATTCATAAAGCATTCACCTATGCTTCATCATGGTAGAAATAAGAACTAAATGAATCAAGAAACTGAAACAAATATGCCTTATGCACATCAAAGATTGTGACAGGTTAAGACATATTCAAATTATGCGAATAAAAGAGAACAACCTTCGAATAGATTTAAATTGCATCCTATTACATACTCAAAACAACCCACAAATATGAATATCAATAAAAGAGAATAATTAAAAGATGATTTGAAACTTCCAAGAGAGCTTGTTACTTTTATCTTGTTTTACGATGATTATTATGAGTAATTTTTTTATTGAAATTGAAAAAACTTCATTATAATTTTAGAGAATATATCTTATAATCAAGTTTTCCTATATCAATAAATTGCTTCTTTATTGCAACAGTAGCAACTTCTAAGAGTTTTACAATGTGTAAATAACCAATTATTGTTCCTATTGAAAAAAACAAAGAATACAAAACTACAAGAAAATATGTAATACAAATATTTTAAAATTTTCACTTGGAAGGAAAAGGTTTTTGTATTTTGGTAATGGCATTTGGACCTTGTCTTGGTCCAATGATAATTTATTGGGTTGGTTGGAGAGTGGGTGGAAAGGAAGTAAAATGTCATTGTTTCTGTTTTAGGATTTGGATTGGAGAAATTATTGTATTTCTTTGTTTTGAGAATGTATGACAATGAATTCAAACTAGATATCTAGGTATTTTGTAGAATGCTTGATCCACATTTTATTTATTGTATTTAAATTTTGTTTTCCTTGTTCAAAAGATGTTTTTTTAAATTTATGGTTGGTGGGTTTTGCATTCAATATTCTTCACATTTTAGATTCAATTTTTAACTTTTTTATGTTGTGTTATTTCATATTGTGATATTAAATTTATGGGTGATGTGTAGTATCTATAATTTGAATGTTATTTATTAGGTTCCCATTTATTTTGGAAGGTCAAAGGTGGATGCTTATGTTTTGTAATTTCTGAATTTTGTTTCGCTTTAGAGCATAGATTTGAGTCTAGAACTTTACATAAGCTTGGCAAGCTATTTTGTGATTCAGGCTTGGTGAAAACTTGCAAGCTATTTTGTGACTTGGAGGAGGAAATATTGGCCAAAACTTGACAATAAAAAGAGTAACATATGAAAAAATGTATTTAAAGTAAGAGGTTATTCTTGGGGAGTGAAGCGAAGGAAGTTCAAAGCAAGAGGAACCAAACATCAAGCATCAAAAACAAGATAAGAACAACATTAGTGTGAAGGAAATTGCAGAGCATAATAAGAAGTGACAGATGATGGAATGAATTTCAATGCAATAGAAATAAAGTGATAGCAACAAGAGAGACACAGTTAATATGTTCAATTTGTATCTTAAAAATACGATGTGGCTTGTATAGTTCAAATTTGTAGTTTAATACTTCATTTAATTTGCTAACTGTTATTCTTCTATTTTTGTTGTAGTATTCCATTTAATGTAATATTTAAATATATTTAAATTCTATCTTTAGTTTCCTATCGGCTATCCCTTGAACCTTCTATAGGTGCAAGTGCTAGTTATTTACTTTCCTTCTCAAACTAAATGTCTCTTTAGAATTATTTAGTTCTTCTATTAGTCTTATTCTTATCCCTTCCCGTCTCGTGCAATTTCAACCCTTGATTGAAATTGTTTCATTTAATCTCAGTCGTTCATTGCCATTTGTCTTTCTATAATAGATGTCTTTCATTGTCATTCTAATGAATCCAAGTTCATGCACAAGTACATGTTGTTGAAACAACTACTTCAATATTTTTTTATCATAGACATAGGCTACATTTGCACACTCATATATGAGGGCATCAAGCATTTACAACAAAATGGAGAAGGGCAATGGAGGTGAATCATTGATGACATGAAGATATTGGGGAACATTGTTGTATTATTTTATGTTTTCATGTTTATTTGTTCTTCATTGCTTTATTAGGGTCTTAGGGTTTTAGTTTTGATGATTTAGGACCTTTACCATAATTTTTACCCTGATTACACTCCTATTTGTCAAAAGTAGCAACAATCCTTTTGACAAAGTCCCACATGTTGTCATCGATATTCTCCTCAGGCCACTCCAAAGATTTTTCTAATGCAAGGGATTCTAACTTCTAAATATTTTTTTGGTAAAATTTCATTGAGAAAGCTGGCACTTGAGAATATCATTCTAAATATTATAAGCCTTACAAAGGTTATTAAATTTTTCCTCAAATTGGATACATAATTTGAAAGGTTGCAAGTTCTCAAGTAAGTTAAAAGGATTGGAGGTGTCGGAGCTTTGAATAAACTGGGTTTCAAAAAACTCTTAAGTACCTGGATTCACACTGGAAGGGAGGGAATGCAAGGTACAATCTTGACTCGGAAAGCTCAGAGGGGTAGATTCATCATCAAAAATAGAGATGCAATATACTTCTAGGGGTTCCTTAAAGGAAAAAAATTTAGCTTTAGATGAGGAAGAGGATGGGTCAACCATTGGGTTAGGGTCTATAGGGGAGAGATATGATCCATCGAAGGTAATACGATATTTAGTTTTTGTTTCTTTTGAGTAGGACCCTCCCCCTTTTGGATCAAGGAGGGAGTATAGATCTTGGGACGAATAGGGTGGGCCAAGGTAAGGGCCAAATTATATTGATAAAGTTGATAAATAAACCCTTGGTGAAAGGGTATTGATTTACCAATGATAAAAAAAATTGAACCGATTCTTTAGAAAACTAGAAGGAAAAAATCATTTTGACATTATGACAAAAATGCTTCAACATTGGAAAGAGATAGGTATGGAACCATTTATGGTGGTCCTAAAGATCTATGTACCTCATTAACACCTCCTCTATCTTCTTCCAAACTCTAGGTAAGTCGTCCTTGTTGAAGCCATTTTGTGACCTATTCACTTTCTTGCCACATTTTAGGAACCTTCTCATAGCCTTCTAGTAATTTCCTTTAACTTTTTTGGAATCCTAATACCTTTCATAGGAAGACTTTTTGTGGTGGAAATTATATCAACAAAAACTTGGAAGGAAATTCCCCAAACATAAATTTTTCCAAACTTCCAAGAATTGACAAATTTCGTTGAGAGAATAGAAACATAGTCACTCATGGCTTCAATATAGGGAGAAAGGTTACCCTTTTGAAGAATGAACCACAACTCTTAATCATTCTTGAGGCCTTCACAATCATTTAATTAAATTTGTAGTATGTATCCCTCATAGTTACTAGAAGGACAATAGTTGTAGAATAGTGACAAATTGGTAGGAAGGTCAATCAACTAGAAGTTTCTTTGATCAACAATGAGGCAAGGGCTACAATTTTATTTAGCACGATAATTCGAGAAGGGATGATTAATCACCTTTTTTAATATTTTATAATTAGGGAGCCCTTGAAGTGTAGGATCTATCATATCAGATGGATAAACTAATATTTCATCTGGCATTAGGGATTTTGATATCTCTCACCTCATGTTGAAAATTAATTTTCACATGGTCTGATAAAGAGTTGGAATCATTCCAAATCATAATGAAACAATCTATGATCTCATATTTGATATAAGGTTTGTCATCAAGTTTCCCTCTATGAACACATGCTTATCTTTGTTATCCTCAAGGTTAATCATGTTTAGTCATGTCTCCCTTATGATGTCTTGGTAAGACCAACTAGGGGAGGCTTTGTCTTATAACATGTCAATGATATTTTTTGAGCCCCCTTCAATCAAAAAACTTATTTATACCTTTTTTGTTTTTGTTTGAATACCATGGAAGATTGTCGTCACCTCAACAAAGTCAGATATTTGAGTTCCAAGGTTGACAACATAAGAAAAAAATCATACGACCCCTAAAATCTCTAAGAATGTCACCCCCTCCCGCTTGACCTAGGTTTCCTTTTTCTAAACCATCAAAGTTAAGTTTGAGCCATCTAAGATCAACGGAGTCCATAGAGTAGATTTATAAGAGATCATTTTGTAGGATCAACATTTTCAAGTTTGTTAGAGATGTCCCATCTTGGGTCTATCTTTATTTCCAACTTAGATGGATTTCTTTTGGGAATTTTAGTAACAATTCCTCTAACATTATCCTTTATGCTATGGAGAATATAGTTGGCCAGGGCCTCCCAAGGTTCATTATTATTCCTAAATATCATGTTATTGTGTTCTTTCCATATGCCCCGTCTAATTTGAAAGAAGACATTCCACTAGGGTTCCATAATGATGGAGTGTGAAAGGAGTGGACCCAACTCTCCATTATACTTTTAATATTGTCCTGTCAAACCCAACTAACAAAGAAGTTGTTGAGAATCCTTTGTCAGGTTTTCAAGGCATAATCACAATGGATTAGGAGATGATCAATAATTTCCTCTTTTTGTTCACATAATAAGCACATGTTCACTAGTTGCATACCTCTTCTTTGAATATTATCAATATTTAGGACCTTACAGTGACAAACAATCCACTAAAAAAAGCCAATTTTGTGAATGGTTTTATTTTTCCATAGTTTTATCCAATTGAAAGGAACAATCAATTTAGGAACAATCAAATTCTATCCAGACTTAATAAAAAAACTACCATCTAGAGAGTCCATCCATATAAAGTTATCCATTAAATGAAGCTTACAAAATATTTGATTAGAGACAATTCTAACAAGTTCTTTAACAAAAATATTAAAAGGAGGATCGTATCAATTCAAATCAATTCTCCAAGAAGGAGGATTGGAATCAACAATCCAATAGTCTTTTACTAGACAAACTAATCTTCTTTGAAAGTCAATTTGAATAGCCAAACATACAGGGTGGAGCTCCAAAGGGACAATTGAAATCCACATGTCTTCCTAGAATCTAACCTTCTCACCATTTCCAATCTGCCTCTTCAATCTCATGCTCAGAGTCTCTTTAGTCTTGAGAATATTATTCTAAATGTTCAAGCCTCTTGGAAACTATTGAGTTTGAAAAAATATAATACCTTCTCTCCCATTTAGATATTTAGATTTTATGATGTTAGCCCATTTAGATTGTTGCTTAAGAAGTCTCCAACGAACTTTAATTAAGAAGGCCTCATTCGTTAATCTAGTTTTTCTTGCATCGAGGCCTTAATTTTACTTATGAGAACAAATTGTGTCCCAATCAACTAGAGAGATCCTTTATTTTTGTTTAGTACATAATAATAGAAAACATATTTGGATTTTTTCTAACTTATCAACCATAGCCTTGGGGATATTGAAGAGGGAAAGCAAATAAATAGAGGTGATCTAAAGAGAGACTTTAAAAAGTTAGAGTTTTCCTACTTTTCTTAAAATAACACCCTTCGAAGTTGCCAACTTTCTTTAAATCCTTTCAATAAGATTAGTCCAATAAAAAATATTCTCGAGGGATAGAGGCATACCTAGGTAAGTGGTAGGAATTTTTGTTGAATATTATAGTTAAGGGTTCTAGCTATTCTGTTTTGCAGCCCTATATGAACATTCAAGAAGAAGATAACACTTTTGTTCATATGGATTTTCTTATCTAAGATCCAAGCATAATATTTTAGGATTTGAGTCCGTTATGTGGCCTTTGCTATAAAATCTTCCTCGAACAATAAAGTGGTATCAACAAATTGCTGATGAGAAACATGATGGAGGTGGGAAGTAGGTTTAAAATATTTGAGACTACCTCTTCTAATACTATCCTCAATATTCCTTCCCAAGGCTTCAACAAGGATAATAAAAAAATAAGGGGATAAAGGATCTCTTTACCTGATACCCCCAAAGGATTGGAAATTACCTTGAGGGCTACCATTAATCAAAATAGAGTAAGTCGAAGAAGAGACACAAGTTTCAATCGGCTTGAGAAATTTTCCTATGAATCCAAAATTTTGAAGGACTCTTGAGAGGAATCTCCATGATAATTTATCATAAGCTTTAGAAACTTACCTTCTTTATTACTTTTATCCATCAAATGACGAGTTTCATGGACCAGGATGATAACATTTGTAATTTTTCTACCAAGAACAAAACCTTTTAAATTTGATGGATTATCTTCTCTAAAAAGGCTTGATAGGATGGACCAAAAGTTTGGAAACAAAATTATATATGGTATTGCACAAGCTAATAGGTCTAAAGTTGGAAATTATATTAGCTTTGACCCTTTTTGGTATAATAACAGTAAAGGTATTATTTATTTCCTTTAAAAGGTCTTCAAAATAGAAGAATTATTTGATAACTTGAACAACATCCCTACTCATGATATCCCAGTAGATTTTTAGGAATGTCGGGGGGAACCCATCATATCTTGGGGCTTTGAAGAGATCACAAGAGAAAAATTTATTTGATTTCCTCCTTAGATATGCACCTTTCTATAAGAGACAATTCAAGATTGGTTAGGGAATTTCAGATAACCTGAAGCAGCTAGTCAATTATAGCTTCCATTTGAGGATTCCAGTAGGAGAGAAGATTTAGAAGCTCCTTAAAAAATCTAACTTTTTGTAGGTCCATCATATTTTCCACTAAGTCAAAAGTGCCTCCCATTTTCTTAGAAGAGTAAAGAGGAGAGTTGAAGTCTCTTAGAATCATCCAATTTAATTCTAGAAAATAATTTCTACAGCCAAGTAAAATATTCCAAGTGTTGCAGCAATGGACAAGATTGTTAGGAGCATAAATATTTGAGAGAAACCATTCATATTGGATATAGTTGCTACTAAAGAGAACATTAAGAAAAAAAATGTTTTTTGAATTGAGGGTACCTTGAATTGAATGACGCCTCCATAAGGTAGCTAGACCACTAGAGGCCCCTTCAACATCAACAACAAGAAAGTGAGCATGTATCCAAATAATCTTACAAACTTAGACAAAGGCTTCAGAAGTCATTTTAGTTTCTTGGAGGAGCAAAATATCCAATTTTTTTCCTTAATAATATTATTTATGATATTATTCTTATGGAGACTATTGATTCCCTTTATATTCCAAGATAGGATGATCATTTTTTATGGCATCTAGAGCCAAGATTCTCTAGGCTACTTTATCTCCCATTCGCTACTTCTCTGACAGTTCTTTGCCTTGTTTCTCTCATAATTTTTCTCCCTGCTCTAGGATCATTTCCCACATCTATTGTCTTCTTAAGGCCTTTGTCCTTTTGGGGAGAGGAGGGAGATCTAATATCTTTAGTGATGGAAAGAGGAGTTCTAGGAGAACTCATCACTTTAGCCCAAAATCCTACCTCTATGGGATTATAGGTTGCATTTGGTTGTGAGGATTCAACCTTAGGATTACCATGAATAGCCTCAATCTTGAAATATTTTGGTTCTTTACTCGTCCTCTCTATAAGATATTTATGGTTTGAAGGGATAGTGACAACCAAGCTGGTCTTGGCCCTGATTCCATTTAACACTCTTTTAACACAAGGAGAGGAATTAGGGACTAGGGAGGAGGGCTTATTCCCTACCTTTGTAGACTTGTCCTCAAGGAAAAAATGATCTCAATTGGAGGAGGTTTGTGCTAGCTAGTTCAAAGGGGTAGTGACAACCAAGTTGGTTTTGGTCTTGATTCCAATTGAAAGTCCTTCAACACTTAGAATAAGCCTTGAAGAGGAAATGGGTGCTAGGGAGGGGGATTTTTCTCCTTTTGAATAGACTTGTCCTCAGGGATAGTATTGATCTCAGCAGGAGGCCCTAATTTAATAGGTCTTGGAATTTTTGGCAAGGTAAACAAGTTAACCTTGGACATTGAGGTGATAATATTTTCCCCATCGAAGATCTTAGCCTCAGAGAAGGGTTGCAACACGAGAGGCATCCAAAGTTCTAATATAAGGGTTTCATATCAACCAAAAGAACTAGAACCAATAGAGTTACCCTTTGATTGGACAACCAACAAGACCTTGTTCTTTTGAGTTGGTTCCAGGTAAGACTTCCTAGTTAGCCCACCTTTATGATAAGAGTTAATTGGGTGACTAGTGGAAGAGAACCTATGATAATAT
Source organism: Sequoiadendron giganteum (assembly GCA_007115665.2). Lineage (NCBI taxonomy): Eukaryota > Viridiplantae > Streptophyta > Pinopsida > Cupressales > Cupressaceae > Sequoiadendron > Sequoiadendron giganteum. The sequence continues at coordinate 431,051,352 of CM021101.1, read as the reverse complement.
AAATCCAAGTTCTCTTACTTGATTTCCTAGGTGTCCATTTATATAGCCTAAAATCTAGTATAATGGAAGTAGGTAGAATTTTGTGTGGCTCAATACTAACTCAAAATCTGGTATACATAAATCTATATTTGGTCTTGGTAACATTACAATGGATAAAAAGTGGGAAAAAGTGTTGGTAATATAGTTATCTACTAAAATTGCACCCTAACTAAGCTGCAGGATCTAACATGTTAAGCTGCAGGACCTAGCATTTTAGAGAAACATGGGAAGACCTCTAAAGTTGTGGGTAACCTATAAATAGAGGTCAACCTTTAGAGAAGGTCAGCTTCCTATGGTGTCACCTAAAACTACTCTACTGAACTTTCAGAGGAAAAGGATAGAAAGAGATAACATAAATTGAAAAGTATTACTCTGGTGATGCACTTAAATGATGCTTGGACTATGAAAAATCCAGATTTTTCATACACTTGAACTATGAAAAAACCAGATTTTTCATACACTTGAACCTTGATGACAAAATCTAAATTGCACAACTCATTTCTATAATTTTATACATAAATATTTCATAGGAAAGTTTGAATGCATTATCTTAAAAAAGGAAAAAAAATATTCTCACATTCTAAAGGATAAATGCAACTAAAAACACAACCTGTAACCTGCATAAGCATACTTTGCAGAAATGGCATGAAAATGTCAGACAAAACCACAAGGAGATTAAAATACCTCACTAATAGCTTGATCAATCACTTGGTTATGCACAATACTACAAGAATGTGAAGGAAAACAACATAATAAATGGTATCCAAGGTATATCTGTATATCATATTCCAAAATGTTGAGTTACAAAGCATGCTCAAACTGTCAAGGACTGCAAAAGTCTTTATCTCCAGAAATCGCATAAGAATAACTAACTATAAAAAATGAGTTACAAAATGAATAAGTAACCAACACCAAGTGGTTCCACCAAAAAAGGTTCTAGAAACCACCTTGGGTCGGATGCAACTAAAAAGCCAAAAATATAGGGACTAGATCCTCCTCAAAAGAGCTCCAAATGTGTGAAAAAGTCAAACATGACTTAGTCAAACCATAACCACTCCAAAAAATGCTCAAATGGAGTCAAAAAGCCTATATCCTCTCAACAAGGTGATGAATCACTCCTAAATCTCCTCCTCATGTTGGAAAACAACTCAAAGCACTCCTAAAAGCTCTCAAAGCAACAAGAAAGACAATTACCTTTAATTGACCAAGTCACTCCTCCTCCATTTGCATTAAATCATAAATTGAAACATATCTTCATCTTCCCTCCTTGTGTGTCATACGTTGAAATCTTCCACCATTTAATTTGCACTAAAATAACACTTATACTTTAAGTGATTTATAAACATCACTAAAGTAAATGTTTTACAATTTTAAAAAAAATGCAATTTTTTTTTTAGAAAGGCCCATGACTCAGCCATAGAAAACAATTCCTAACATAAGTCACAAGACTTAGCATTTCAAAGTATAAGGGAAAAATTGAGTTTTAAAGCTTCTAAGGTAAAGAACCCATGGGTATCTTAGTTTGATAACAAACATTTTTAAAAAGAAAAGGTGAAAAATCACCTTATGCCATTAGTCCTCACTAGGGTTTTGAAACCCTAAAGGTAAAACAAAAGAAAAAAATGTGCAAAGCATTTTCATCTCCTCTTTGTCAAGTCTTCTGAAACTACCAGGCGCCGCCAAGGGTAAGCTAGGTCAAGGATTTCTAAAGCTTAAAATGCAGTTTCTCTTGCAGATTCATGGTGGAGCACTGTGGTAAGTTCTTATTTGAAAAAAGATTTTGTTTCCCTTCATTTATGTGAAACACACGAGGGTTTCACTTGATTTGATATACATGCCTCTATTTCCTATGAAAATTTATGTTCCTTGCAAAATTTTGTGGGCACTTTTGTTTCTATGGCTGCAACCATGTATTTCCACTCAATTCCTTTAGAATGATCAAGCATTTTGTGTATTTCACTTGGCATATATGTTTCTATATCATGGCCATGAGTCTCTGTAAAAACTTGGGGCTCCTTTTTTTCATGTTTCTAAGATGATTATGCTGTACTTTTTCTCACAATATTTCTCTGGAATTTTTGCATTCAATGCCACAACTCCACTTGGCAAACCCCATAACTTTATGTAAAAGCTCAAGGATCCTTGGCACATAATCATGACACCTACATTGTTTTTGTACCTTACACAAAAGGGGTTCTCCTTTTCTGTAAATCCATATTCTTCATTCATGAAATATGGTTGTATTTTGCCTCGAGGGTTAGTTACTTTATGCAAACTTCAAAGATTTTGGGTCCCAAAACAAGTCATGGCTCCTGTTTACTGTGCTTAGCTATTGCTTCATATCCTTGTATAGTCCATTGAGGGCACTGATGAGTATATTATGGATGTCTTTGTATGCATTTTACTTAATCTAGAACCTTAAAAAAAGCTCATGGTTAATAATTTACCATGATTGTCTTATACTTTGCTATACCACTGTTATTGTATTTTGGTTATTGTGTCATCATGACTGCCCTATTGTCAAACATGTATCGCTTCCTCCTTTTATAGTGACAACCCTTTGTTCATACATGTAACTACCTTCTGTCATGATAGTACTATCCCTTCTTTTAAAAGGTTATCATGTCTTCATGAAAATCTCAGTCTTAACTATTTTTCTCTATAACTGTCCATGCATGTATTTGTCACAATCAAGAAGACTTGTCCTTGGTGCATGAAGCCTTCCATCTCTACTCATTGTAATTACAGTCTTCAATACCTTTATGCATTGTCACCAATAATCTTGGCTATCCCTGAACATTCATGTTCATGGAAACTGTCATTCATGCTTGTCATAAACTCTTCCATAAACCTTCTAAACTTTGTCATCATACTCATAGTCTTACAAATTAAATGCTATTGTCCTCAACTTTGGTAGCCACTTTCTCTACAATAAAACTATGAATTATGCCTATAAACTTTTCATATTGACAACTAGGGCGTATAGGCACCAACTTTGTCCTCTCCACTTGACAACACCATCCAGGGCCATGACTTTCTTGTCTTTTGTCTCACTTTAAACCACTTTTACATCTTGCTGATACTGCTTATTCATTTTCTATGAAACTCCTCTTTTTGGATGATCGTTAGATAGTGTCTTTAATGCAACAATGCATGACTGTCCTCTTTCCTCCAACCTTTTGTAATCATAATGTGATTTCATTTTGAAACATTGTGATACCTGTTCATTGATGGTATCTTAAAACCTTATGTTGCATTATGTCCTTAACTATGTGTTTGGTAGAGGTCCTTTCTTATGTGTATTGATCCCACTGTTCCTATAGTTGTTGATATTTTATTGGGACTATCTACTTCTCCATTGTACCTGCATCACAATAGATGTAACCTCTTTCATTCTTTTATGACTATCTTTCCTTATTGTCTACAAGGAAAATACACCATGCTTGTAGGGCTTAACTGTCATGTATATCCATGTTTTCTTATCTCTTTTACCTTCGAACCATCTTTCCTTGCCTTTCACAAATATATGCATTTCTCTTAGAATTGTCTCTTAGCACTAGACCTATGTTCATGCAACTCTATCCACTCATTGTGTGTATGTGATACTTCTTGTCATGAAATGGCTGACTTGTAACCTACAAAAAGTTGCTTCCTTTGTAGATGTTATCATGATTATCCTATAACACTATTACATTCAGTCCATGTATTGATAACCCCCAAAACTAGAATTAAATGCCTTTGCCATTTCATGGTGAACATGTTGTCTTTAAGACCGCAAACATCATAGAGTCTTTGTAAGCTTGTTTTGTGTTATGCTGCTATTGATAAGGAGTGCCATTATCAATGTGAGAGAACTCAAATTAATAATGGTATCCCTCTTTAATGAAACAGAGGGCAACAAGTTGGGCTCAACCCTCGTGGGAGCCACATTTTATCCCACATGCTGATATTAAATGAATCAAAATAGTAACATTACTTTTCCTATACCCGCACATGAAGCAAACAAGTTAGAAAAAACATGTGAATATGGCAGATATGTTTGATTTTCCTGTGTTACCTGATCATCCTAATGATACTAATTGTTTAAATGCATTAAAGGATCATGTTATATGTTTATAGAAGTATGTGCATATCAAGATTTAAGACCTTTCATTGCTCTAACAAAACCTTCTTTCTCAGATGCAGGCAATTAGGAGCAGCAAGGACAAGACAATTGTATACAAAAGAAGTGAAGGACAAAAGATAATGCAGGGAAACTCAACTAGAACTAGTCATTCAGGAAATGACTAGTCTTTCTTCCTCTTATGTGCATTCTTTTTGAGTAATATCTATAAATGTATAATGTTTTCCTTCTTTTGTTTTAAAGCAGTTAGTCTCATGGCTTGTGTGAGACCTTATACATTTACATTGTTAATAAAGATTACTTTTGAAAATATTTGTGCAATCTTTTGTATGTTACATGCATCTGCATGAATACAATCTGATAATGTAATATTTTGATTTTGATTATGCACACATAAATGAAATAAATCAGAGGTTAAAATGTACCTTTTCTTCTTTCAATTAAAAATCAATAAGCTCTACCTGATCGAGCTAATAGTGAAATCGAGTAACAAATACCAACAAAAATATCCTCATCCCAAAAATCTAGGGGAAGACCCGAGAGTCTTACCTAGGTGAGGAAAGCAATGAAAATAACCTTGGTAGGGTTAAAACTGGGCCACCATTTGGATAAAATAAGGATTTGTTTTACTAAAAAACCATGGACCTTGAATAAGAATATTAAGACAATCCTTAAAGCGGGAAAAAAGTAAAATAAACCTTTGGGAAACGTCGAGACAAAGATATTATCTTTAGTTGGCCATTTAGAGGTCACCCATTTTCTCACCATTTCACTATTGGGACGTCTATTGAAGAACTTTCCAACTAGATATTTTTTTATATTTTCTATAGATCTTCCCAAGACTAGGTCCTTGATCTTAGAAATGTCTATCTCAAAATGTACGATTTGAGCCCCATTAGAAGTCTTGTCATGTTAGCTATTGAAGAGGTATTTCCAAAGTGCAAAGAGAGATCGTAGGGACAAAATCATGGGCCAAACAAGATTTTTGGGCAGAGGAGGACCCACTCAATAGTTTTTTTATTGGGATTCTCATTCATTAACACATCTACCAATTATGCAAAAAAAAATGCAAGGCATGAAGGCCTCTTTAAACTAATCCTCAAGGATTACCATCCATCACTCATCACACCCATTTCAAAATTAATTATATACCATAATAAATAAATTAACATGTTAATGTTATTTTATTATATGTTAATTATTTAGTTAGTTATTAGTTATGTGTTGAAGATGAATGCTCAAATTTGTCTTTGAGCTTTTGGCTCTTTATTTTCATTTTTAATATGGTATTAGAGTAGATTTTCTTGACTTATTTGTTCACCTTTAATTTTCTTGTCTTTATGTCTTTCCTTCTCCAAATTAATGCTCAATGATGATGCAATGAGGACCATGTACAAAAATATTATATGAAAATATTATATTCCCATCATTCTTGTATTATTTCAATAGAGGAGTGGTATGAAGCATGTAAAAATATACTTGCTTCATCATCCATTGACATTTTGTTCTTGCATTTTGTCAATAGAGGCATATTGCACACCACATGCAAATTTGCTAGCTTCATCATCCATCTAGAATTGGTTTCTCTTCTTTCTCCATCTTGTTCCGCCATTTGATTTCTCTCCTCTCTCCATCTTGTTCACTTTTTATATATTTCTATTCCATCTTTTTTCATTTCATATCAAAAAATAAAAAGATAAAAAAATTATACATTCAAAGTTGTAGAAGTTTGTGTTGTAAAAAAGTGCAAGAGGTTAAGGTGGTTGAGAAGAAGTTTTTTTATCTTTCAATTATGAGGTTTAATTTATTTAAATATTGGTATAAATTTACTATACTTCTCTTTAATGGATAGTTAGGCTATGCAAATGAGGAAACATGTGTTCATTAGACACATTTCTATTGTTGGTACATTGTTCTATTTTTAAAATGATAGTTTAACAAAATCTCACTAAAACTATGATATCTCTCTCATTTCTTAATAAAATTTAGGGATTCAAAATGTTCTATAAATATTATGAAGAGGAGAACAAAACCCATTAAATATTTGATAATAATATTAATATTTAATTCGTATTTTAATATGGAAGATAGGGGCATTTGAATGATTGCAAATAGTAATTTCTAACTTAATTTATCTTTTTCATTTTGTATTTTTCAAAAGAGGAGAAATAAGGATTTTTGGAGCCATAAGGTTTTAATAGATTTTGCACTTGCACATTGTAATTGGATGCATTATTTGTAGAACTGACATCCAAAGGAAATTTTTTATTGAAGGGGGCAAATATGAGACAAGCTAATTGTCATTGTTGCAACACTAGAATAAAGTCCCTATGTTAGCACTAAAGGGGCTATTAGAAATTAAGTAGTGCATGACATAGATTATATAATATTAATAAATTAAAAATTTAATGTTAATTTATTAGATGTTAGTTTTTAGTTAGTTATTAGTTATGTGTTGAAGATGAAATATTGAAATTGTGTGTTGAGCCTTGTGCTCTTTGTCTTCTCAATTTTAACAAGAGTCCATTGAACACAATTTGATGTGGTGTTTTTTTTTTAATATAACGTTCCTCTACTTGCACATGTTGCACTTAAGATGTCCCTTATATATATTTCATTTTTCATGCTTCTTTGAATTACATGTGGAGCTTTCTAAAGTGTTGAGGATCAAACAAGTTGTGCTTGAAATGGAAAATACAAAGAAAGAGGAGGAAAGAAATATAGGTCACAAGAACTATGCATCTTCACTCTATGCATAAGGACTATTTTATTTCTCTTTTTAGGCCTAGAGTGTGGAGAGTGCATTCTAATACAAGCATAACACATTTGAATTGTAACCTATTAAAATTTCCCTCAGAAGTAGATGCTTTTCTTAGGATTACACTCGTGGGCACATCAATAGTTCTTTATTGTTGTTGAGTGTCTTGTTATCTCTAAAATATATCTAATGGCCCTTTAGAAATGACACCAAGGTCAAATTAGATTGAATCCCTACACTAATTTTGACTAGTTCAACCTGAACTCGATCCTTGAGGAAACCTCAACCTATTTTGTCCCAAATTCCATATCAAGAACTATCTCCAAAGAGAAAAATATAATATAGGAAAGAATAAAATGACCTTCATAGCTACTCTCTTCCAATTCCATAGATGGAAAGCACAATATGAGTTTAAATGAGCATTTTTAAAACATGTGACACTTGGGCGAAACTTTTCTTCAATCCTTGTTTCTTCTTAGTTTTGATAAAAAATTCACTAATCGTTGAACATGTTTGAGAAGTAGACTCCTTGTCATATCTATATAAGTTTTTGATCACTTAAGAAGGGAAATTCACTCACCAATCCTAATCCCTTTGTCATTCCTCTAATATTGCAGGCTTTTTTAATTATCTTGATTTTAGTTTTTGTGTATGGAGTGAATCCATTGTAGGCTTATTATAATTATCTTGCATCGATATTTTAAGGATAGTTATCTCAATTAAAAAATGCACGGGTGATCTTCCTTTCAAGTCCCAAATAGAGATACCAACAATGGATCCTTATTTTGAGGTTTATGTTATTTCCCTGAGCAATGCATGTTGTCAACAATCCCACTTCCAAAACATCAAACTTGTTGAACTTGAAAGGAAATATGATTAATTCCTACTTAATCTAAAGAGAACAATGTAAATAAACTAGATCTATAATAATTTCAATAAATTAATGTAATAATAAATAAATATAAAAGAGGAATAGAAAGAGAGCACAAGATATGTGTTAAGAAAACCCTCGTAACAAAAAAACCACACCCAAAACATATTACTCTTTGTAATTGGTTATACTCTTTGAGTTGAAGTGCTTTAATATAGATCAACACTTTGTATCTAAAATAATTATGGTAGTATAACACTACATAAAATTGACTATATGCATATTCATCCTAAACCCTCAACATATAAACTTTGGAGACCTAAGAAACCACTAATGGATTCACAAAATCATATACTCAAAATTTTGAATCAAATATTGGTCCAACTTGTCTAAGTTAGACCCATGTGCCTCTCTCCAAGAGTAACTCCTCCATAATTAGATTATAGCTCCTAATTGAACCCTATTATTGGGATAAAACTAAAGATAATACATTTACTTCAATTGTTTGATGTCAATTCCTAGTTTCAATTTTCTCTTATGAAAGGTGTAGTGGTTGTTTTCTCAAGGGCTAAAGGTAATAATATGAGTAGAATTAACTGTATTTAAATTTCCAAAAAAATAAATTGTAAAAAACAAGAATCTTATCTTAAAACCTACTACAAGAAGAGTTTTGTTACAAAAATAGTCTACTATAGGAATATAGATAATTTTCTAGAGGAACAAAGATAATCTACTAAAAAAAGTGATAATTTTCCAAAAAAAAAAACTTATATACTCACTTCAAATGTTCATAAAAATGTTCACATTATTCCATATATATATATATCTTATAAAATTATTTTTTGACACAAGTTCTAAATTACAAATTGTTATCTTCATAAGCCTACCTCAAAACTAATTTGCATACTCACATTTTATGATTATATTTTCTTTAAATTTCCTTTATATTAATAAAAAAATAATACAAAACAATACTTAAAGGTAAAAATAATCCTTAAACACAATTTAACACATAAAATAGGAAATGATCATCTGACCTCCCAAAGAGTGGGCCCTCCTCTTGGTCTACTGAGTGATTAAATGATTTTTTTTTGAACTTCTTTTTAGATCAGAATAGATATATTATACTATCATTGGGTGTAGAAACACATATATAATAAATCTATATTAATTTTTGTAGCTTATATAGCTTACAACTTGTAATTATGTAATGATACAAATAGTTATTTTGGCCTTCAACCCCATAAAACTAAAATACAACAGTGGAAATATATTCTTGGCTTGCAACTATAATAACTAGACAAAAAACTTAATGGAATAAATAAATCAAACAATTTTCTTTGGCCCTTGGCCATTTTAACATAAAAGTACAAACTTAATCTTAATTGAAAGAGATGATTTTAAGTAGAACTAGGACCCCTCAATCAACTTATCTCATGATGTAACTCACATGATATCTTTCAACTATAGAAAGTTGTTTGATATGTTTTAATCATACATATCTAAACAAATGATTATTGCAAATAAGTTGAATGTACATTTTATTCATTTAAACACTTTAAATAACCTTATTTTATATGAACTAATAGTGGCAAAAATAAGGAATACAAGTTGGATTAGGGTAAAGATTAGACAAACGAAAATGGACTTAAGATTATAAAAGTCTAAACATGTTTTCAACCCAACACCTATGATAAAGGGGTCCAATTTTAACCCTAAATTGTTTTGAGGATTTTTTCCCTAAAGTGAAAAAGAAAACTATTTTCCCATGTAAATGACCATTTAGAATTAAAAGCGATAAAAAATATTGGTATTTGACTATTTGCTTAAAAAGGAGATAAAAATAAACTTTATATACAATTAACATTGGGTTAAAAGAGGGATAAAAGAAAAATATTTAATTACCTTTAGAAAATATTTTGAAAAATAATCAATTATTGGGTGAAAAGAAAAGAGAGAATAAATCCTTGAGCCAAAACAAGGTTTCCATAGGAAAGGGTGTGATAGTGTGGAAAACACTTCTTAAAATATTATATTAACCATTTATGAGAGGCTTGGAAATGATAGAAAAGAATGAGGATCACTCAAAGAAGAAGGTGGTTTGGTGGATTATGGATATTAGAGAAGGGGCATATAAGTGTTTCCAACTCAAAGTACAATATATACTTGAGATTGTCCTGGTTAGGTTTGATATTTCATCATTTACTTTGTTGAACAAGTTTTACATACATTTTGAATATAATTGTTTATCTTTAAGTGTGTCACAAATAATTGGGTGAAACTATTGAGATTTGAGGTGTGAGTAACCATGCCAAAGTGTTGCCTTAGATATGTATTGTTTGACATTTGATCTAAAATATATTTTTAACAAAAGATAATGAATATAATAAATATAGATTATGTTGTTTTAAATAAGAATTTTATTTTTGATAATACATTTATTTTAATATTATTTTGAAATAAATAAAATACTTAAAATTTACAATATTTACAATATATTTATTATTTTTTAAAATTAAAAAATCAATACCTTGCATTTTATATCATAAACTAATCATTTATTATTTCTTTTCATTCCAAATACTTTAGAACAAGCCAACAATATATGTGACTAAAAGGGGCGCACTATATATATTATCTTGTTAGCTTTGCTCATTGTTATTGACATGTGAGTATTTAAACATATGATGGGTAATGGGGTATTGTAGTCTTAGGTAAACAATATTTAGTTTATGGGAAAGATTTAAATGATGAGACTGTATAAGAGAATGTATGAATAATTAACCTTGGGAGAAAGAAAAAAATGTTCATATGGAAAAATAGACTATTAAAACAACATTTATAATTTTGTTACTTGCACACACTCTCTCTTAAGTTGCAAACAAATATTTTTAAATTCATATGTCAACACTTGTGACCATGCCTAGGCTGCCTATGACTACATTGTTATGGTGCAACATATTTTACATTTTTGTTACATAAGAATCCTCTTTAAAAGGAAATTTGAACCATGTTTATAGTTAAAAAATATTTTTTCTTTGAAAAATAGTTCATAACATCATATTTATTAAAAAGATATTACATATTGAAGAAGTTGTATAAGCTTTGTAGGGAGAAAAATAACAAGAAAAACCAAGTGAAAAACACAAAGAAAGTGTTGCCAAAAATAGGAAACAACAAACAAAAAATCCCAAGAAAAGCTTGGGCAATAATGGACCAAACTAACAGTCATCGAAAAACAAAGACAACACACCATAAAATGGTGTAATCAAGCTATGTGCGTGTGAATTTGACTTACCCAAGATGCAAAAACTAAGGAATGCAAGAACCAAAAACACAAATAAAACACTCAAGATTGGCCTAGTTTAGTCTAAACAAAAACACAAGAAATTGGAATGTTTTACCTTGTTTAGACTGTTCTTTTGGTTGGCCCTTAATGATCATTGATTTGTGTGCTTTATCCTTAGAAAAATAGCATAAAACCTAATACAAAATGGAGCTATGATAGTGAGGAATGCAATGGTGATTATGGGTATTGGATTAGATGCAATATGTGAGCTCAAAGATGCAACGATGAAGGTTGCTTGGATGCTTGGATGCTTGAGTGCTAAGTGTGCTTGAATGCAAAAGTTATGTGTTGCAAATGGAGTCATTGCCACCAATTTTAGGGGAAAGGCCACTAAACAATGGAGGGCTTAGATTGAGCTAAGATGGACAAGATCAAGGGCTAGGGTGAGTTGAGGACTCACAAGCCCTCACATCTCGCCATGTGGTAGGTGCTGTCAAAAGAGGAGATGATGTGGACATGACATGGAGGTACTACATAGTACCTTGGGATTTGGACAAGATCTCCTCATAAAGGAGGTCCTTATCCTCATGTGGGTGAAAGGACATATGAGGAATTTAAAATTCCTCAAAAATCCATATGGGGATGAGAGAAGAAATTTTAAATTCCTTGAAAATGCATTGGTCAAATCAATGTGAATTAAAAATTCACATGGGGAAGGGGTTGCCTTCTCCTAAAGGAGAAATAATTTAAGGTAGTTGACTTAGGACACATGGCATAAATTTCATGGTGATTAGGTTGACCTAATTGGGTGATTAGGTTGTGCAAACAGGTGATTAGCTGAGTTAATGATGGATTAGGAGCAAGTGGAGGATTATGGAGGATGTGACTCTAATCCTGATTAGGATTATGCACATCCTAATCACAAATTAATTAAACTAATTTGGATTAGAAGAAATTATGGAGGATGTGACATTTGGAGAGAGAAGAATTTGAATTAAAAATTGATTTAATTCAAAAGGCAAAAAGTGACTAAATTAAATAAATTAGAATATTTATTTAATTTAGAGATGAAATGGATAAAGTATTTAATTGATTCATTAAATACCTTAGGGACATTAAACTGCAGGGCAATATTAATTAGATAATAAATTATTTCATTAATGTGGATGAAGGGTGCATGATATAAGAATACAAGGGCGAATTTGACCATATGAGGTGGTCAAATTTAGGTGTCTACATTTTTCCCCTCTTTGAAATACTGTTAAAATAATAGTGTTTCGAAGAAAAATAAAATACAAACGACTCGATAGAAGAAAAGGATGTTAGATGATGCCCCAGTTTCGTGGGGGAATGGAAAGGACGAAAGAATTGAAGGACAACTGAGTGCAAGAAAAGTTGTGTAGGTTGTCTAATCATAAAAAAAAAAGAGAATGTTGGAATGGGATGGACACTGGCTTCGATGGTGAATGTTAGACGATGCCCCAGTGTGGCAGGGAAGTGGATAGGATAGAAAGATGGATGAAAATGGTAGAATGGTAGGGTATGCCCCCTCGAGAGGGTGGATGGGGACGAAAAAGGGGCCTTGAGTGACTTCTCGATATGGAGAAACAGAGGGCACCATGTGATAAAGCTCAAAAAACCATGAAGAATGACTTTTGAATGGAGGAAAATAGATGCATGAGGTGCGAATGGCAGTCCTCGAAAGAAAAGGGGTGAATGAATTAATAAAAGGTTAAATACAAGGTAAAAATTACCCCAAAATTTAAAAGGCTAATTAGGGTCAAAAATAAAAATCATATAAATAGTAAATTTGAAAATTTACTATTCACCTAATTCTCATTTACACATGTGTCAGCTGACTAAGCGAGAGAAAGAGAGAAGACGAGTGATGAGAATGGCTGATAGATCAAGCGAAGATGAGGGGTACATGGACGATGAGCTGATCCACTAGGGTGAGGAGGTACGAACATTCTACTACGAGCATGTGGTACCCCGCCAAGTAGGCCTCAGAACCTTCCTTGTGATTTTGATTCAAATTTTAAGTGCATTTTTAAATTTTGGGTTAGGTAGAATAGGTTTCGGCCATGGTACATAAGAGAAAATTCGCCCTTCCAAAAGGAAAATTTGCCTGTCCTGGGGGACAGGAAAGGAATGGGGCGAATGTGTGAGGGGAGGGGCAATTGTGAAATCACCTCTCCCTGAAAAGGGCGATCCTACCTTACGCAGGGGCCAAAATGCAAAGGGATAGGCGAATCCGATTTCACCAAACAAGGAAAGGGCGAATGCATAATCGCCCAAAAGAGGAAAAGGTGAAGATGAATTTTCCTAAAAGGAAAATGGGTGGATTCGAGTCCACCCCTGGGGGGAAACAAGCAAATGTGAATTCGCCCATTGGGGTAAAATGATGTAGGGGCGATTTCGCATCTGGGGAAGAAAGGGGCGAAGTCGCCAGATAAACAAGCGAATTCGTACTTGGGGTAGAAAAAGTAAAAATCGTCAGATGAATAGGCAAATTCACTGAAAGGCAAGGGAGGGGTGAATGCGCAAGCTGGACAAGCAAACGCGTTGGGAATGGAAAAATGGGTGAATTTTCCTAACACATAGGTGAACTCACCAAAATAGGGAAAGGATGAAAAATTAAAGAAAAGGAAAAGAAATGTTAAGAAACTAACAAAGTGGTTTGCATGGATGCAAAATTTTGATAGACTATAGACTCAAGAGCGACATTCAACAGTTCTAGTAGTGACAGTTGGGGCTATGAATTCCCATGATCATGAGTCGCTTGCATGGGCCAAATTGCTACGCATGTTGGGGTATCCCAACATCCGAGTGCATCGAGGACTCTTGACAACATTGATGGAGAAATGGAGTTTAGAGACATCGACATTCCATCTCCTAATAGGGGAGATGATAGTCACACTAGAGGATGTGTGGAGGATATTGCAGCTACCCATATGAGGGCACTTAGTCAGCTGGAACTGCGGGGGAGCGGTGGAGGAGAGCCTACGAGCCTATTTTGGACTAGTGGAGTTGCCCATTCGAGGGAGGGAGCTAGATGTAGATGCATGCTTGGGGTTGGATATACCATCCTTGCCATTAAACTTGTGTGGGTTGATCAACAACATTCTATTATCGGATAAGAGCGATAGATTCTGCAACCTCAAGGTCATCGAGGTTGTTAGGCACATAGTAGAGAGGCGGGAGGGGGTATTTGCATGGGGGTCCTATGTACTGGCCCAACTATATAGGGACATGCATGTCATATACTATAAATGAGCCTTGAGTGTCACCCATGTGACACTGTTGTAGGTATGGGCTTGGGAGCACATCAGTGTTACCAAGCCAAACATTTTGATTGTGGGAGCACGGAATGAGACACTACTTGTGGCTTATTGGTGGGGGATGGAGCATGGGTGGAGGCTCCATTATCAAGATGTTGGAGACCTGGAGGGATGGAGGAGGAGGATAGATGAGCTGAGGCAAGAGGACATCACCTGGAGGTTGTACCTGGCACAACAGTTTCAAGGATGGAGAGATGAGGGTAGATTGTACAGGGTATTTATTTTCAGTTTGCTACTTGATCGGTCAAGATCCCTTGGTTGTGGAGCTACACAGATCTGATAGGGTCACCAAATAGTTTGGAATCTAGCAAGACACGCCCACAAGACCATAGAGGTTCAAGCGGTTTATACAGGAGTCAGGTGCACTATGGGGGGAGAGGATCACAACCGATTATGCTAGGCTTTTGTGGGAGGGGGCACCAGTGACCTAGTACCAAGGGAGGGGAGGGCCAACAAATACAGGTACTATAACACAGTACACTGCTTGGTGGGGGGAGATGGGCCCGAGGAGGATGACCACAGAGGAGCTGATTGTGGGGGCACTTGGTTTCAGTTTAGATGATGAGAGGAGGCTGGCTATGCAGCAGTGGAGGAGGAGGAGAGGGGGACAATAGAGGAGAGGTGGTGGGGAGGACGTGGAGATGAAGGATGCGGGTGAGGAGCACTAGACTATGGACATGGATGCCTCAGAGGTGGGGCCACTAGCGATGGTGCCCTATGTACCACCGCCACTAGAGGAGCCTGTAATACTATTGATTGGAGCCTTGGCCAGGATGAGGATTGCAGAGCAGAGATTGAGAGAGTCTGAGGTAGACCGAGATAGGCTATAGACAAAGATATTCAAGCTGTAGAGTGAGGTGGGGAGGCTATAGAAGGTAGAGAGGGTTGCAGAGAGGGACTATGGGGCCCTCACAAATGAGGCTTCGAGGATATGAGAGGAGAGGGATGCAGTTTAGAGGGAGCAAGATGAGGCATAGAGAGAGAAAGATGAGCTGAGAGACAGGACCGAGTGCAATGAGGAGATGATGGGGGATGCAGGGGGGTGGATGGAGAGGGTAGAGGCCTAGGTATAGATCCTACAAGGAGAGAGGGATGCTAGGGATTAGAGGATATCCCAGCTACATGCCCTGTTGGGTCAAATGAGATTAGTATAGGATGCTTGGGAGCAAGAGATGAAGCACATTGTTGGGCTGCATGATAGATACAAGATCGAGCAGGACCTAGCCAAGGCACGAGCGACAGAGGTAGTGAACACGAGGATAGAGGCAACATATTACATGCTAGCATATCAACGGGTCATTCCCGATCCAGCATGGAGGGCCCGACCTATGTGAGAGCAGTACCTTATATACCAGTGTCGTCTTAGGAAGCCACACACACACGGGGTTAAAACAGCTATAAAGAGACACCTCCTAGAGGTTGAGGGTTAGGTGTAGACTCCCCCCAGAGGATAGATGTAGAGAGTAGTGGGTCAGTTAGGAGGGGTGGATGAGGGGGACAGGTCTTACAATTTTGACAAGTGCAGAGGGGGTGTATAGTAAACAAAGGCTGAGACTAAAAATTCTTTTCTATAGATTCAGATACCGATCCATTCATTGATTCATGTATTATTTATTATTTTTTCATTATTTTTTAAGGAGATGTAGTCTCGATACCATTTGATTAGCACTCTGTAGTGGTATTTCATGGATGTTCACAGATTTGATGGATAGACTTTATTATGTTTTATCCTGGACTTATGATGGACTCTTATGACCTTTTATTATGGACTAAATGGACATGATGGACACTATTTTTTTTTTTTGATATTTATATGATATGCGATGGACATTACCAACACTATCTGTTTATTATGTGATGCGATGGATATTTATTATGTTTTATGCGATATGGTTAGGATTATGATTATTGATGTATGCACATGATTATGGTGGTTTATTGATATGGATTGCATGTATTATGTCTAACGATTGTGGATGTAAGATGTGATGTGATATGATTTACGCTTTTATGATGTATGTTATGTTATAGATATGTTACTAATGATGTTGGATGCAGGTGGAGATATGATTATGATTATTATGTGATGTATGCATGAGAGTTATGATACGAGAATTGATCATGCATAAATAAATGACATGAAAATGCAATGGATGAAAATGTGTGGTGTATGTATATATGTGATCATGATATGGATGGATGTAATGAAGATGATGTAATGAAATGTATGCAATGAAATGAATAAATATGTTTAGAATAATAATTCCAAACAATTTAAAATGAGAATGCAAATGGTAATGATATGATATGCAACAATCTTAAAAGGCTTAGAATAATGAATCAACATTAATCTAAACAATTTAAGATGATTATGAAAATGACAATGCAACAAAATGATAATGAAAATAAATGAACTTAAGATGCTTAGAATAACAAATCTATATTATCCTAAACAACTTAAGATGGATATGAAAATGATAGTGCAACGATAATGAAATGAACTTAAGATGCTTAGAAAAACAAATAAATACTAATCTAAACAACTTAAGATGATAATGGAAATGATAGTGCAATGATAATGAAATGAACTTAAGATGCTTAGAATAACAAATAAATATTAATCTAAACAACTTAAGATGATAATGGAAATGATAGTGCAACAATAATGAAATGAATTTAAGATGCTTAGAAGAACAAATAAATATTAATCTAAACAACTTAAGATGAAGATGAAAGTGATAATGCAATGAAATGACAATGAACTTAAGATGCCTAGAATAAAAAATAAATATTAATCTAAACAACTTAAGATGAAGATGAAAGTGATAATGCAATGAAATGACAATGAACTTAAGATAAAGATGAAATTGATAATGCAATGAAATGACAATGAACTTAAGATGCTTAGAAAAACAAATAGATATTAATCTAAACAATTTAAGATGAAGATGAAAGTGATAATGCAATGAAATGGAAATGTAATGAAATGATAATGCAATGAAAATGAAACTAGATGAGTAATGATAAGTGTGGTAATGCATCACATAACAATAGTTATATGGATGATGATGGGTGTAATACTGCACCTGTCAAAAACCATAAAAACCCTATCAAGAAGAATAGGTGAGAGAGGAATGTTTGCACAACCAAAATTACTAACCATAGGATAGAGAGAAGGGAATAGATGGGGGAAATGCAATGCAATGGAAAGATAAATGAGATGTAGATCTAATGCCATTTTTCCATATTAATAGCACTGATTTTTTCTATAGCATGGGACACGATGCGCTAGGGTATAAAGAATCGAGGCCGATTAGTATCCAATACATAAAACAAACACAACAAATAAGAAATCCCAACACACCAAAACCACGAGGACATTGGTCAGGCTTGATGTTGGAATAACCAAAAACACAAAGGATTCCCCAACGTAACACAAGACCACATGGATCTTGGTGGGTACTACGTGGGGCAACCAAGAAGACAAAAGCAGACCAAAGATCAAGATATGCCCCTATGTCCACTCGTCAAAGCGCACCATGATATGATGGATCATGGCGACCTTGAAAAAGTATAATAGGAAGCTCAAATGATAAAAAAAAATGTTAAAAGCATCAAAAGATCACAAAAAATTTCAAACATCCTTTTCCATAGGATCAGAGAGGTGGATGGGATTGACACAGTCTGATTAGGAAGGATACATCCTGTTAAGACCAAAGATGGTAGATAGGTTAGGTGATCAACATGACTTAGGATACTTCAAACCAATTGAACCTCACGACACTTGTGACCTTTGTTTGTAAGCACCAGTTAAATAGGGGCACACTTGACGACATGACACGACATCGTCACACCCTAAGGAAAAACCTAGGGTCTCGGGGGCTCATCGATTGATGACCTTGCCTACGTGAAAGCATAGAGACCTTGAAGTTTGATAAAAGACTAACGACTGACTAAGGATAAAAGTGGAAAGAGGAAAATGGAGACCTTAATGGATGAGTAA
The DNA here is from genome assembly GCA_007115665.2 of Sequoiadendron giganteum. Lineage (NCBI taxonomy): Eukaryota > Viridiplantae > Streptophyta > Pinopsida > Cupressales > Cupressaceae > Sequoiadendron > Sequoiadendron giganteum. The sequence continues at coordinate 431,032,928 of CM021101.1, read as the reverse complement.
GACTGGATGGACAAGTGAAAGTGCATGGGCAACATAGTTTGACAAAAGAGACCAAAGACAAGATGAGACCTAATGATGATAGACATGATGGAGGATCCTAAATGAGGATGCAAGATAGACAAAGCGACATAGATATATAAATGACGACAAGCTCATGATTCAAGGTAAAAATATCAGGATGGTGGATAGCTGATTTAAATCGTCCAATGCTCAATCACGATATACCAAGAGATGAATGACATGATGAAAATGGGAGGATAGGGATCAATAGGATGTAAGGATAGGATAAGCAAATAGGATGGATAGGAGCATAAAGTAACTAGGATGAAAGGTAGATAATGATTAAGCCCTCTATGAATGGTGTTTGTTACTAGGTTTTCACCAAATGTACTTATCCAAGGTGCCACGAAGAGTGGTTTTCACCATAGGATGAATTATTTCTCTTTACTTTTTTTTTTGGATTTTTGACTTTTTTGATTTTTTTTGTATTTTTCATAATGTTTTACTTCTTTTTTATATTTTTCTAGGTAGGAAAACCTAGTTGACTCAAGTATAGAACCTATTTAGATGCATGATGTTGATGGGATCCTCTAAGGGATCTCCTTCAGGTGTTGCAAGCCTATATGCCCCAAAACCGTATTTTGTTGTGATGACTTAGGGATCCAACCAGTTTGGTTTGAACTTCCCTTTCTTTTCTTTGTCTTGTTGGGTACACTAATTTTCCTTCAAGACCAAATATCCAACGTTGAACTAACAAGGATGGGCCTTTTTATTGTAGTTCCTCCTAAGATGATGCTGATATGCTTGGAGATGATTGTAGGCCTTGATGCATTTTTCATCCAAGAGTTCAAGTTGACTTAAGCGTGCAACCCTAACATCTTCATCATTGATGAGATTCTTCAAGGAGATTCAGAGTGACGGGATCTCGAATTTGATAGGCAAGATTGTGTCGACACCATATATGAGAGAGTATGGGGTGGCACCAGTGGGAGTGCAGATGGATGTACGGTAGGCCCAAAGGGTGAGATGGAGATGGAGATGCCAATCTCGACCAGTATTGTTAACCATCTGTTTGAGGATTTTGATCAAGGTTTTGTTGGTTGCTTCTGCTTGACCATTACCCTAAGGGTAATAGGGGGTGGAAAAATGATGTTGGATGTGGTAGGTCTCACAAAATAATTTCATATACTTATTCTTGAATGGATTTCCATTATTGGTGATGATGGTAGAAGGGATTCCATATCTGCAGAGAATATGGAATAGGATGAATTTGTATATCTGAATACCCATGATTTGAGTGAGTGGAATTACTTCCACCCACTTGGTGAAGTATATAATGGCTGTGATGATGAAAGTGTGGCCATTAGAGGATGGAAGGTACATCTTTCCGATCAAGTCAAAACCCCATTGAGAAAAAGGCCATGGTGCTACGATGGGTTGCAAGTCCTGTGCTGGAGCATGGATTAAGTCTGCATGTTGTTGACAAGGCAAACATTTCTTCACGAACTCACAGGCATCATGTTCCATAGTGGGCCAATAGTAGCCAACTCTAAGAATCTTCTTTACTAAGGCCATTCCATTAGAATGGGACCCACATACACCACTATGTACATTGTTTAATGCAATATGAGATTCTAACTCATTGAGACATCGAAGGAGCGTACCATCATACCCTCGACAATAAAGCATATCTCTCACAATGGTGTATCAGGATGAGCATTGGATAAATGATTTTCGTTGGTTGCAGGTAAGGTTAGGTGGGAGGATTTTGTCACAGAGGTAGGTATAAATGTCATAGTACCAAGGTGAATCAGGACCTACGATATCACACACCATTTCACTGTCAGGGACATCATATGCCAGGATTAGTAGTTGTTCCACAAGAAATTCACAGTCCATGCAATCTTTGGGCATGTTGATAAGGGAACCAATCATAGCCATTGCATCTACTACTTTGTTTTGGACTTTGGGGATCTATTCAAATTGGATGGAGGTGAAATAATTTTTAAAGTCATCCACCATGCATTTTTTGTATGGAAAAAGTTTATCATCTTTTGTCTGAAACTCATCATTGACCTGTTTGATAATTAGTTGAGAATCATCGTAGATTCTAAGATGACTGATGTTCCATTGGATAGCAATTCTAAGGCCAATGATTAAAGCTTTATATTCTGCAATATTGTTGGTGCATGGAAACATTAATCTGAATGACTTTGGGATATAGTCACCTTGTGGAGTGATGAATAAAACACCTGCACCAAATCAATTATGTGTATATGATCCATCAAAGTAGAGCATCCATGTGTCTATTTTTGTGACTATAAGAACCCCTTCATTGGGAAATTTGGTTACTAGAGGATAAGAATCAACCAAGGGGGCATCGACCAACTAATCAACTATTACCTATCCCTTAATTGCCTTTCAATCTACATACTCGATGTCGAACTCACTCAACAACATAACCCACTTGGCCATATGACCAGTCAAAGAAGTTATGAATAACAAGTACTTAAGTGGGTTTACCTCTTACATTAGCTTGATGGGATGACTAAGCATGTAGCGACGAAGCTTTTGTGAGCTGAAGACCACTGCCAAACAAGCCTTTTCTATGGGATAATAGTTGAGCTCTTAGCCTACAATTTTTTGGCTGATGTAAGAAATAGCACACTCCTTAGAGGACTCATCATGCTATGCCAATAATGCCCAAGTGCAACAGATGTAGCTAAGATGTATAGCATAAGTGGTTTACTTGGAATGGGAGGCATTAGAATAGGTGGGTGACTAGGTACTCCTTAATCTTCTCAAAGCCTTTTTGACACTTTGAATCCCACTTGAAGGTGATGTCTTTGCATAGTAGATGAGTGAATGATTGACACTTGTTGGCAAGCTGGGCTATGAAGCATTTAATGGACTACAACTTTCCTTGAAGGCTCCTTAATTGCTTGAGATTATGCGGCGGGGGCATTTCCATGATTGATTTAACTTTGGTTGGATCTACTTCTATACCCCTTTTAGAGACTATGAAGCCTAATATCTTTCTAGATGTGACCCCAAACACACATTTCTTTGGATTCAGACATAGATTGTAGTTCTCTAACCGCTCAAAGATTTTCTTCAGGATAGTGGGATGCTCTTCTCTAGTCTTGTATTTTCCTAGTAAATCATCAACATAATCTTCCATGATGATGTGGATGAGATCATGAAAGATAACAACATCACACGATGATGAGTTTCCCCCGCATTTTTAAGGCCAAAGGGCATGACATTATAACAGAAGGTGCCCCAAGGGGTAGTGAAGGCAGTTTTATGTTGGTCTTTTGGTGCGATTCTGATTTGGCTGGAGTTGGAAAATCCATCCATTAGGGATAACATCTCATACCCTACTGTAAGATAAACTAGCCTATCAATGTTTGGAAGAGGAAAGTCATCCTTTGGACAAGCCTTATTGAGATCCCAAAAATTTGTACAGATTCTGATATTCCCATTTGGTTTGGCAATGGGCACTATATTGGAGATCTAGTCAGAATAATCAATAGGTCTTATAAACCCAACTTCTAATAATTTCTCCAATTCCTTCTTGACAAGTAAAGCCACTTGGGGATGCATTTTACTTAAATTTTGTTTAATAGGTTTAGCATTTGGATCGACATCTAAATGGTGCACAACTAGTGCGGGATCTAATCCTGGCATGTATAAGTAATTCCATGCAAAGTTGATAATTCCCTCATTGAGTAGGCCGACAATGGTAGAATGCTCTCCCTTTGACAATGATTTGGATACGTGTGTGACTTTAGATCTTCCTCGGTTCCCAAATTAACCTCTTGTGTCTCTTCGATTAGGATAGAAGATCGCTCAAACAAGTGAGCTCCTATAAGGGGAAGATGAACATCCCCATCCTTCAGTGCCTCATCGAGGTTTTCACTATCGGATGCACCCTTTATTTTTTAATTTTGATGAGTCAAGAAGTTCCTTAGAGAGGTTTTCTTTAGATGACCCTTTTTTATTTTGTTTCCTTCTATTTTTGTGGTTGAGGTGTTCATATTCTCCCAATCCCATAAGATGCACGTAAGCGTCCATTGAAGGGAAGGTGTTAATAGGTGTACTACTTCGTAGGTCCCAATCGATCAAGTTAGGATGGTGGAGGGAAAGGCTAATGGTAAAGACAAATAGGCAATCAAATAAGGGAGATCAATGCCATCGTACGAGAGTATGATGGTTTCTTCTTTCGGTATGTCCTCAAGGAGACCGTCATCCGCATTAACATTATTTGAAGTACTAGAGGATGATGTAGGACCCTTCTATTTTTTGTTGTAGCCTAGGCCTACTCATCTTGGTTGGATAGTTGTTTCAATAGGCTGGCGTCTTCCTTGATCTTCTATGCCAAGACCTCCCCCTTGATAATTGTATTTTTTAGACAACTTTGATGCATGTGGATAGACTTCCTGGAAATATTCTACAAGGGGAGGTGATGGTTCTAGCTCCTTTCTGTAGACCCATTGATTGATGTTTTTTTCATCTAATCTTGAAGTGTACCCAAATCTCAGAATGTTGTCAAACCCATATTCTTAGAGGTGAGGGTCTTAGTCCTTTCTTCTTCTTTTGTTGTTTACTGAGAGGGTTGCCCATACATGTGGGGAGATGGTGGCATTGTTTCCACATTAAGCACGGTTCACATTTCATATTCTCCGTAGCCCTTGTCAATGATCTGGACTTTGGTGATGGTGGATTCAGACATGGTGGATGTGTTGGATGATGGATTGAGAGATGGATTGGAGGATGAAGACTGAGGTTCCCCCACTTCCACTTTTGGACAATGTCGGGAGTGAGGAAATGAGGCTTTGAGAGCACAACAATATTCAAGGGGTTGAGGATCAACATGAATGGTTACCTCCATCCCATTGAAAGGAAATTTTAGGCACTGATGGTAAGTGGAGGGAATGACTTGCATGGAATGGATTCATGGGTGGCCAAGGAGGAGATTGTCTGGGAGATCCAGATCAAGGACATGACACATGGTGTACTTCACAATAGGACCAACGTGAATAGGAAGACAAATGATGCCTTCAGAAGCCCTCTCTACATTATCATAGGCTTTGATGGTGATAACCTGATTGTTCAAGTTAACTTGGGTATATCCTACCTACTTTATGAACTTCAATGTAAAGAGGTTAAGGGCAGAGCCATTATCTACCAGGACCCTTTTCACTTTATGACGGGCCATGAGGACTTCGATGTGGAGAGGATGTTTATGGTTTGATTCGAATGAGGGCATATCATTTTGACTGAAGCCCAACTAATATGTGGATGAAATATGTCCTAATAAGGCTTGAAATTGAGTAGGATCTATATCATTAGGCACGTGAGTATCCTGGAGAGCTTTGGTGAAGATTTCTTGATGGATAGGGGAAGAATTGAGAAAATCCAAAATGGATATCTGAGAAGTCTTTCAAAGGTGATCAATAATATTATATTGAGAGCTCATAGGAGCTGGATGGGATGACATAGAAGGACTAGGGACGGATATGTGGGTTCAACATGTAGTAACAACACATTCTGGGTCTTTACCTTTAACACAAATTATAGACACGCGTGGCTCTACCTGACTAATACACATGACTATGCCATCATAGTTATAGGGTACATTCTTGTAGCTAATATTGTTAGTTTTGTTACCTTGGTTGTTGTTACTGCTAGGCCTAGGATTAGCGTTGAAAGTACTAGCACCTTGATTATGGTTGGGGAAGGCATTTTGATATATTTGGAGTTGAGCATTGGACAAGGTGGCCTGATTCGCATCCACCAATATGTCACCTCGATCTATGAGATCATGGATATATGTTTTAAGACCTTGACACTTATTGGTGGTGTGACCCTTAATTTTGTGGAAGTCCCAATACTTTTTTTCCTTATACCAGGTAGGATTTGGTTTGGATTCATCGAAGGGATTCATCATAGGATAGACAATTGGATAGCTCACCTGAAGCAACCTATTGAAGACGACACTCAAGAGTTCTCCCAAAGGAGTGAATGAACGTTTGTTGTTCCCTTGATTATTCTAGTTAGATTGTTGAGGAGGACAGGGTGCACCATGTGACACTGATATGACATTGGGAGCCGATTGCTGATGGGGGACATGTTGTGGTCTTTGTGAGGTGTTGGCTACCTGAACATGCTTGGTATTAGTAACACCATCATTATCAACATTCTTATTCTTATTCCAGTAGCGAGATCATCACTTGATGATTTGTCCTTGTCTGAGTTAAATATTTTGACTTGCCCCTTTGCTATGAGGGCCCTCTCAATGGTGGCACCCTTTTCAATGACTTCTAAAAAGGTGGTAGCACAGTGCAAATTAAGATTATGTGCCATTTCAGGATGGGAATTTGTGATGAAGATGGTTACCATATCCTTCTTAATGAGATGAGATTTTAATCGACTAGCTAAGACTCACCACCTTTGGAGGTAGCTCGTAAAGGTTTCTCCCTCATGTTGCTTCTATTTCAAAAAATCTAAGGTATCTATATCCTTTTCCAAATTGAAGGAGAAGTGTGCCACAAAAATTTCTGACAGATCTATGAAGGAAGAGATTGATCCCTTTTGAAGACCCATGAACTAATCTAGAGCTATCCTTGTCAGACTTCTAGGGAATAGACGTAAAAGATAATTATCGTTGTGTAGGACTTCTTGGCAATGTGAGTAAAATTCCTGCAAGTGGGTTCTTGGGTCACCCTTTCCTTTGTATTTATCAAAATTAGGCATTTCAAAGTGCTTAGGAAAGGGGATAAGTGAGATAAAGGGATAAAATGGATAAGGAAAAATCTCCTCAAACTTGAAGGACTTCCTAGATGTCCCTGATAGTAAGTCCCTTAACGCGACTTTTACTTCTTCTAACTCCTTGTTGATAGGCACTGATAAGGAGGGGCCTGCTTGATTGGACTAATTATAGGAGGGATATTGTTGATAAGATGTGGATGGAATCAGGATAGTTTGATCATATGGTGGCAGAGGTGGATATGAAGGATTTTGTGGATATTGATTGGTGTATGTGGATTGGGGATTGGCATAAGGAGGTTGATATTATGGCAGGGTTTGATGATATGTAGAGGAGGCACCTTGTTGATAATATGGTGGTTTCTGAAAATAATATGGATAAGATTGATAATTATGGATGTGTTGTTACTAGGAAGCATATGGAGGTTGTTGTAGAGTGGACTACTGGTAAGAGGGATATTGTTGGGATTGTTGGAGGGTAGTGTAAGATGGTTGATGCTGGGATTGTTGCACGTAAGGTGGTTGTTGCTGATATTGTTGTGGGGTGTAGTAATAATAATTGGGATTGGGATTGGATGTAGTGGCATGCAGATGATAAGATATATGGGGATAATATAGGTATTAAGTAGCAAGGTTTCCTAGATTTTGTTGAGTTGATTGTTGGGGTCGCGTCAAGATTTGTGAATGCTGAGGAAGTGGTTGGTAATTGGTGGGAATTGATGGGGAGGTTGTGATGGTATTTGAGATTTTTGAGGAATGACCTATGACGAATGAGGAGGTTACTATTGCAATTGTTTCGGGACTTGAACCAGCTGTGGGTAACCTTGCGGCTGATGTGGGGGTTGAGATGAAGAACCCTGGGTTTGATGTAAGGGTGGTTGTTGAGGCTATGATGGGATAGCAGTGTGAAGCATGGGTTGTGAAGAGGTTTTTTGGGATGGAAGAGTTCCTTGAGGTGGTTGCTGGGATGTGAATGGAGGTGGTTGTAAGTTACATGCATGCGTATGACTAGGAGGTGGCGGTGACACAAAAAAAGGATTATAAGTTGTGCCCCCAACATTCCCAAGAAGTTGACCCAGTTGGTTAGGTGGAAGTGGTGGATTAGATGGTATGAGGATTGAAGTTTGTGGGATGTTTGCGCTTGGCGGATTAGGTGTATTTTGAGGCATACCAAGGCCGAGAAGAGCATTAGGATCAGGGCCCTGAGGATTGTTAGGATCAGGTGGTGCTCCCATAATCAAAATTAGAACCTGAGGGGTGGTGTAGGATTTGTGACTTGATAAAGAACAATGTTGTTGAATCCAAGATGATACCAACCCTATTGTGGTGGACCTTGGGGAACATACGAATTGCTAGGGTCACTCTAAGAGTTTTGAGGATCTTGTGCCATAGGAGGTGCAAGAGGTGTGATGTTCACATATTTTGATAGGTCAAACTCCAGTGGAGGTTTAATACCCTTCATGATCAAGGTGGCAAAAATATTTTCCCCATGCTCATCTAGAAGATGATCAACCATCTACAAATTGGTGGGGTTACTGAAGTATTCATCAACTGTGAGCTTAGGTTGATTAACCATGCTCTTGTTAGGAGGAGATTGAGAAGGGATCTCAATATTAGATTGTGATGAGCCACCATTGGTGGGTAGATCTTGGGGGTTATGAGCCTGAGCATCCTGAGGCTATTGGTCTGCCATGAGTTTCTTTGCTTGCGATTGGGTAATGGGTATGAAAATGCAAAATGGCTAGGTGGTCAAGATGACACTAAGCTTTAAGGTATATCTAAGTGATGACCTCAATGATGACTAAAGTGTTGATTGGATTAGATGATCGATTGATGGATCGATTGGTAGGATTGGATGGGATGATTTGGATAATTGATTTGATTTGGATGAATTATAGGATCAAATGATGGATAAGATTAGATAATTTGATTGGATTGGATGATTCGATTGGATAGGATTGATAAGATTGACTCTAAACTAGGTTCAGGGACTTAACTTGATGATAACAGGATGATCACAACACAAAATCTACCTCATGATTAGAGGATATTGATAAGGCCATGGAGGATTACTTAGGATGGATGACAATCCTAAGCAAGCGAGGATGATGACAATAAGGGTTAGTTTCCTAGCCCAATTGGATAAAAATCCCATAAAATGAAGTCTAAAGGATTTAGATTGATGAAATGATGATGGAAATGAAGTCTAGGGATGTTCTAAGATGCACCTATGTGATTAGGTTGAGGATGCAATGAGTTTTGAAAAATGCAGATGAACTAAAATGACAATTACAAACAGATGGATAATGATAAAAAAAATCGATTGCGGTAATGGACTTGGAAAATGACAACCTTTCACTGGTTAAGAGGGTTAACTCTTGGGAGTTGTGTATGGGAAGTACATATGCCTTTGTGTGTTACAAATTCACCCCTTCAAGTGACAGGTTCACCTATCTAAGGTTAGCAAAATCGCCTTTGTGTTTGGAAAAAATCACCTTTTCTAGGACTCAAATTTTCCTATATCCCGTGATGCAAAAGAAACAGGCAGACATGGAACACAAAATCGTCTATCAAGATTTCAAGTTTTCCTATGTCTATTACAGGATTGCCCTTCTAAGATGCAGATTTGCCTATATCTTCAAAAATTCAAAGGGAAATGGGTAGATTAGAGACACAAAATCACCTATCTAAGGATCAAATTCACCTGTTTCTCAAAATGTACAAATGACCATAGTTTCACCTATCTAGAGGACAACGAGATCACCTATGTCTTGGACTATATAGAAATGGATAGTACGGACTGACGCAAATTCACCCCTACGGACAATAGGTTCGCCTATTTTGAGAACAAGCAAGCGGGGATGACACAGACTCACCTATGGAGGAAGCAGGATTGCCTATTCCCTAGGAACTAGAATACATGGGGTCACCTAAAGGAGGGACCCATAAGAAAATTATCCCCTGACAAGGATGAGTTCACCCAAAGGATGACCTAGACAAGACTCGAGACACAGATTCGCCCCTGTTCAGGGCAAGATTGCTTGTCCATAATGAAAATTCACCTTTGAGAGAAGAAAATTCACCACTGAGGGTAGGGACAGACTATGATAAAGGAATGAAGACACAAAAAACAAAAATTAGTAGGTTGGACAAACTCAGACTGACGGCAAGCATTGGTATCGCACAAGAAGAAATGCCAGGCAACACAAATTTAGAATTAGTGATAAGGGTTTACAAACTCAATGTAGGCCCACCACCTTGAGAGGACACCCTAAGGTTAATACTCTGTGATACCAGGGTGGTTCTCTGGATCACCCTTTCTTGCGAAGGCAGATAGCTAGAGATCCAATGGCATGGACTTATCAACAGATGCTGCGAGCTTACCTTCTCTCTCTCACATGAGGAATATCGTAGTCCACCGTGAAGATTCCTATCTCAACCCAAGGGAGTACGTGGTGAGTAACTTTGGGGTATGATGCGCATCCTTTGCACTACACCAAGCCGTGACTAAAATATGAGTCTCTATCTAGGATAAATAGGCTATCTCATGTGTCCTCGATATATGCTAGGTACATGAGGCACAATTATGAACACCAACCCGTCACAAACATGAGTCAAGAGCCCCATTGAGACATTGGAAGCTTGGACCAACTCTGTATGTCTTATCTAGGTATCACCCTAGCTTTGACACTTCGCCAAACACGTGACTGGATTGAGGTACAACTTTCATTCTCCCTCCTTTATATACCCCACCAGTAACACGTGGTTGGGATCCTCCTGGGTGATGAAATCCCAGGCAGGTCCTACTAAGGGAAGGTAATGATAGATGTTTTTCCTGGTCCCCAAGCTCACACGTAGCGTAAGGGGAGAGCTTACACGAACTAACACTCCCTGGGTAGACTAGAGTGGGCTGGACTGGAATGAGTTGTGATTTCTCATCACCCAGGATCATCGAAGGGTGAAAGGGGAGTGGATACATCAACAACTCACTCTCAAACACAACAAATAAAGTTCATTGACCCTTTAATTAAATCTACGTGTGCCTAAATTAGTGTGAAAATCAACACACAGACAAATCTAACTAGGTGTCTTTGACTGTTCGTCCTGCAACACACAAATTAGTAATCTGATCCTCCGATCTTCATCAAACATGGGAAAAGCTGCACAAATTGTTAGTAAAATCCCACAATCATAGATAGATAGGTTAGTGGATTAGTACCCAAAACCGAAATCAAATTGAAGCTTAAATAAAAAACTTAAAGGTTCTGGAGTGACCACAAATTCACCTCTGTGTGAGACGAATTCACCCATGTAGGTGGATCACGTTCACCTGTTTGAAGGAAAAAGTGGATTCGCTTTAAGTTGCTATACAGAGGGGCGTATTCAATTTCGCCCCTATACCTTGTGCAAGTTAACCTCTGTTCTCAACAATATCGCCTATCAGTGTGTTTTCGCCTTTGTGATTGTAGATTCTCAACTTGATGTTGCAAGTTCGCCCCTCTCATGGAATGACGTATTCATGTTCACATGTGTTGATTGCAACTTCCCCTCTACTTCAAGTGAGTCCACCCCTGTGTATAGAAAATTTTCCCATCTGAGGCAAATTCGCCTCTACGTATCAAGTCCGAACTTGCAAAAATTAAAATAATAAGCAAACAGTAAAGTAGACCCATGATGTGGGTCCCACTGGGTGTTCTAGATATGTGTGTGTGTGAATTTGACCTACCCAAGATGCAAAAACTAAGCAATACAAGGACCAAAAAAAAAAAACGTAACACTCAAGATTGGCCTAGTTTAGTTTAAACAAAAACACAAGAAATTGGAATGTTTTACCTTGTTTAGACTGTTCTTTTGGTTGGCCCTTGATGATTGTTGATTTGTGTTCTTTCTCCTTGGCAAAATAGTATAAAACTTAATGCAAAATGGACTTATGATACTGAGGAATGAAATGGCTATTATGGGTATTGGATTAGATGCAATATGTGAGCTCAAAGATGCAACAATGAAGGTTGCTTGGATGCTAAGTGCTAAGTTTTCTTGAATGCAAAAGTTGTGTGTTGCAAATGGAGTCATTTCCACCAATTTTAGGGGAAAGGCCTCTAAAAAATGGAGGGATTAGATTGAGCCAAGATGGACAAGATCAATGGCTAGGGTGAGTTGAGGACTCACAAGCCCTCACATCTCGACATGTGGCAGGTGATGTGGAAAGAGGAGATGATGTGGACATGACATGGAGGTAATACATAGTACCTTGGGATTTGGACAAGATCTCCTCATAAAGGAGTTCCTTGTCCTCATGTGGGTGAAAATACACGAGGAATTAAAAATTCCTCAAAAATCCATATGGGGATGAGAGAAGGAATTTTAAATTCCTTGAAAATGCATTGGTCAAATAAATGTGAATTAAAAATTCACATGGGGAAGGGTTTGCCTTCTCCTAAAGAAGAAAGCATTTAAGGCATTTGACTTAGGACACATGCCATAAATGGCATGGTGATTAGGTTGACCTAATTGGGTGATTAGGTTGTGCAAACAGGTGATTAGCTGAGTTAATGATGGATTAGGAGCAAGTGGAGGATTATGGAGGATGTGACCCTAATCCTGATTAGGATTGTGCACATCCTAATTATAGATTAATTAAACTAATTTGGATTAGAAGAAATTATGGAGGATGTGACATTTGGAGAGAGAATAATTTGAATTAAAAATTGATTTAATTCAAAAGGAAAAAAATGACTAAATTAAATAAATTAGAATATTTATTTAATTTAGAGATGAAAGGGATAAAGTATTTAATTGATTCATTAAATACCTTAGGGACATTAGACTTCAGGGCAATATTAATGAGATAATAAATTATTTAATTAATGTGGATGAAGGGTGCGTGATAGAAGAATACAAGGGCAAATTTGACCATATGGGGGTGGTCAAATTCAGGTGTCTACACAAGCAAGAAGTGGGGAAAAATGAAATAGTGGTCAAGTAATAACCACAATAAAAAAACCAACCCACAGGTAGGAACAAGAGCCCCAAACCAAAAAGTGAAAAAAGACACAACAAAAAAGAGTATGAGAGAATCATGAACGATTGGTCATAGAGAGGTTAAAATTCGACAAGATAAAATCCTCCAGGTGTTTGGTGAGTTCCCATCTATCCATAGCCAAATTTAAACCTAAATTTCAAATTGTATCTGCCTCCATATTGTATTCCTTGTAAACATGTGTGAAGGATATATGGACAAAGGTAAGTCTCAACCTATCAAGAAAATATTTAATAGCTATGAGAATTAAAAATTTGACATGATAGATCCCATTTATCCATTTGATAATGACGTTAGTTCATCACCAAAGACTTAAATTTGATCCATCCTTTTGTCCTTGACCAAGGTCAACAAAATTTTCAAAGCCATAATCTCTACAAAATTATTTGTACCACTACCCAAACCAACACTAAAGGAGATATAATAATTAGGATTATAAGATATTATACCTCCCACCCCACAAAGAGCAGAATTACCTTGAAATTCCCCATCAAAGAAACTCCAAGGATTATATTTATCAATCAATGAAGGAGTTATGGATCTCAAAATATTCACCTTAGGAATATTTTGAAAGTGTACAAAAATGGAATTAATATGAGATGTGTATTGGAAGGAAGGAATCAATTTATTTTGAAAAACTGTAGCATTTTTGGCCAACCAAATACCCCAAGCAACTAGAAGTGGTAGAGTACTATAGATATGTAGAGACCTATGATGATACCAATTCTCAAAGCAATTCAAGAGAGTATTTCCAACCCAAGCATTCCTCTGATCAATCAATCTTTCCATATCAAGCCAAACATTGATAGTGTAAAGATAATATATTAAAAGGTGGCCAATGGATTCCAAATCCATTAAGCACGGAGAACAATGTATCAGGGTAATTTTGATAGTGAAAGGGAAGTCCGCAATGTCAAAATTTATTGCTTTAAATTTGTCATATGGGTTTACAATTTCAGACATTTTATCGAGTTGTAAGAAAAAATGTAATAATCTGGTTATGAAGAGCCTTCGATGCTGATGATGATAGACTATAATTTATAAATATTATTTTATATATAATATCAATATATGAGCTATATGCTCTTTGCCTAAAAAATGTATCAGACCTTGCCAACTTCTTTTTTGTAACACATTCCAAGTTAAAACTCTATTTTGGAGAGTAATCCACATAACATTTTTTTGTCTTATGGGGAGCATGAATCTTCCAAATATACTTTCACCACCAACTATCAAAATCATGGTTCCTTAGAGGAAACAAAGTTTTATACCCCAAACTTACATTATACACTCCTTGGGCAATATTCTTGGACCAAATGAAAAGATCTTCCTCATTGTTGATTTTTACATGACTCTGCTTTATCTTGTTAACATAATCATTCTAGATTTCATAATCCACTCCAGATACACGAATCCAATTAGTAGATTTCCACCCTTGTTTCCAAAAATTGGTGGTATTAGGATCAACAACATGTGCAAGAGTAGTAATACCTTTTTCTAACAACAAAATTATTACAACCTTGGGGATTAAATAAGAATCACCACAACCAACCCAAGGATCAACTCCCACTTTGACATTTTCATTGTTTTCCACCTTCCAAGTCAACCAGTGCCCAATAATAGGGAAAGAAAGAACACCAACCTTCCAAACAATAGAGACATTTTGAGAAGTTTTAATAAAACACCTAATCCTATCAACAATGGGTTTTGGAGCAATATAATTTTGAAAAAATGTTTTGTACCACAATCCATGTGTTGAAATGAGTCTCCATACACTCTTGATAGATAGAGCAACTCTAAAAAAATGAATATTTGTTAGTCCCCAACCCCCTCCTTTAGCTTAGCTATGGATAGCCAATTTGTAAGTGGAATACCATATTTGTCCTTTTTCCATTTCCACAAAAAATGTGAAGCATTTTTTCCTTATTGTCTCCAACACATGCTTGGGAATGTGAGCTAAATTAAGCCAAAAAATAGGTATAGCTTCCAAAATAGATTTGATCAATATAATTCTTCCCTCAATGGATAGCCATATATGTTGCACCACAAGTTGATACAATTTTTTACCTTGTTAATCAACCATAACCAATCATTTTTACGATAACCATTTGATTTCAAGGGAAACCTAGATACTTAAAACTATCTTGTAGATCCAAATATTGATAGGGAAACATATGAAGAATTTGATTATATTGTTCCATCTAAATTCTACTAAGAGAGATAATAGACTTATGTATATTGATCACCATACTTATGGCAGCACAAAATAAGTCTAAAATCTCCTTAAACTTGATCAATTCAAATATGGGGTAGTTGTTGAACAACAAAATATCATCCATGAAAATAAGATTTGAGAGGGTGGCGGAGCAGCCAATCAGTATACCACTTATTGAATAATTTTTTTTATTTATCAACAAAGCTCGACTTAATCCCTCAACAAACAATATAAAAAGGAGAGGGGATACTGGGCAACCCTATTTCAATCCCCGAGTAGGTCTAGAGAACTTTGAAGAAAAGCCATTTATGAGAATGGTATAAGAAATATAGGTGATACAACCCTTAATCCAATTAACCATTTGTTAGCAAAAATCTAGATGCATAAATAATAACCGAATATATAGCCAATTCACTTTATCATATATCTTCGAAAAAATCAAGCTTCATAACCACCACCAACAATTTCTTAGTTTTTATAGTATGTATACCTTCTTATGCTACCCCAATAGCCTCATGAATATGTCTCCCAAGTAAGAAACCAAATTGTCCACACGAGATAGTGTTTTAAAACACTTCCTAGATTCTAATAGCAATGAATTTAGCAATAATCTTGTATTTTCAATTACAAAGAGAGATATAGAAAAGTTATCAAAGGAGTCTAGCTTATCCTTATTATAAATTAGGGAAATGAAAGTTGAGTTGATTGCCCCAAGTATTTTCCCTAATATTTGAGATTCTTCCACCACACAAAGGATATCAAAACCTAGATAATCATAAAATCCAAGGAAGAATTTAATAGTCCAATCATTAGGACTTGGACTGATATTTTTGAATAGTTCCCATAACAGTCCTTAATTCATCCCTAAAATTAATTTCACAAGTTTCTCATTAGCTGCCTCATCTACAAAACTTAGAAAATGTCCAAATATACTAACGATGTCTATGATATTGGCCCTGCTAGGTTCCTTATACATTTGGTTAAAATGTGCGACTCTCAAATCAACAATCTCTTTTAAGGTGTTTTCCTTTGAACCATCCGCCTTTGACATTTCCTAGATAGTATTTTTCTTTTTACGATAATTGGTATAGTTATGAAAATACTTAGTTTTTTTATCACCATTTTTCAACCAAAGAGCCCAAATTTTTAGTCTCCATTGAACCTCTAGATCAACCCAAATCTTCCTATTTTTTTGTTCTAACTCCAACAACCTTAAACTAGTAGCCTCATTAAAAGCGTTTTGGAAATTAGAAGCATAAAAACATCAAGTTCCTACTCCACTTTGACTCACATGTATGTATGTATATGAATTGATTTACACATTCTCTCTTAAATACTCATTTGAGATTAAAAAAAATGATTTACTATGATTTAAAAAACAACAATCGATGTAGTGTTAATATTATTTTATAAGTGTGTTTAAAATTAGTTTTGCTTAATGTTGAAGTAAGAAGGTTATAGGTTCAAAGAATGAAGTGAATCTATCATTTTATTATGTTTGGTATAAAATTATTAGTTCTTATAAAGTGAATATAGTGAAGAATATTACTAATGAATTTATAAATATGATTTGAAGTGGTTGATATGTAGGTGCAAATGTAAAATTATGTCTAGATCTATCAACTCAATTCAAAAATATTTTTTGATTAGCTACAATGTACCCTGTAAATAAATTGAAAATTATACTTAACTAGCATTAGGACTAAGGAACTAGTTGTGACTATCCTTGGTTAAAATGAAACCTAAGAAATAAACCTTCAAAATAACTTGGAATATATAGAATGTTGTGAACTGAAGAAATATATAAACAAAGAATATTGTTAAAATAAAGAATTAAATATAATGATACATGATTGTTGCATGTGTTTTCCTTGTACTATGTGAAGTTAATTAATTGGTTGAATAAACTAGTGATACTATGCTTATTGTTAGAAAAACTAACTCTCAATTTTTTTATCTAAGTCTAACTTAGGTTACATTGTAGGGTCATAAACCACATGTCCAAAGATCATTTTTACATCTTAAAATTGAAAAGATATGGTGTTATTATTGGATTGAGTTGGTTTACATAATGCTTTTATAGGATATGAAATAATACAAGTTCTCTTAAGATTGGACATGAGGACATGTTGAATTTATGAATATGAACTTTTTTGTAAAACAAAAGTTTATCAAGAATTTAAATATTAATATAAACTTGTTAGACACGAATTTGAGAATATTTTTTCTAAACATTTAATTGAACTATCCATAACCAATCTCCATCCTTGAATTAAATTGAAATCAAATTAACTTGATTACTTAGAAGAGGGAAATATTAAATCTAGTATTATTCTTCTAATAAGTGTCATGTTAGTTGTAATCATTTGTTATTATTTAATTGTTTCTTAAGATGTCTTCTTAGATTATTTCTACCATATTTGTTTAAATGTACATTTTTACTGAACCCAACTGATATAATAACCTTGTACATGTGTTTATGAAGTATTCTACAAGACTAAGATCCTTAAAATCTTGCATCATATCATTTACTATCTATGAGTCTATGACAAGGTGATGTATGTTGGAGTTTTTTGTGTGACAAGTTTAGGTATTAAGATGGAGAAATAAAATATAATTGTAACTTATTAATTTTCATTTCATTATGAAATATATAAAATACCCTTTTTAATAGAACATGATTGTTAATACCATGATATGGTATGGTAAGAAAGGATACTCATGTAGTCTAGAATGCATGATTATAATATTGAAATGTATTTTAAATATATGTATGTCAATAGTGAGTGTGATATCCATATTATTCACTACATAAGCAATCTATAATCACAATATAATACTTTTATAAAATTTATCTTGAAATTGTGTATAAAAGAATAAAAAATATATATTAAAGACAAGAGGGTACATAAATGATCATGTTGAAAAAGTTAAAAGATGAAATATTTAGCATATTTCTTAATTTGAAAGAATACATAATACTTTTCATGTGAGTACATCTATAGTTATGATCATGTTACTAATCAACAAAGAATTTATGTGGGATCTACTTGTAAATTATAAAATGAACCAAGTTTTTTATTAAAACAAGATTTAAAACTTTAAGAAATAAAATCATATATATTAGTTAAAAGTGAAATGAAGCATTATAATGTTGATAGTGCTACTTGGGAAAAGATTTAAAAAAAAACTTAGTATTCACATTTATTTATTAATTTCATGAGATATGTTGTAGATGTACCTTATGCTACTGAGGGTTTTAGCTAATAATAGGGGATAAATGTTATCAAAATTTTCTCCAAAAGAGAAAAAGAAAGTTGTTTTCCCATGTAAATTTGATCTGAAAAGAAAGCAAAGTGCAAAAAATGCCTTCCTAATACTAATTTTCAGAAGAGAGATACAATTTTTTTTACAAAACTTTGCAGTTACAATTCATTTAAGATGCACATACATGAATAATAGAATAGACAACAAAGAAAAAATACCAATTTTTTTGTGGGAAAATTCTTACGAGAAAAAACCCACACCAAAACAGAGATCTCTTGTATTATAGTAAATTACATACAAGTATAGAGCTATGCTCTTTCAGGTGTTAATTCACAGAACCAATTTAACAACAATTCAATTACATTCATCTTCATCAACACTTCACACTGTTACAATGCACTATGACATTTGTACATACATCTCAGGCATTCCAGGAAACCATCATTCCAACTTCCATAATAGACAAACGGCCACAAGCCGACTCAACCATTGTTACCTTTTGCCTCCAACGAAGTTCTATCAGAACATCAGAGAGACTTGAAACCATGTATCATCGAACTCAAACTATCACTCCAATACTATACCGCTCCATCCTATCGGGATGTCGAAGAGACTCTGTGATGACTCCCTCTGACATGGAAAAGTCTCACCGATGAACCTTATAGCCTTGATCGGGTGCCCCCCTCCACCTATGTGTCATCCATGTCATCATCGTATAGTTGATATTAACCTTCATCAACGTCTCGACGAAACCCATCATTCCTTCCGACAAGAGTTCTTCACAACCGTTTACCGCTGCCATCACCTTCCATCAGGATATCGAAGAAACTTTGTGATGATTTCATTCGATATGTGTCTGTCTCCTTGACAAAGCTTTATCGCCAACCCACCATCCATTGCAATGTTGAAGGGACTGCCAAGTGACTCCCTTCGACATAGACCTGTCACTCCGATCAAACACTTCTTGCAGTTCATCGGTATGTCGAAGAGACTGCTCATTCAATCTTGTTGACTTTCACTTGTCTCATCGATGAAGCTTCAATCGATGCAAACTTTAAACACGCCTAGTGATAAGCCAAGCGCCTATCAGGATGTCGAGGAGACTCATCATTCCATCCCGTCGACATGCTCCTGTCAGCTCGATGAACCCGAAGCTGATGCCTTCTATGCCAGCAAATTTGAGACACCCTTCCTCAACATGATCCATTGGAATTAAAAGGGGGATAAAAGTTATTGTTATTTTTCTCTGTTAAAAGAAAGATAAAAATAAAAGTTATGTACAAATTATTCTTATATGAAAGTGGGGTAAAATGGAAAATTTTAATTAGCTTTAGAAAATGTTTTGAAAAAAATAATTTTTAGGTGAAAACAAAAAGAGAATAAGTCTTGAGAGAAAATTTTGGACTTCTTTATGGAAGGTTGTTATGGTTTGAGAATCACCCTTTAAAATATTATATAAATAATTATATGAGAAACTTAGAAATGGTAGAAGAGGACATAGGTCACTAAAGGAAGATGAAGTTTGGTGGGATATTGGCATTAGAGAAGGGGCATATAGGGTGTGTATAACTCAAGGCATAGGGTACACCTAGGATTGTCTTGGTCAGTATTTGATGTTTTATTGTTTTCTCTATTGATCATGTTTAACATGTTGTGTTCTCAATAGAACTTTTCATCCTAAATTATGCCATAGCTAAGAGGGAAAAACCATTATGATCTTCTTAGGGTTTGAGTAACCATTTTAAAGAGTTACTTCAACTAAGTATTATTTGTTATTTGATCCAAAGTATATTTTTGGCAATTGATAATGGATATAAATTTTTACTATTTTAAATAATAATATGTTTGTAAATGTATCTATTCTAATTTTGTTTCTGTTGGAGCTAAAAAATTTCCCGTAGTATCCACCAATCTCCATTTTCCCATCCACATTTCACCTATATCAAAAGATCTACTACCTTTGGCTCTACATTGTTTTTGACATGAAATGCAACAATTTGTGTGACAAGATCCGTAAAATCATTGATATTCCCTTTGTATAAATCCATTCATCCTTTTAGATAATCACTAATAAAAAAATGTATGCCTTTACCACAATACCACAACAATAAAATGAACTTCGAGCGGTTTGGCGGTTCCTATCTCATTAAATAAAACATAAACCGCCATACCACCAAGGGGTTAATCAGCATGCGCAGTCAAGTAGTATGCACCACGACCCCACAATAAGAAGCTTTAAGCAGAGTGATAGTGTGGTAAGTATTAAAAAAGAAAATAATACATAACATTACCACATAAGGTGGATAATATAGCCATGGCATGGCAGTATCTATAATGCTATCCCACGATCATAAAGATAGAAAACAACATGGATAAAAAAGGCATAAAACTTGATATCGCCATACCATAGCAAGTGTGACAAGTAACAACGATAGTATGGTAAGACCTCCTATGGAAACATTATAGATTGCGGTAATAAATGTGGGTATGTGCAGGATCATCATGGAAAAAACAGGTCCTTAAGTGGCAATGAAAATTTAGAAAATCAGAGTTGGACAACTTGACATAAAAATTTGAATAAGTTATCTATATTATTTCAAAAATATGTAGGAATAGAATCTGTGGAAAATTGAATGTAGTTTCTAAACTACTAGGTTAATTTTTGTTAAAAAAAAATCTATTTGGTGAAAATTTGAAATTTCAATGCAGTAGTATGAAAATTTTAGGGAAAAAATAAAAAGTAGGTGTCTGTTTGACCACCCTAATCATAATAAAATCATAATATTTTTTTATAAAATTTTAGATATAAGTAGAGGACTCATGTCCGGATGTGATGCATTTTTTTTGTAATTTTTTTTCAAATAAATAATTAATTATGAATTTTTTATTACAACTTTTTAAAAATATAAAAACTTGTATGTTTGACCACTTAACTTGGTCAAAACTTAATGGAATTCATTTTTTTTTTTTAATCCTATAGTATGCGAAGCATAGAATGTGACGCATGTTTTGGATTCAAAAAATGTGATACCGTTTGAAAGCTATAGATGTTTTTCTATTAGACTATCAATCAGGACTTTAGTCGTAATTCTAATAAAAAATAAATAATAATTATTTATTAGATTCGAAAGAAAATATAATTTATATTGATAGAAAACTGAGAAACTCCTTTACAAACCCTTTTTGTTTTATCAATTTTAGGTAAAATAAAAGTCGTCAGCCACATGGGCGAAGTCTAGAAAAACAAGGTAAGTTGTTAAACACGTTTTACGTGTTGACTTTTAGGATTGGCAGGTCCGAACCAAATCCTAAGCCTAATACCGAGCCTAATACCAAGGCATTAAATTTTGTGTCAGAATATCGAATATCAGATTTGAAGTCGATATATGATATCTTTTAGATCAGTTTTAAAACAATTTATACAATCTTTAATATATTATTTAAAAATGCAATTAAGTTTATAATTTAATATATATAATATCCAATAAAGTTTATAATGTAATATATTTAATATACAATTTATGATAATCTCTTAAATTATGTATTTAATATATAATATATTATTAAATGTATAATATTTAAATATTATTTCAAATATTTTAGTTAATCTATAAATATTTTAATATTATTTCAATATTTTAGTTAATCCATAAATAATTAAATATATATATTACCAATTTATAAAATATTTAAATATTATCTCTTTCCCTCTCACTCTCTCCACCTCTATCTCTCTCAAGTCTCTCACTCAATCACTCTCTCTCTCTCTCTCTCTCACTCTCCCCTCTCCTTCTCACTCCCTCTCTCCCTCTCCCTCTCCCTCTCTCCCTCAACTCTAATCCTTCTCTCCCTCTCCCACTCTCCCTCTCCCTCCCCCCCCACTCTCCCTCTCACTCTCTCACTCTCCCCTCTCCTTCTCACTCCCTCTCCTTCTATCTCTCCCCTCCCTCTCCCTCTATCCTTCTCCCTCTCCCTTTCCATCTCTCCCTCTCACTATCCCACTCTCTCTCCCTCTCCCTCTCACTCTCTCACTCTCCCACTCTCCCTCCCTTTATCTCCCTCTCCCACTCTCCCTCTCACTCTCTCACTCTCCCCTCTCCTTCTCACTCTCTCTCCTTCTCAACTCTAAACTCTCTCTCCCTTTGCCACGCTCCCTCTCTCTCTCAATCTCCCACTCCGCCCCTTTTCCTCTCCGTCTCCTCTCCTTTCTCAGCTCTAAACTCTCTCCCTCTCCCTCTCCCACTCTCCCTCCTCTGTCTCTCCAGCTCCCACTCCTTTTCCCTCTCCATCTCCTCTCCCTCTCTCCTCTCCCACTCTCTCTCCTCTCTCCACTCTCCCTATCCCTCTCCTCTCCCTCTCTCACTCTCCCTCTCACTCTCCCACTCTCCATCTCCGTCTCCGTCTCCGTCTCCCCTCTCCTTCTCACTCCCTCTCCTTCTATCTCTCCCACTCTCACTCTCACTCTCTCACTCTCCCACTCACCCTTTTTCCCTCTCCATATCACTCTCCCTCTCCCTCTCCCTCTTCCCTCTCCCTCTCCCTCCCTCTCCCTCCCTATCCCTATCTCCCTTTGGTCTATGTGTATACAAATTGGATATCCAAATCGGATATCCGATTTGTGAAACTCCATTGTGCAGAGGTGAAATCTTACCGTTGCAAAACATGTTTTACAAATCGGATATCTGATTTGTGGGCCATAGAAAAACCCCATGTGGGCCATTTTTGTGCATTCCAACGGACCCTGCATTCTGTTTGCAGCACTTTGCAGGCGACAAACGCGGTTTCAGATAGGAAGAGACAAAGATAAACTTTTTGAAGATTCTTGTACTCAAATTTGTCATACATAATGATTTTTTAGCATCTTTTATTTGGTATAATGGGGAGCAGCAGTCGTCGGAAGCAAAAGCGTAAGAGAAAGATGAAAAAAGAACAAATTGAAGGATATAGACAAAGAGATAGAGAAGGTCATAGAAAGAAAAGACAAGGTATGTTAAATATTGGTGAACCTAAGCCCTATGGTCTTTCAAGTGAAGAGGAAATTGAATATGTTGAAGGTGAAAATGTAGAACATGATATTGAAATTGGGAATGAAAATGTTCAAATTGATATTGAAAATTTTCAAGGTGAAAATGTTGGAATTGAAGATGTTGAACATGATATTGAAATTGGGAATGAAAATTTTGAAATTGATAATGAAAAAATTGATAATGAAAATGTTGGAATTGAAGATGTTGAACATGATATTGAAATTGGGAATGAAAATATTGAAATTGATAATGAAAATGTTGGAATTGAAGATGTTGAACATGATATTGAAATTGGGAATGAAAATATTGAAATTGATAATGAAAATGTTGGAATTGAAGATGTTGAACATGATATTGAAATTGGGAATGAAATTGTTCAAATTGATATTGAAAATGTTCAAGGTGAAAATGTTGGAAATGAAGATGTTGAACATAATATTGAAGCAAGTGTAAAATATGTTTCACCAGATTACATGAGAAATGAAGAACCTTGTGTGGAAGAAAGAGGTATTCCAAATTCAAGACCTTCAAGGACCCCTAAATGGTTAGTTGAAATTGATGATAACATTATAAACAATTTTGAAGGCAAGAGGTCAACACGAACTATTCGATTGTGGGCTCGAATACTTTTCAACCAATATTTTAGCGATAAGACATTGACCGAGCAATGCCAACTTTTTGTACAATTGCTAAAGATGCAAAAGATGAGACCTTTGCTAGCCAAATTGAAGATTCGTCTGAACAAGAGGATCGAAAAAAATTCTATTATTGTCAAAAATATTTTTAATGCTCTCAAGTCTATTGGAAAAAATAACAAGGAAAAAGATAAGAGAGCTGCTCGGAGAGTCATTACCACCACCCTAGTAAGCCATCAATTGAAAAAGGCTTGCTTTATGAGACAAACTTGTATTGATTTTGACTTAAATCGTAAAAATTTGGATAGAGCACTTGCAAGAAGAGAAAGAATAGATGATCCTCTTTAGTTTGATACATGGGCTTTTGTCGGAAGGCTTACACGTGTTGATAAGAAGCTAACCGATAATGTAAAGCAAGTAATTCAACAATTTTGGCATGATAACTCTAGAGTATCACCCAATGCAAAGGATGTTTTAAAGTTAAGAATTGGCAGTTGAGACCATACACCGCATCCTAAACATTTCTTGGAATCAAGCCAAACAATGTTGTTCAACAAATTTAATCAAACACATCCAAATATGGAAATCTCGCAAAAAACTTTTGAAGGTTTGAAGCCATTTTATTGTGTGCCTCTTAAGATTCGTAATACTTGTTGTTGCAAATACCATGTGGAGTTTTCAATGTACCATGAACTATTGTGCTATATCCGTTCTACTTTGCATACTAATGAAATGTTGCAGGAGTATGGTGCAATGCATCTTCCGAAATCATCAAGGAACTTGCTAGATCTATTTTTATGTTCTAGGGATGATGGTTCCTTTTTCTATAGAAATGATTGTTTAAATGCGAAGTGCTCACAATGTGGTGGCTTGCCAAAGTTTGTTCAATGTTTTCATGAGGGTTCTGAACATGAATTTGGAAAGAATCTTGTTGAGAAAAAGAGATATGAGATAGTCAAATATACTTTGCAGAGTGGAGGTGAAGGTTCTAGATGTGAGTTGGTTACAAAAGAATGCAGTGTTGCTGATTTTATTTCAGATTTTAAGGACAATCTTTTCTACAAATATGCAAGGCATAGTCATAGGTCTCAGTGGTTGGATCAAAAATTCAGGATATGTAAGGACTCTTTTCCGATTGGCACTATTATATCAGTGGTTGATTTTGCTGAAAACTACACATTGCAATCACAAAATGAGGTACAATCTCAGTATTACAATTCCATTCAGATTGCTATTTTTGTCCACATAACGTTTAGACATGCACCTGATAGTACAGAGGAGGATCGAAAGATAATCAGAGAGTATCATTTTTATATGAGTGATGATAGATCTCACTCGTCCGAGTATGTCCAACATTGTTTTGAGATTTTTTTTGAGTTCTTGCAGGAGCATGATATAGCACTGGGCCGACATCTCATTTGGTCAGATAACTGTATAGGTCAATTCAAGAATGCTCGTATGTTTTATTGGTTGAGTAGAATGCATGTAGAGAGGGGTGTACCTAATATTTGGAGTTTTTTTGAAGCTGGGCATGGGAAAGGGGAGCATGATGGAGCAGGTGCATGTGTAAAAAGAGCTCTAATTAAGGAGTAATTGAAGATTTCAGGAGCAAAATTCAGTGATGCACATTCTATTGTTGATTGGTGTAGTTCAACATTGTCACAGGGAGGGACACTTGATTCAACAGTGCACAAATTCTTTTGGTTGGTTGAGGAGGGTACAATGGGAGGCAGATTGGATTGTCATACAATCAAAGATTCTTCAAAGATGCATTCGTTTCAAAGCTCATATGAAAGCACATGGACCATTTGGACACGATAGTTGGCTTGTTTTTGTCAGAGTTGTATTCAGTGTGAGTGGGATCAATTCGAGTCAAGTGAGTGGGTGGATACATGGGTTCCACAGTATCTAACTCTTTTATCTCAAACTATATCCATGACAAATTACACAATGGAAAGTTCACTCGATTACGACCGGCTTTCAGATCTACTACATCCAGGACATGTTTTTGCAGTTGTTGCACCGCAGGGGAATGAAGAGAGATCAAAATATTGGTTGGTTCGATGTGTGCGAGTAAAGCACAAGCTAACACAATCGATGGAAGATGATGATGGGTTCATGTATCCTATAGGTTCAGTTGTGGTTGCAGGAACTTGGTTGCGAACATACATGATTAGAAAGAATGAAGAATGGCATACCTGCATTTGAAGACTATGAGAAACACAAAACCATTCTCATGTATTCACACCTTGTTATAGCTATTGGGAATTATGCCTCAACTTTCTGGTGCCCCGCTTTGAAGACTTAGGCGAATTCTCTTGTTTCCTTGGCAAAGTCTTTTGTTCAGGCGGAGGCGGAACCGGGATGGAACTTGGCATTGTTCTATTTGCCTTATTTCGGGTCTTGTTCCCGTTCCGTCTCCTGCTCTACTCCCCACTTTCTTGGTTCTTCGAGTTTTGTTCTGGCGGAGGTGGAACTGGATTGGAACTTGACATTGTTCCTTTTGTCATGTTCCGGGTTTGACTCTGGATCCAGCTCCGATAGTCTGTTGCTCTCTGCTTGGTTCTGGCGGAGGCGGAATCAGTTTTGGAAGTTGGCAATGTCTGTTTGCCATGTTCCTGTTTCTGTTCCTGTTCCGACTCCGGGTCCGAGTCCTGCTTTTGTGATCTAGTTCCTCTGGATGTTTGGATTCTCCTCGGGGAGTTTTCCTCTGCTTTGTCCATGTTCTAGATTATTGTTTCTTGCAGTTGGCGGAGGCGGAACCGGAACCGGTTTGGTTCCTGATCTTGGACTTTTGGTAAAGTCCTGTTCTTGTTCCTATTCTGTCCCCAACTCTGACTCCGATCTTTTGTGCTCCCGTCTTGGTTTGACCCCGGGTTGAATTTACCCGGTCAGTTATGTTTCCGATGTGTTCCTCTTTACCGTAGGCAGACGTGGAACCGAATTGGTTCATGAACCTATAATTTCGGTGGAGTCATGTTTCGACTCTAGTTTCATCTTCGACTTCGACTCCGACAGTGTGTTTTTTCAGTGGAGTCCAGTTTTGACTCCTGTTTCAACTCTGGCTCTGGCAGTGTTAGGTTTGGCTTGAAGCCTTGGACGCGCCCAATGTCTGTTTGACCGTTTTGGTTGCTTTGTTAGCTACGATTGCTGATGGGTCTTGGATGCGTGGCACCTGGTTGAATTGTGATTGGATGGTTACCTAACTTGTTGTGTTGTATGTTTAGTCAATGAAGGTTGGCAGAGCTGAACCCGTTATTGGAATGGCATTGAATGCCCGGGCGGCTCGTTGCAGGGAGATCTATCAGATCCGACCAGATGCGTGATTTGCGGATGGTCTTCTTTGCTCTTGTTGAGTCGATTACATAATGGATGAGAGATGTATTATTTCTCATATGTAAGTTCGACGAGTCTGCAAGAGTCGTGGGTTGCAGAGCAAGTGCGAGATGTGCGAGTTGAATGCGCGACCATGAGACTGCGAGCAGGATGTGCGGGCATGTGAATGCGTGTGCATGGGGCTGCAAGCATAATGCATGATGCATGATGTGAGATTGCAGATGTTGGACTTGCAGGTTGGAGAGCCGAAGCTGTGAAGAGATTTGCAGAGAGATGGAGAGGGTGTTTGAGCAGTTTGCTTAGGCAATGTAACTGTGAACACTCTATCTCTCGGATCTGGGCATGAGAATCATTGGAGGCCGAATGACTGGGCTGGCCATGAGGCTGGCTGTGACAGTCATCTGAGGAGCTGAGAGGAATCTTGCAGGTACCTGTTACTTCTCCAGTAGAACAAGATGTAACTCCTGTATTGGCTTTGAGCCTAATATTGTATTGTAACTAGTTTTGTTGCTGAATAATACAATGGCTCAAAATTTTGGAGTGTGGGGTTTTTACCTGAAAGGGTTTTCCCCACGTATATAGTTGTGTCTTCTTTTTTGTCTTTCATGGTATCTGGTTATGTTGAATCTATTTCTTGTTGCATTCATTTCTCTCAGAGGATCAATGGGGGATCAACTGTGCTTGTTTCTGCTTTATAGTATAGTTGGTTGTGTCTTTGTTGTGATTTTGAATTGAAATCACTAAGGCACTACTATCTTAGATGCCTATCTTGATGACAGACTGAATCCGTATCCCCAACAAGTGGTATCAGAGCTGGTAGCTTGTTGCTCGTGATACCAACAAGTGGTATCAGAGCATGTTTAAGGGAGGTCGTGGCTTGATGATACCGACAGTGGTATCAGAGCCTTCTCCTGGTTGCTGAAGTTCTGGGTTTTCTCCTGTAGTGATTTCTTAGCTTGGCAAGCTTGAGGAAGTCTAGAGAAATTAGTTGGTGATTGGTCCTTTGGTGAGTGGAAGTGTGTGTTTCATTGATTCAACATATAGTTTGAAAGACGCTGGAAAAGTATGGAGTGGGTCATGTTGTGGCAAGATGATCTGAAGCTCCTGACTGGTAACATTGTTCCTGATGCAAAGGGCATCAGATGTGTTCATGGTTGTGTTGCAGCAAAGCGTGGTGTTCATATTGGGTGTCTGTGTGAGAGGCTCCTTGGTGGTATGGACTAGCTTGTGTTGTTGTTCAACTATGAATTATTGTGCTTGTGCTGGGTGTTTCTGACTTAGCACTGAAGGCATTTTCTCTGGTGCTTTGATTGCATGGAGGCTATGAGGTGACCTTGGTGGTCTACAACTTCTGGATAGCCTGGCTCTTCCTTGTGCTTGTGCATGACTGTGGCATTGGAACTGGTCTAAAACGGACCTGTTGTTCCTATGTGCCTCTTTCTTGCACTTGCATGGTTCAGATTCATGTCTTTGGCTCTGAAGGTTTTATGTAGATTTTCCTAAAAATTCTACAGTGCATTATCTTGTTCTTTCATTGTTCTGGTTTACTGTGATGGTTGTGTGCAGACTCCTGAGTTGTCCAGATGAGCAGTGAATATGGAGGTGCGTGGGTGTTTTGGAAACACTGTGGTTTTTTGCAGGTTTTGCACGGTCAAGGAAAACTTGTGTTTTGTGGAACTGTTGTTTGTTATTTTTTCTAGATCCTGGTTTCTGGGGTGTGACTGGATGAGATAGCTGCAGTTCGACTAGTTTTGAGGAGTGGTGTCTTCTCTGCATGGGAGTGTTGGTATGTTTCTCTTTCAACATTCTTGTGGTATGCTTTGATGGTTTTCTAGACTTTGGTGCTTGGGTTGTGGACGTGATTGGAAAATCATATCTGTTGCTGATCTGGTGTTTGAGTCATAATTGTCTGCTTTGGCTATTCTCTTTGATTATCTCAATTTTGCAGTTTTCAGTGCAATGATAGATTTGCAAGTTTACTTTTGGTTGCATCCATGGGTTGTGCAATATTGTAGGCTGTCCCTACCTACATGCTTGTTGTGAGACAACTCAGAAGTGGACTGTCTATATCCATGAGGGTGTAACCGTGTTGTGCAGATCTATTAGCTGACCTTGTCTGTGGTCACTTGTGCATTGGTGTGGCTATTTTGAGATGAGAGGAGGAATGGCATTTGAGTACCTGAATAGTCAGTGATGGGGACCTGAAGCATGTGGATCACGATGTCATGGAGAGTTGGGTACACTGGCATAGTGTAAGCTTTTGATAGTGATGGTGTGGTCAGTCATGGTGCTTGGAAAGCTCAGTGTCACGTTTCAGTGGGAGCTTTAGCAATGACTGGTGTCTTCTTTGGTGTTGTAAAATTTGCATATGCATGTTCACTATTTGAAGATGTGCAACACTTTGGAGCCATGAAGGACCTTGGTAGTCTTTGGCTGAGTTGCTGGTGGTGCTTGACAGGTGATGTTGGTTTAGAGTTGTTTGCTTTATGTCATGGTATACTCTTGCTTGTGCATTAGATTTTTGGCATGTTGTTTTTCTCTTGAAGACCATGGACAGTTCACTTGAAGCATGGTATCTCCCTTGGAGATGTGTAGATCATGGTGTCATGATAAGTTCCTGTTCTAGGTTATGGAACTTTGACAGTGGTCTGGGGGTTCTCTTTACTTTGAGTACATTGGTCATATGCTGGAGGACTTCTGGTTATTGCAGTGTTGCAATTTGGAGTTAGCATGAGATGACAGGTGTTGATACTCATGGATGCATCGAGAATAAAGGTGAGGCTTGAATTCTTAAGTGAATGTTGTTGTTACAATTGGAAGTCCGAGAAGCTTGCACTTTGGTTGAATGTAAATTCAACAAAGATCTTGAAGGAGAATGCTCTTAGGTTAGCCATGGTGGCTTGTATATCTTGGATGAGCATGTTTCTCTTTTATTCTTGATTTGCTCGGCAGTGGTGTCATTGTGAAAGGTATTTCCCCATTATACTTTTCAAGTGCTTTATGTTTTATCTTTCATGTTATGAATCTTGAGTTGGTTTAGATTCTGGAGGATTCATAATGAAAGGTTGGAAAACATAGTTTATCTCCTTGTGCATTTGAGGACTGAAAGGAGATGGTTATATGGGTAGGTCTGATCTTCTTTGAAGAGCTTACATCCATGTTTTGTTGGATGTTGTCAAGGCTTTTCCCTTTGGGATGTAAAGAAGATCATTCTTGACACAGCTGGCGTTTAGAAGTGTTTGTAGAAGGACATATTTCTTGTTGATCTGTAGTTTCTCTCTTATCTGGTCTTGTTCTTCCTGATTGCTCTTGTGACTTTAGATGTGAGCTGCCTTTGTGGTACCGGGTTGGTCAGTGTTTGTGGTCATGTGTTGTCACCTGCGTGATGACACGAAGGTGCCTATGCTTCTTTCTTCAGTCAGCTTTGGAGGTGTTTGGAAGAACTGTGGAAGATAGTTAAGAGAAATTTTTCTTGCAGTAGGTGGT
The DNA here is from genome assembly GCA_007115665.2 of Sequoiadendron giganteum. Taxonomy (NCBI): domain Eukaryota; kingdom Viridiplantae; phylum Streptophyta; class Pinopsida; order Cupressales; family Cupressaceae; genus Sequoiadendron; species Sequoiadendron giganteum. Next base: position 431,002,151 of record CM021101.1, on the reverse strand, counting down.
TGCAGATGTTGCAGATCAGTATGGATGTTCCTTGGAACTACATGGTTACATTTATTTATGCTGGGTTTGGTGGACTTGGTATGCCTGGATCATTTGTGATGGTGCTCTGTTTGCACTCATCTGGACAGTGCCCTTGCAGTGGGAGTACTTGGATGTGTTTGGTCTATGACTGGTTGACACAGGGTGCTTGTTTGCTGCTGAGATGGGTGGGTTTCTTTTGATGGCATGAGTTCACTTTTAGGTCATACCTTTAAGGTATGGGTGGTTGGATGTTTCAGCATGAGCTATGGGTGCTGGTTTTCAGTCACGTGGGTTTGATCAGTTGGATGAGGGCAGTCTGTTCATGGTTGCCTTTCTAGCTGGTCAGTTTTTCTTGTTCTGGAGTTTTGGTTGGAGTGGTGCTTTGCTATTTTTTGCCTTTGCCGTCTGGAGGATTTTTTGCTTTCATTCTCGAGACTTGCTGTTTCACTTTGGTGTGTTCATGTGTTTGGAGCTATTGCTTAAGGTGGTGGACATCTTTCTGATGTTGTTACAGTGGTATTGATTAGAGTGTGAGAGCATGTGTTGGTCCTTGTTCGGGCTGGTTTAGAGGATACGTGAAAGTCTTCGATAAGTGGGAGATTGTTGGGAATTATGCCTCAACTTTTTGGTGCCCCCCATTGAAGACTTAGGCGAATTCTCTTGTTTCCTTGGCAAAGTCTTTTGTTCTAGCAGAGGCGGAACCGAGATGGAACTTGGCATTGTTCCGTTTGCCTTGTTCCGGGTCTTGTTCCCGTTCCGTCTCCTGCTCTTCTCCCCACTTTCTTGGTTCTTCGAGTTTTGTTCTGGCGGAGGCGGAACTGGATTGGAACTTGACATTGTTCCTTTTGTCATGTTCTGGGTTTGACTCTGGATCTAGCTCCGGCTCCAGCTCCGGCAATCTATTGCTCTCTGCTTGGTTCTGGCGGAGGCGGAATCAATTTTAGAAGTTGGCAATGTCTGTTTACCATGTTCCTGTTCCGACTCTGGGTCTGACTCCTGCTTTTGTGATCTAGTTCCTCTGGATGTTTGAATTCTCCTCGGGGAGTTTTCCTCTGCTTTGTCCATGTTCTGGATTGTTGTTTCTTGCAGTTGGCAGAGGTAGAACCAAAACCGGTTTTGTTCCTGATCTTAGACTTTTGGTAAAGTCCTGTTCATGTTCCTGTTTCGTCCCCGACTCCGACTCTGATCTTTTGTGCTCCCATCTTGGTTTGACCCCGGGTTGACTTTACCCGGTCAGTTCTGTTTCTGATGTGTTCCTCTTTGCCGTGGGTGGACGCGAAACCGAATTGGTTCATGAACCTGTAATTTCGGTGGAGTCATGTTTCGACTCCAGTTCCATCTCCAACTCCGACTCCGACAGTGTGTTTTTTTGGTGGAGTCCTATTTCGACTCCTGTTCCGACTCCGGCTCCGGCAATGTTAGGTTTGGCTTGAAGCCTTGGACGTGCCTGATGTCTGTTTGACCATTTTGGTTGCTCTATCAGTTGCGATAGCTGATGGGTCTTGGATGTGTGGCACCTGGTTGAATTATGATTGGATGGTTACCTAACTTGTTGTGCTGCATGTTTCGTCAACGAAGGTTGGTGGAGCTGAACCCATTTTTGGAATGGCATTGAATGCCTGGGCTCGTTGCAGGGAGATCTATCAGATCTGACCAGATGCATGATTTTCGGATGGTCTTCTTTGCTCTTGTTGAGTCGATTACATAATGGATGAGAGATGTATTATTTATCATATGTAAGTTCGATGAGTCTGCAAGAGTCGTGGGTTGCAGAGCAAGTGCGAGATGTGCGAGCTGAATGCGCGACCATGAGACTGCGAGCAGGATGCGCGAGCATGTGAATGCGTGTGCATGGGGCTGCAAGCATAATGCATGATACAAGATGCGAGATTGCAGATTTTAGACTTGCAGGTTGGAGAGCCGAAGCTGTGAAGAGATTTGCAGAGAGATGGAGAGGGTGTTCGAGCAGTTTTCTTAGGCAATGTAACTGTGAACACTCTATCTCTCAGATCTGGGCATGGGAATCATTGGAGGCCGAATGACTGGGCTGGCCATGAGGCTGGCTATGACAGTCATCTGAGAAGCTGAGAGGAATCTTGCGGGTACCTGTTACTTCTCCAGTAGAACAAGATGTAACTCCTGTATTGTCTTTGAGCCTAATATTGTATTGTAACTGGTTTTGTTGCTGAATAATACAATGGATCAAAATTTTGGAGTGTGGGGTTTTTACCTGAAAGGGTTTTCCCCACGTATATCTTTGTGTCTTCTTTTTTGTCTTTCATGGTATCTGGTTATGTTGAATCTATTTCTTGTTGCATTCATTTCTCTCAGAGGATCAATGGGGGATCAACTGTGCTTGTTTCTGCTTTATAACATAGTTGGTTTTGTCTTTGTTGTGATTTTGAATTGAAATCACTAAGGCACTACTATCTTAGATGCCTATCTTGATGAAAGACCGAATCCGTATCCCCAACAATAGCAACAAATGTTAAGTTTTTGAAGCATCATGCCAAACCAAAGACAAAACAACTATGGACACTTAGTAATGTTGATCATGAAGCAATATTGGATACTCTTAAGCAAAGAGATGACCCTTCAGGCACACTTGAATAGCATATTCAAGAATGGAAAGTACAATGCTTAAGCCTCTTTTTTGTTGTGACAATATAGATATATCATTTGACAAATTTTACGATATTCTTGGCACGATTGATCATGGACCTGCTACAACAATAGCCAAATCTGATCCTTTCAAAGAGGTATGCGACGTATTACTTTAATATAGATTGGTTATTCAAAGCATCTTTTATAGTTTTCATTACCAATTCATCATCATTCAGTATGTTTAGATTAATATGGATTTGTTAGTCTAAGCATATTTTTTGTTGTTACAATATAGATTTATCATTTGACGAATTTTTCGATATTCTTGGCATGATTGCTCATGGACCTGCCGCAACAATAGGCAACTCTGATCCTTTCAGAGAGGTATGTGATAAATTACAATAATATTGATTGGTTATTCTAAGCATATTTTCTATTGTATGTAGTTTAACTGCTACCTTGATGGTTTGTACAGGTGCTTGTCACTCGAAAACGACAACATACTACTCTTGTGGAAGACTGTGCCTTGAATGCCTCAAATAGGAAAATTTTGTAAAAATTGAATTTTGAAATGTGAAACAATGTAAAAAGGTCATAACTGTGTATAGGCATAATCTATATCCAGTGATTTTTTTTGAATTATGGTTCAAATGTCTGCCGTTGTACTTAATCGAGCTACAACTAGAGGTTTTCTTCCTGGTTCTTTCCTATCGGTATGCTCGTTTGAACCAGGTTTTGTAATATCTCCTATTTATATATAACAAATTACAGTGGCTTGCCACTTTTTCGAAAAACAAAAAAGTAAAAAGTTCATTGTGAATTTCATTTTCCATGTAATTGATTCAAGTTGATTGGGCAAGAGCTAGGACTTGTAGAATCTTGATCCAACCTTAAATATTTTTGCCCCCACATTTCATTGACATTAGCACTTTGGACTCTTAAGAGAAAACACCGCTCCGATGCAGCTCGGAGCAATTCGACATATCTGGGTGCAAGAGAGAACCATACCTAGCGTAAACGTACCCATCAAGACATGTTGGAATAGTCTATTGGGTCGTACGAGTTCGAGAATGAAAGTTGCACCACTTTGCAATTTTACACTGCTTGCATCTAGCAACTTTTCCCTCAACTGAAAACTCATCACCACGAGAAAACGCCTTCGAAATAGCAAAAACCGAGAGAGGTTATTGTATATGGTCTCAACACGATCCCATATCCTCAAACGAAGAGTCTGTAAGCATCACGGTTTTCAAGAAATAGTTTGTCATAGTTTGTTGCCTTTTAGCACTTTGGACTCTTAAGGGAAAACGCCGCTCCGATGCAGCTCGGAGCGATTCGACGTATCTGGGTGCAAGAGAGAACCATACCTAGCATAAACATACCCATACGGATGTGTTGGAACAATCTGTTGGGTCGTATGAGTTCAAGAATGAAAGTTGCGCCACTTTGCAACTTTACACTGGTTGCATTTGGCAACTTTTCCCTCAACTGAAAACTCATCACCACGGGAAAATGCCTTCGAGATAGAAAAAACTGAGAGAGGTTATTGTAGATGGTCTCAACACAATACCATATCCTTAGACGAAGAGTCTGTAAGCATCACGGTTTTCGAGAAATAGTCCGTCAAAGTTTGCTGCCTTTTAGCACTTTGGACTCTTAAGGGAAAACGTCACTCCGATGCAGCTCGAAGCGATTCAACGTATCTGGGTGCAATAGAGAACCATACCTAGTGTAAACGTACCCATCTAGATGTGTTGGAACAGTCCGTTGGGTCGTACGAATTCGAGAATGAAAGTTGCACCACTTTGCAACTTTACACTGCTTGCATTTGGCAACTTTTCCCTCAACTGAAAACTCATCACCACAGGAAAACGCCTTTGAGATAGCAAAAACCAAGAGAGGTTATTGTATATGGTCTCAAAATGATCCCATATCCTCAAATGAAGAGTCTGTAAGCATCACGGTTTTTGAGAAATAGTCTATCAAAGTTTGCTGCCTTTTAGCACTTTGGACTCTTAAGGGAAAATGCCGCTTCGATACAGCTTAGAGCGATTCGACGTATCTGGGTGCAAGAGAGAACCATACCTAGTATAAAAATACCCATCCAAACATGTTGGAATAGTCCATTGGTTTGTACGAGTTCGAGAATGAAAGTTGCACCAGTTTGCAACTTTACACTGCTTGCATTTGGCAACTTTTCCCTCAACTGAAAACTCATCACCACGGGAAAATGCCTTCGAGATAGCAAAAACCGAGAGAGGTTATTGTAGATGGTCTCAACACGATCCCATATCCTCAGACGAAGAGTCTGTAAACATCATGGTTTTCAAGAAATAGTCCGTCAAATTTTTCTGTCTTTTAGCACTTTGGACTCTTAAGGGAAAACACCGCTCCGATGCAGCTCAGAGCGATTCGACGTATCTGGGTGCAAGAGAGAACCATACCTAACGTAAACGTACCCATCCAAATGTGTTGGAACAGTCCATTGGGTCGTACGAGTTTGAGAATGAAAGTTGCACCACTTTGCAACTTTACACTGCTTGCATCTGGCAACTTTTCCCTCAACTGAAAACTCATCACTACGGGAAAAAGCCTTCGAGATAGAAAAAACCGAGAGAGGTTATTGTAGATGGTCTCAATAGGATCCCATATCCTTAGATGAAGAGTCTGTAAGCATCACGATTTCCGAGAAATAGTCCGTCAAAGTTTGCTGCCTTTTAGCACTTTGGACTCTTAAGGGAAAACGTCGCTCTGATGCAGCTCAGAGCGATTCGATGTATCTGGGTGCAAGAGAGAACCATACCTAGCATAAATGTACCCATTCGGATGTGTTGGAACAGTCCGTTGGGTCGTACGAGTTTGAGAATGAAAGTTGCACCACTTTGCAACTTTACACTGCTTGCATTTGACAACTTTTCCCTCAACTGAAAACTCATCACCACGGGAAAATGCCTTTGAGATAGCAAAAACTGAGAGAGGTTATTGTAGATGGTCTCAACACGATCCCATATCCTCAAACGAAGAGTCTGTAAGCATCACGGTTTCTGAGAAATAGTCCGTCAAAGTTTGTTGTTTTTTAGCACTTTGGACTCTTAAGGGAAAACGTCGCTCCGATGCAGCTCAAAGCGATTCAACGTATTTGGGTGGAATAGAGAACCATACCTAGCGTAAACGTACCCATCCAGATGTGTTGGAATAGTCCCTTGGGTCGTATGAATTTGAGAATGAAAGTTGCACCACTTTGCAACTTTACACTGCTTGCATTTGGCAACTTTTCCCTCAACTGAAAACTCATCACCACGGGAAAATGCCTTCGAGATAGCAAAAACCGAGAGAGGTTATTGTAGATGGTATCAACACAATCCCATATCCTTAGATGAAGAGTCTGTAAGCATCACGGTTTCCAAGAAATAGTCCGTCAAAGTTTGCTGCTTTTTAGCACTTTGGACTCTTCAGGGAAAATGCCGCTCCGATGCAGCTCAGAGCGATTTGACTTATCTGGGTGCAAGAGAGAACCATACCTAGCGTAAACGTACCCATCCGGGCGTGTTGGAACAGTCCGTTGGGTCGTACGAGTTCGAGAATGAAAGTTGCACCAGTTTGCAACTTTACACTGCTTGCATTTGGAAACTTTTCCCTCAACTGAAAATTCATCACCACGGGAAAACGCCTTCAAGATAGAAAAAACTGAGAGAGGTTATTGTAGATGGTCTCAACACGATCCCATATCCTCAGAGGAAGAGTCTGTAAGCATCACGATTTTTGAGAAATAGTCTGTCAAAGTTTTCTGTCTTTTAGCACTTTGGACTCTTAAGGGAAAACGCCACTCCGATGCAGCTCAGAGCGATTCGACATATCTGGGTGCAAGAGAGAACCATACCTAGCGTAAACGTACCCATCCAGACGTGTTGGAACAGTCCGTTGGGTCGTACAAGTTCGAGAATGAAAGTTGCACCACTTTGCAACTTTACACTGCTTGCATCTGACAATTTTTCCCTCAACTGAAAACTCATCACCATGGGAAAACGCCTTCGAGATAGGAAAAACCGAGAGAGGTTATTGTAGATGGTCTCAACACAATCCCATATCCTTAGATGAAGAGTCTGTAAGCATCACGGTTTCTGAGAAATAGTCCGTCAAAGTTTGCTACCTTTTAGCACTTTGGACTCTTAAGGGAAAACATCGCTCTGATGCAGCTCAGAGCGATTCGACGTATCTGGGTGCAAGAGAGAACCATACCTAGCGTAAATGTACCCATCCAGACGTGTTGGAACAATCTGTTGGGTCATACGAGTTCGAGAATGAAAGTTGCACCACTTTGCAACTTTACACTGCTTGTATCTGACAACTTTTCCCTCAACTGAAAACTCATCACCACGGGAAAACACCTTCGAGATAGCAAAAACCAAGAGAGGTTATTGTAGATGGTCTCAACATGATCCCATATCCTCAGACGAAGAGTCTGTAAGCATCATGGTTTCTGAGAAATAGTTCGTCAAAGTTTGCTGTCTTTTAGCACTTTGGACTCTTAAGGGAAAACGTCGCTTTGATGCAGCTCAGAGCGATTCGACGTATCTGGGTGCAAGAGAGAACCATACCTAGTGTAAACGTACCCATCCAGATGTGTTGGAATAGTCTGTTGGGTCGTACAAGTTCAAGATTTAGGGATGTCCTCTTCAGATCACTCTATTCTGAATAGGTTTGCGAAGCTACCAATGTTAAATCCAAGTTGATAGACTTTGAACAAATCGTATCCCAATAAACATGATAGAGGTCCCACTTCTTTTTGAATGCAAGAGCACCATCTGACCCTTATCTCCATTCCTCTTGAAGCATCTTTTCTTTCCTCCTTTTCCTTCCTTCTTCGAGGATTGAGCGGAAAGAACATGAATGTCTTCATTTGTAGGGCTTCGTCCAATACCTCTTGCAACCAACCTTGACTCCCCTTGAATACAGTGAGCCCTCAACCGATCAAACTTGGGAAGTTTCGATCTCACGTCGACTCCTTGAATGTAAGACTCCCAAGATGAAGGAAGACCATTAAGAGCCAACATGGTCAAATCTTTGTCATCAACAATATGACCATTTCTCTCATTGTCTTCAACTTAGAGATTAGATAATATAACTGAAAACACTCAAAAAATGAAACACATAAGACAATAAACACAACAAGAAATTTGCTTACAACTCAGGCCCAACTCATGGCTGAATTTGATACAATGAATAATAGCACCTCTTGTAGATGCAAAGATACAATCGAATATGCTTCTCCTTGAAATCGGCCTGCTGCTGCAAGATGAAGCGTTGCTGCTCAAGTGCAAACTTTTGCTTGGATTGTAAATTATGCTGAATGAACTTGATTGAGGAAATGAACAAACATCACCTCGTATTTATACAAAATAAGGTGACTCTTCAAGGAGGTCGACCTCTCTTGAAAATAATAAATTACAAAATAACATCAAGGAAGGTCGGCCTCATCCATTTAAATAAAATGAGTATAAATTAAATAGCCATAGGCTATCATTTAATTTATTACAACTTAATGTGATCGCTATCATGTATGAAAAATGTGGTAGCATAGACAAGGCAGTGGACTATTTGAAAAAAAGCTTCAAAAAAATGTGGTCTCATAGAATTCAATGACAAATGAATGCAATTGACAACTGCTCATAGTTTTTAGTTATGCAATGTGAAGTAATTGCATAACTGCTTAGGTTGACTTTGTAAGAACTATATTGTAATTGAAAATTTTTCATCTATGAACATCTAGTTGTTAGTTATGCAATGTGAATTAATGATTTGAGTTTGAAAGATGTGTAATGCAATGTAATCAGTGATATAAATATAAACTACATAATATAACCATTCAGTTTTAAGCTATTGTACATTGATATTTAACCATTGCTCAAGATAAAATTTTCAAAGAGTTTAATCATGCACATGAGGAACAAATTAAATTTCGATTGTCAACTTCTATATATCAAATTATCCAATAATCAAGTGTATGTCCATATACAAAAATGGCATCGACGCCAACTCAAACAAATTTTTACAAAATGTGGCATATGCCATCTCAATATGTATTCAAAATTTACATAACAAAATGTCTATCTCATCCTAAACTATTGGTGGATCATCAAAATGGAGCCTCTTTGAAACACTTGTTGGTTCTAAAGGTAGCTGCACAAGAAAAATTCAAACCACAATTGAGATTAGTTATACTATATAATTTAAAATTGAATAATTAACATCAAAATCAATATACATTGAATTTTAATTGAACTCTAAAATTGAAATCTTGATTACCTGAAATATACGTCTCTTCAAAGGGTCAGGAGTCCTAGAATATACCAAATCAACTTTTGAAATGCCAATCTATATATGTGAACAAAAACATAAAATTGATCCAAGTTAGCATATATTATTGGTAATAAGAACTTATTTACCAAACACAAAATAAAATAAGCACATGTACCTCTTTAGGTTGATCTTTTTCTTTATCTCCTTGAGGTGTTTCGACACCTCCTCTTTGAGGTGTTTCAACACCTACTCTTTGAGGTGTTCCAATAATTACTCCTTTAGGCGCTGTGTCCCTTGTCAACATATCTGTAAAGCTCATAATTGCCTGTAAATAAAATTGACAAGTACATATGAAACTACAATTCTATGTCGACATATGTATAATCAATATAAGATCTTAAAAATCTTAATTCAATCCAATTTGAGTTTAATTACCTTCCCCTTATCTAGATTTGCGCCTCATAAGTCTGGATGAGGCTGTAGCTCACTCACACTGGGTCTTTCCTACAGGAGAAAAATAAGATAAACATATAAGTTATTATATAATTTCATTAATGACAATTCAAATGACAAACAAGTATATAATATAAAATGTAAATGAGTGAGTGTAAAAATATATACTGCGTGTGTGTCCAAGCCAAATGAAATGGCCCTAAGGGTGCTATCAGTCACCCGTGTGAGCTCCTCCTCAGACATAAACTATTAAATAGACCATGTAAATAAATATTAGTACTTGATACTATCTCTTATTAATACTCATTTAAAAACAAATGCAAGTTATGAAATTACAACTTAAATCTTACTTGTGTCACTATTCCAGCATCTCCCTCTCTAGCAGGAGAGGACTCTGTAGGGTGCGCTCCACTCCCCTGCGATTGATCTATAATGTCCACATCATGGAGGTCATAATCAGAAGTGTCCAAGGGATGCTCAGCGGGCTGTACAAGAGGACCCAAGCATATCTGGCTGCACATAGTGCAAGTATGTGGCACACAAATATGTGGACCTGAGGAGGATGATGCAGCAACACTCGAGCTTTCACCAACATAACCAAAATGTGGCTGAGCTACTGTAGAAGCATACGAAACCAAATGACCACTTAAAGAGTGAATAGCCTGAATAGTCTGTGTGGATGCATCCTCGATAATCTCTGGATGATATATTGGAGGTGGCGGAGGAAGGGGAGGCAGGGGAACATTTGGGCGCGGGACTACTCTAACTACCCCTGGTCTATCTTGGGGCATACCTCCATCGACGCCCTAGAAGGGTTTAATGTCAAAGTAATTGACATGATGCCCTAACACAAACTCAACATATAATTTTTTAATAAAGTAAAATGGTATGTCAAAATTATTGTTCGGTGGTTTATCAAAAACCATACACCAACGATCCCAAAAGTTAGCTACAATGTCCCTATGCACGCACCATTTTATGGAAAGTTTTGTTTTATTAACATTCACTAGCAAACCGGTGCGGCGGTCAATGAATTAAAGAGGCTATTTGGGCTTTGGTTATTTGGAGTTCTTTCACATCATCGTAAGATAATCCACATCGATAATATTCCCTCATGTCTTCTCACCACGAATGAAAGGAATTATGTTGGGTGGAGAGGGTTTCTATATTTTTAATTATTTCTTTCAATGTGTTTGTCATATCTCTCAATCGAGGCATTGTTTGATAAATTTCACAAATGCCCCTCAATTGCCCCAATTTTTCACCAATTAAGTCTTCAATTGGTGGCTGTGGAGGTGGTGGAGCATTTGGCTGTGGAGGTGGTGGAGCATTTGGCATTTGTGGATTTACATTCGCAGCCATAATACCTGATTAAAGTTAAAAACTAATTAAACTAATTGAAATTACACAATATAAATGAAATTATTGTAAAAAAACCCTAGTTTTTGATAATAATAAAAAAAAACCATACTTTTTCACAAAAATCAATAAAAAACTCTTATTTTTGATAAAAATACATCAACAACACTAATTTGTAATCAAGATCCATTTCAAAACATTAACTTTTAATAAAAAATCAATGTAAACTCTAGTTTTTTAAAAACATCAATAGAAAACCGTATTTTTGAATTTTTTTTAATAAAACCTACTTAAACTTAAGAGAATCTATTGAGAAATAGATTACAAGATTGAAAAAAACAAATAAATACCTTTCAAATCGGATATCGGATCAAAGCAGATATCAGATTTGGGTTTTTCCTTTTGCGCCCGCGTCAAACTGTGAGAAATGAAGTTTTAGAGTCGGCTGTTTTTTTAAATACACTTTCCACAAATCGGATATCCGATTTGTGGAATCTAGCTTTGATTTTAGGTTCGGGTAGAAGTACTGACACTCGAACCTAGAAAAGTCAACTTGGCTATTTCCGCGTTTTTGAACCGATTCAAAATGTGATTTTTTCTTATTGCCACTTTTTGGCCCATCATGATCCTGCACATACCCATGTAGGAGATCGCATTAGTCACCTTGACACAAAAATCCAATGGTACATAATCAAATCCAAGGTATAAGCTTATTGTGAAAATATTTGGCAGAAGGTTGGTATTAATGCCGATATGACTGAATGTAAGCGCAATTAAAAAACAAGAATACTACTTGACTACTACACTCATTTGCAATACAATGTTGTGGGGGAGCTGAGGATACTAGAGGAGGAGTTCTGCAAATGTCAAACACTCGAGTAAGCACACAAATAACTCTTTGAAGAAGCTCGATTGGTGTAAATATTTTTCAAAACTCTGTCATTTTGAAGTTTTAGCGAAAAGGGTAGAATCATGTTGCCTAAAAGGAAACAATCAGAAGCAAAGAAAAGTAAAATTGAAATTAAGGATGAAGAACCAAAGACAAAAAAGAGGCCTCTCCACCAGTCCATTCTAGATATACTTCCAGGGTCCACCAAGGAAGGTTATAAGAAATTCCTCATAGATATTGCACAAGGTTGTAGAGATGCCCTCATTCCTAAATCTGGGTGGGACTTATTTTGGTATTTTTATAGTAAAAGAGATGGGAAAGTTCCAGTGTCAAATCCCTGGGTGTTAGATTTGGCCAAACTGACTCTCCCAAATGTGTTTTTTGATGTGGAGTTTATTAGAGTATTAGCTCAACATTGTCACCCTGCTACTAAAACTATGAGGTTTGCTGAATGGTTTAGTGTTGGTTGAGGTAACCAGGACAACTATCATTGAGTGTTTCACCTTGAACAAATAGGCCTTGACTAAGATAAACTTATAAAAAAGTGAGAAAGAGTATACCAGGTTGAGAAGAACTTACAGGAGTGAAGAGCTTCCCCTATACATGAAAAAGGGTATTGACAACAAAACAATCCCCATTTCCCCCTCCCTTACTGAGCCAATAACTGTGGAAGACTTTCAATACTATTTTGTAAATACATATCTTTCTCTATGCCAAATATTGGGGATGGATACTCAAGATAAGATGCCAATAAGCCTAATGATGATTTCCATGAGAATCCAGAATCCTGAGACTAATATAGAATATGACTTTGCTTCATATCTTGAAAAAGCATTGAATGACGAATTCTTACAAGTCATAGAAGATAGAGCACCCATTACATTTAGACACTATTCTCTGTTGTGTCATTTGATATTATACCAGAATTGAGACAAATGGACCAAATGAATGGACTTGGTCATAATTGATGAACAAGGGTATCCTACACTTGTTTAGAAGTGGTGCTATATTTGGGACAGTCGGTGTAAAAACTCAAGCTTTGTGATATTCTATGAAGATTTTGTGCATATAATCTTAATAGTTCTTGGTTACTCAATACCGAGATTTCCCACTAAAATACTACAACTATTAAGACCTCTAGCCCTAAAATAAGGGCAGGTTCATACAGACAATTTTGGTGATTGGTTCTTCCTCCCCGAAGTCACAATAATTAGAGTTTATGGATTCCCTATTGCTTCGCACATACTACCAAAGTTTGTACCCCTTAGACTAGAATTTCTAAAGTTTATGTGGCAAATGATGTGGATGGAAAAGGATGTGATGCATAAACAGTAGAAGGGCACATTTTTGCCAAACCTAACCAAGTGTGAAGACTGGTCAGTATGCTCAGACACATTGAAGGAGTTGCAATATTATTTAAAGACAAGATATTCATTGGATTTTGGAAAAGGGAGAGTTTTTGATCTTGAAAATCATACGAACCACATAAGACATAACCTTCTCACCAAGTCAACAATTGCGCACCAAGTAGACTATGAAGAAGATGTGATAAGAAACTGCCTTACTTTTCAAGAAGTATTCTATAGAAAGAAAAAATGGGGACTTATGAGGAACCTTGAAGAAGAGAGGAAGCAAAAATATAAAGATTTCCTAAGCTATTTTGTTGAAGAGAATGACCCTATAAGAAGAATAAATTTGATAATTTTGATAAATTTGAAGACTTATATGGCAAAGGGGAAGCACATCTTCAAGAACATAGTGGTTTGATAATTGTAGAGCACACCCCAGACACAACCTCAGAATTTCCCATGGAGAAATTATCTCCTAAAAGAAAAAAGACACAAAGCACTAAACCATTGGTCTCTTATGAAGAAAGTGAAGGGGTGGGAGACATTGAAGAAGTAGCCAATGTGTTACAATAATTAAAGGGTGATGTAGAGGTTGACTAGCTAGTCCATGAGACTAATGCCCATAAGCTTGAAGAAAGGATGGATGATAAAGAAAAAGCAAATACAAAAATACATGAAGATGAAAGGGAGGTTGCAACTAAGAGATTAATAGAAGATGATGAGTTTATTAAAACTCCAAAATTTAGGGATTTTTGGACAAAAATGAAGGTGAAATAATTTGAGGAAAGAATGGAGGTAAATAAAATGGGAATTGAAGAATCCCAAAATGATCAGGTGGTGGCACAAACCTTCAGGGAATTGAGAATTGACAATATTGACATTAGCCCTCAGAAGGCTAGAGAGATGATTTTAAAAAGCAACATGCTCATTTTCCCTGGTTTGGAACTAAAGAATATGTTTTTTCTCAACCAAGTATGGCCCAAGAATATCCTATGCTAGTTGTAGTGTTCGATTTTGATGAAGGAGTGAGTGGTACAGGATATAATCCCAAGATTGAGACCCTAGCTATATGGATCAAGTAGAAGAATACACAAAAGCCAAAGCTATTGGATGTGATACAAGGAATGAAAGGGGAAGCCATGGTAATAACATTACACAACACAACCCCTTTGGAAGTCACCACTATGACTATGCATTTAGCCATGTTTACTTGTGCAACTGTTAAAGGATTGGAGGATAAACTAAGAGAGTATGAGAAGGAGAAAAAATTCCTAAATGATGAAGTTAATAAGTTGTTCATGGAAAATGTAAAACTAAAAGAGCAGTTAAGGGGAGAAGGAACTTCATAGAGCAAGGAAATGGTGTTATATGGGCCTCCGAGTGCTCCAGTAGATGATGTACAAAATATTTCTGCTGAACAAATGAGAGTTGTTGAAAAGGAAGTGGAGGAAATGAAGAAGACCAACAATAAAGCCTAGGAGGAAGTACTTAAGAAAATTTGTGAGGCTATAAAAAAAAATTCTTGAACATAGGGTTTAGTTGATTGTAGATAAATTGGAGAGTGTATATGACAATTAAAAATTACTTCAACAAGCTATTGATCAAATGAAAGCACATATGATTGTGTTGGATCCCTTGTTCAAAAAGTGGCAGCCTATACACCACACTTTGTTTAAATTGTGAAAAGTTCTACCAACTGAGAAAATAGTCAAGATGATTATAGATGAATTTTAGTATATACAGGGAGAGGGAAAAAGGATTAAGACACAAATGGTTTCTTTCCATACTCTAAAGTAGTGGTATATACCAGAAATAGTAAAAGATGACGAACAACTTAGAAACCTTGAAGAGTGGAAAAAGGAGTTTGGTGGAATTGTTCATAAGTGTATTACTCACATATAGAAGGATGGTGACATTAATATTCACAGTTTAATTTGATTCTAGATGGATTAATTGCTTTCGATGCTGGGTATTTGAAATTTGTTACTGATGCAAAGACATTGTTAGATAGTTGGTGGCAGGTTCATCTCGCAAATATACCAAGGATTTAGGAATACAAATGGCCATCGGACTTCACAATATATCACTGGGAGGAGAAGTATCTAGCTTCTGAGGAGTAGGTCACTGGGACGAGAGCATTTTGACATCTATCAGGGAGATGAAGGCTTTTCCAGATCAATGATCATGGGCCTTCTATGATGGTTAATGGATTCATAACGTCTGAATGTCTCAAATTTTGTATATTTCTTTAATTATGTTAATCAAACAAATAGTTAATCAAGAGGTGTAGTTTTGAAACGTTGCCTCATTTTGTAAAAGGCCTGAAGCTTGTTTGCTTCCCATATAAAAGAGGAAACAAGACCTTGTTTAAAGGATTCATTATCATAATCATCAGTAGTAGTAGATAGGCTACACTAGTATAGCATATTTCATCCATCCATTTTAATATCTCAGAAACTTCTGCTATTAATTTATATATTTTGAAGCAATATAATTGAGAAGACTGTTCATAATCGGTGATCTATTTCTAGTGTTCAATTGTTGTGTTAATATTCATTCTTATATGTTGTTGTGCTATCTCCAAAGTGGCTTTTCTAAGTTATTCAAATTTATACAATTTTTCGGGACACATTTGTTGTTACTGTGTGATCGTCTTGATTGGGTTTTGGATAGGGTGAATTAAATTCCTTTCAGAAAATTCATTTAATTGGTTCCTACCAGGGATTAAAATCCTTTTAAATTAGTTATTCTGATTGGTTTCCCTCAAGTTAAGAATTAAAAATCCGTTCATGTGATCATAGTAATTTGGGGGAAAAACACTGGGATTTATAAAGAATAGTACAATAACTGACAAACCTACACGTTTGTACAAGGTGCAAACATCGAAAGTGCCCAAAAAGTTAGAGTTAAGCTGAGAAGTAGATCCACCTATCTTACATATCTATCTCCATCATCATCCACCTTTCGACTCCATTCCCCCAATAGGATTAGGCACTAGTCATACTTAGAACATTTTATGCAAAATTTACTCATACATTTGATTCTCAAGACATTTACAATATGAATTAATCATTAGCCTTGCATCTATTTCACTCCCACGTGCCATTGTGAATAGATTTCCTAGATTAGAAATCACACTTATAACCTTCAAATCTACCTTTTCATTTAGGTACACCTACCTTGGTTTACCAAAGCCTAAAGAGAAGGGGGTTATCTATTATATTCACCCTGTTCGTTGGCCAAAAACGTACTAAGAGATTGGCACCCTATTAAGGTTCAAAACCTATGTTTTTGAGACCTAACAGATTGGCGACTCTACTAGGGAACACTCAGGGAAATTATTTTAGCCTATCCAAAATCTAGGGTCAATCTGGGCCTCTCATCATAGAGTCATAAGCATCCAAAATTCAATCACTTGATTGAACAAGAGACTCTGCTAGGATAAAACAAAGTTCATCCAAGATCTTAACTTTCCCACTTATGAAGAATTAGGTGGTGACTATTAAATTTTTTATTACTGATAAGTTAAACATCATATCAGAGAGATTAGATCACAGACATTAGAGATATACCATATCACCCAAAATGGATGGCAGAAGGTCATTGCACAAAGGGATTCCAAAGAAGAACAATGATAGGTGGACAGACAAGCATGGATCCCCTCCTTCAAAGGTGGATATGAATAAAAATCAAGTACCATCTAATCAACCAAATATCACATGCGATGATAAAGGGAACACATCAGAGCAACCTTACAATACATAATAGCCCTTTTCACAGTGATGAAGGAAACCATCTAATGCTACCTAAACGAAACAATCTAACTGACAACATTCTCAATTTCAAAGTGGATCCTCAAAAGGAAAGTGAGTTCTATGCACATTTTGATTAAGAAAAGGCTCGAAGTCAAAATGAGTATGACCAAAAGATTCCATCACACAAAGGAGAAGAGATCCAATATGAATCTATGGATCACTCCACCCCTACTGAGAATTATGATGAAATGACCACTCAAGAATTGGAGCAACTTGTGGAAAGGGAGAGGGAGGAATTTAGGTGGTGGCAGTAGTTGATATAAGAACGTGAGGAATTGAGAAAACAAATATCCTAGATGAATATCCAATCATCAAAACTTCCAAGATATGCGCCTCCCCATAAGCAAGGGGGAAACAACAATCCGCATGGGTCTTCTCAGAATACAGGTGCTCCAAGTACTTGAAAATCACCTTACAACACAGTTGGGAAATCAAAACAAAATATACAACATAATGTGTCATCACAATATTCACATTCACAAAACACCAACAACATTCCACAATCTTACCCATTGCAAGGACAACAATATGTTCCACACTATCAACACCATATACCACAACAAAATATATACCAACCTCAATAGGGATTCCAATAATACCCTAATCCACCACATCAAAATCCTTGTCCACAAAACCTTACAAGTATGAGCAAACAATTTGACTTGGCCGGATATCCAGTGTACCCCATTGATAGCAACTTGAGAAATATCATCCCCAAATTCACAAGGAGTAATGCAATTATAGCAAAGGAACATATCAAAAACTTCAATGCTTTTGTTCAAGACCTAGGCATGGAACAAGAAGATGTCCTTATGAGGATATTCATGATGTCCTTGACTGTAGAAGCAAGGGACTAGTTTAATAGCCTACTAGATGCTTCAATTACCTCTGCAACAGACTTCAAAGATCAATTCCTAGAGAAATATGGGAATCATTGTGCTCCTGAATTTTCCTTACATGAGTTAACAGGCATTCATAAGCATTAGAATGATTTTTTTTTTGACTTTAACCAGAGATTCTCCAAGATCAATATCAATATACCACATGGATCTAAATTAGTTGACTTAGTAGCTTTAAGAATCTATTTGAAAGCATTTGATCCTAAAATAGGCTATGAGATTACAAATAGATGTCCTTGCAACTTGACCAAAGCACAAAAGGCTGCCATAACCATTGAAAACAATAAGAAATTTGCCGACATGATTGCACAAAATCCTAATAGTCACCAAAATAGGCAAGAAAATCAATACAAAATGAAAGACCAAGATTGCATGACATGCCCTATAACACCACTTGGAAGGATGGATGACCGGTGGGCAAGCCAAATTGGAAAGATACTCTAAATACTTTGAAAAAAAATGGAGCACATGTGGTAGATAATACACCACGGTGTCCACCATGTCATAGACCCCATGCCCCCGAACACTGTGTAGTGGCTCAGACTTTCCAGGAAGATGAATGGTCATAAGGGAAGGATAGGGATGGCCACACCATGGACATGTTAAGATGGGGGTATCATAAAACCAATGATGGATACTCATCCTCTAAGGATGGATGTGAATACAATGTCAACAATCAGAAAAATAGTGTAAATATGGAGCAAGAAGTGTTCTCTGATCTGGAAGAAAGTACACAAGAAGAAACCTATGCATACAATACAACACCACAATTTCATTTGAGAACACTAACAGAAGAAGAGAAGAGGTCTATCACAACAAAAGCTATGGCTAAAAAAAAAAGAAAATACAACCTAAGAAGTAGACCTGCAGATGTAGACCAGGGGACACCTAGAGGCTTGTTTATAAAAGAACAAAAGAACAAGGAGAATGTATCATCTAAAAAAAAGAAGGGTGAGGCAAAGAAGCCTCAGAAGATCGCTCAAAAGGAGGCTACAAACATTGAATCTAAGAAAACATAAAAAAATAACAAAGTTCAAACTAAAGGGAAAAGGGTTGCTAAAACAAACAAGATTGAACAAGGGATGACTTCCCCTTCATTTGACATTGCTCAAGTACTAACTCAAATAAAGATGATGGTTCCCTTGATGGAGATGATGAAAATTGATGAATACAAAGATACAACCCTCAAATTGATTGCCAACACATCTCACAAGCAATAAGGTCAGAGCAAAGAGGTCAATGCTGTTGAGTAGGAAACTACAAAGGCACCAGAGGTCTATTTGGGAGACAAAATTACAAAAAACCCCTCACAGGTGGATCCATTTTACACCACATTGGTGATCAACAATAAATTTTTGAAAAACTACATGATTGACTCAGGGGCGTCAATCAATATCATGCCTTTGGCTGTCATGAATGAATTAGGACTGTGGGTGAACACCACCTATGGAAAGTGCTACACCATGGATAAAAGATTGGTCCCAATAGTTGGAGTGATATGGGACGTAGAATTAAAATTGGCATCATACCTTGAGGCAACATATAAGACATACATCATTGTGGTGGACACTCCCTCTTAATATGGAATGTTATTATCTAGACAATGGACTGCAACAATGGGTGGAAATGTCTAGCTAGATTATCCTATGCCACAATACTTGTGAATGGAAGAGAAGTAAAGCTATACAAAGAACCTAGATCAAAACATGTCATTGAACTCTTTGAACCTAACCAAATGAATTTCTTTTGTGACATGGACTTGGGGAGTTTTATAATTGAGCATTCAAACCCTAATCTATTGAACACAAATCCAATTGCTAGAGATGTTTCTCAAAATGAACATGGCATATGGTGGATTTATTTTGATGGAGCCTGTAGTAAAGAGGGGAATAGAGCTAGAATTTTTTTCATTTCACCCAATGGCACAACATTTAAGTACTCATTTCTATTGACATTTGAATGCACAAATAACATAGTAGAGTATTAGACATTATTGCTAGGTTTAAACATTGCCACGAAGCATGGGATCAAAGTGTTAGCCATTTATGGGGATTCAGAGTTGGTTGTTTCACAAGTGAGGGAAAAGTATTCTACAAAAAAAAAAGAGATTTAAGCAATACAAAAATGCAGTGTGGGATACTATAGATTAAAAACTTTATGGCTTACTTTTTGGAAAATGTGGCCTTGCAAAGGGATGACATTACCTTGGCAGGAATCTCACAAGTGGAACTCAAGACTAGACCTACAGTTCCTGACAAAATTTATAATTGGCAAGTCTTCAATAATGACACAGATTTGATCAAGTTCTTACATTGCATTGATCAGTATGAAGCCCAAGATATTACTTTCAATGCATTTGTTGAAGAAGTGGATGGAAAACAAACTGTGTTTGGCCAAGAGGTAATGCAACTAAAAAAAAAAAGATTCCTAAAGGGTTAGTAGCACTGGAAAGGGTGTTCAATGGGAGTGATCGAGCAATTATGAAGAAAACACCTGTAAGAAGGGAGGATATTGAAGAGATTAATCTTGGGACTGAATTGACTCCAAAAAGGGTATACATTGGAAAGAAGATAAGCCCTACAATTAGAAAGATGTTGATCGCACAATTGAGAAAATATAAGCATTTTTTTGCATGGTCTTATGATGACCTTAAAGCATATAGAGAAGATCTATTTCAACATGAAATTCCGTTGAAGCCTGATGCAAAACCCTTCAAATAGAAACAAAGGCCAATAAATCCTACTCTAGAACCCAAGATGCATGAAGAACTCATGAAACTCAGAGAATGAGGTGTCATTAAACCCATCAAACACTCTACTTGTGTTTCCAACTTGGTGTCTGTGAAAAAGAAGAATGGGGACATAAGGTTGTGTGTAGATTTTCAAAATTTGAATGTCTCCTCTCTTAAAGACAATTATCGCCTCCCAAACATGGAAGCTATCCTACAAAAGGTAATAGGGTGTGAGTTATTATCTATGATGGATGGTTTTTCAGGGTATAACCAAGTGAAAGTGAAAGAATCAGAATAGCATAAGACTGTGTTTACTACACCTTGGGGCACATATGTATACGTAAGGATGCCATTTGGCCTCACAAATGTTGGTGCCATCTTTCAAAGAGCTATGGAAGTCGCCTTTACTGATCTGATTAATACAATAATGGTGGTATATCAAGATGACCTCACAATATATTCTAAGAAAGCTAAGGACCATATTGAACATCTAGAATAGATCTTCCTCAAAGCTCTAGAGTATGGTATTTCCTTAAACCCTAAAAAGTGCCATTTTTTGTGACTGAAGGAAAATTGTTGGTCCACATAGTTTCCAAGGATAGAGTAAGAATTGATCTAGAGAGAGTAGAGGCTATAGATAAGATTCCTATCCCAAAGACAGTAAAATCCATTCAATATTTCTTTGGGAAATTAAACTTTGTAAGGAGGTTCATATCAAATTTTGTTGAGATTGTCAAGCCCATTTCAAGAATGTTGAAGAAGGGTGCCAAGATTGATTGGACAATGAAAGAAATTGATGCATTCATATCCATTAAAAGAGAAATCAAGGAGGCTCCAGTATTGAAATCACCTAACTTTAGTAACCATTTCAAATTTTCTCATTTGCATCTTATCACACTATTACAGCGGTGATGTTATAGAAAAATGATGAAGGATATGAGCAATCGATATCATTCTTCAGTAAATCCCTTCAAGGAGAAAAATTCAAGTATGACATTACAAAGAAGCAAGCGTATGCACTTGTAAAAGCTATAAAAGCCTTCAGACCCTATTTGGTAGGTGTTAAGATAGTTGCATACGTTCCTAATGCTACAGTCAAGGTTGTATTTGTGTAAATTGAAGTCACAGGGAGGAGGTGTAGATGGATTTACAAAATTCAAGAGTTTGACATTGAAATCTAGATCACTAAATTGTTTAGAGGACACGGGTTGGCTAAAATCATAGTTGAATCCAATCTTGAGGCATCCCAAATCTACAACATAGGGGAGGAAGAAGGTATGATTGCATGTATAGACAACACCTCATGGTATAATAATATAATGTATTATCTCAAAAACCAAAAATGTCCTAAAGACTTGAATGAAAATAAAAATAAAACCTTGAAATTGCATGCCTCAAAGTATGTCTTTATGGATGGAGACTTGTATTGGAAGAACAAAGATGGAGTGTTGTTGCTATGCTTGGATGAAACACAAAAAAATCACGTGTTGAAGTAGATGCATGAGGGAGTCTATGGAGGACATTTTTCGGCCAAGACCACTGCCCACAAGATCTTAAGAGCTAGATATTACTGGCCCAAGGTTTTCATTGACTCTTTTGCTTATGTACGAAAGTGTGAAGCTTGTCAAAAGGTTTTCTAGTAAAATGAAATACCAAGGAGAATTGCCACTTAGACCAATACAAGTTGAAGCTCCATTTCATCAATGGGGGATTGATTTCATTGGAGAAATACCAGAGAGGTCTAGTGGAGGCCATAAATGGATTCTAGTGGAAACTAACTATTTTACAAAATGGATAGAATCCATCCCTACAAAACAAGCCACTAGCAAGGTTGTGATAATTTTTTTGATGGAGAATATCATCACTAGATTTGGAACACCTGTAAGGATAGTTACAGAAAAATGGTATGTGTTTTAGATCAGAAGAGTTCAAAATATTCTATGAGACATATGGCATAACAATTTCATATGCATCTCCATATCATCCACAAGCAAACAGGCATGCTGAATAAAGCAACAAGAGTATCCTAAAAATTATTAACAGGATGCTGGACAAAAATAAAAAGGCTTGGGATTCCAAATTGAGGTTGGCAGTCTGGGAAGATAGAATCACAATAAAGAAATCAACTGACGAGTCACCTTTTGAGTTGGTTTACAGGACACAAGCAAGGATGCCCATGTAGAACCTTTTACCAGTATATAATTTTATGCTCCAGGAAGACTTGGATATCCCTAAACCAAAGGAAGATAGGATGGAGAAATTGGTAGAACTAGATGAAATTAGAAGCTTGGCCCAGGAGCATAACACAAAAATGCAATCACAGATGAAACACTTGTTTGACAAAAGGGTAAAATATAGAAAGTTTGAGGTGAATGATATGGATCAGTTGTGGAATTCCAGATGCCAAGACAAAGGGAAGCATGGTAATTTTGAAGCTCTATGGATGGGACCATATGTTATTACTGGTAAAGGTGATAAAGATTCTTATTATCTTCAAAATATGTCAAGAGAAGATCAAGAATTTCCAATGCATGGATAATTCATGAAACACTTCTTTTCTTAAAAAATGTGATTTTCCATGCATAGTAGTTTAGGTTTCCCTCCCCCATTCCCATCCCATTTAATCACATGTACCCATGGTTTGCATCCCAGAGATCACTTCTAGATTCTTCGAATGACCTAACGATCATTCATCCCCAATCAGAGCCATTGTTGGAGCTAAATGTTTTCCCTCAATATCCACCGGTCTCAATTTTCCCATCCACATTTCACCTACATCAAAAGATCTACTCCCTTTGGTTCTACATTGTGTTTGACATGAAATGCAACAATTTGTGTGACAAGATCCATAAAATTATTGATATTCCCTTTGTATATATCCATTCATCCTTTTAGATAATCACTAATAAACCAATCTATGCCTTTATTGCAATATCGCAACAAAAAAACAAAGTTTGAGCGGTTTGGTGATTCTTAACTCATGAAATAAAACATAGACCGCCATACCACCAAGGGGTTAATCAGCATGCGCAGTCAAGCGCTACGCACCGCCACCCCGCAATAAGAAGCTTTAAGCAGAGTGATAGTGCGGTAAGTATTAAACAAGAAAATCAGACATCGTAGTATTGCATAAGGTGGATAATATAGCCACGACATGGTGGTATGTATACCATTGTCTCGCGATCATAAAGATAGAAAACAACATGTATAAAAAAGGCATAAAACTTGATACCGCCATACCGCAACAAGTGTGACAAGTAACAACGGTAGTACGGTAAGACCTGATGTGGCATCATTATAGATTGTGGTAATAAATTTAGATCACATCAGTCACCTTGACACACAAATCCAATGGTACATAATCAAATACAAGGTATAAGCTTATTGCAAAATATTTGGTAGAAGGTTGGTATTAATGCCGATATGACTGAATGTAAGCGCAATTAAAAAACAAGAACATTGCCCGACTACTACACTCATTTGCAATACATTGTTGTGGGGGAGTTGAGGATACTAGAGGAGGAGTTCTGCAAATGTCAAACACTCGAGTAAGTGCACAAATAACTCTTTGAAGAAGCTCGATTGGTGTAAATATTTTTCAAAGCTCTGTCATTTTGAAGTTTTAGCAAAAAGGGTAGAATCATGCCGCCTAATAGGAAACAATCAGAAGCAAAGAAAAGTAAAACTGAAATTAACGATGAAGAACCAAAGACAAAAAAAGAGGCCTCTCCAACAGTCCATTCTAGATATACTCCCAGGTTCCACTAAGGAAGGTAATAAGAAATTCCTCATAGATACTGCACAGGGTTGTAGAGATGCCCTCATTCCTAAATATGGGTTGGAATTATTTTGGTATTTTTATAGTAAAAGAGATGGGAAAGTTCCAGTGTGAAACCCCTGGGTGTTAGACTTGGCCAAATTTATTCTCCCAAATGTGTTTGTTGATGTGGATTTTATCAGAGTATTAGCTAAACATTATCACCTTGCTACTAAAACTGTGAGGTTTTTGAATGGTTCAATGTTGGTTGAGGTAACCAAGACAACTATCATTGAGTGTTTTGACTTGAACAAATAGGCCTTGCCTAAGATAAACTTACAAAAAAGTGAGGAAGAGTATACCAGGTTGAGAAGAACTTATAGGAGTGACGAGCTTCCCCTATACATGAACATGTTCTAAGGGAATGTTTCTCTTTTCATCCAGATTCAATAGGTTAAGCAACCTAACCTAAACCTTGTCATTTGTTTGTAGATAAATTTCCATGAATTTGAGTGTTGGGATTCTAAGATTCATAGGGAAGACAAGTTCCAAACCATAGACCAACTGATAAGGGGACGTTCCTACTGCATTTTTTTATCCGAGTCTTGTAGCCCATAACATAAATTTAAGATGTGAGTCCAATATTTTGGGTTTTTGTTGAATAGTTTCATGATGACACATATTAGGATTTTATTTGTAGATTTAGCCACCCCATTACCTTGAAGATAATAATTTGACAAGTATTTTAAAACTACTTTATGTTCAAATGCCCATTGTATGAACTAAACCAAAGAAAAGGAAGGGCCATTGTCACATACTAGAGTGAAGGGCATCCCAAACCTGGTCATTATGTGGCCCTCCAAGAGTTTGATCACATCGACAGTAGTGGTTATTATACATGCTATGGCTTCAGACCACCTTGTGCAATAATCAGTTGCCACCAAAATGAATCTATGCCTTGTAGATGAATGGGGATGTATCATACCAATAAATCAAGGCCACCAATAAATCAAGGCCCCATTGGGAAAAAGGACATACCTCATGTACTGGTTGTAGGGGCATAGGAGCATTTATTTCTTTGCTAGCCATTTTTTGCCAGATATGAAACACTCTTACATGTTGGTATGTATATTTAAACACAATGTGCCAATAATATCTTACCTGCAATACTTTATGGGTTGTTGCTTCAACAAATCCATGACCCATACCGAATTTTTCATGGAATTCTTCCAAGACTATGGTAGCATCTTCCTTCTCCAAGAATCTTAAATAAACACCTTCATAGTTTCTTCTATATAAAGCCCTATCTTTTTATCATATATGTTTGAATTTTGATCTTTAAAGCCCACCTCTACGCTGCATTCATGTTGTCTAGACACTTGTTTTGTAACAAGTACTCAACGATATCTTTGTACCAATCATTAGATGATGTCTTGGGAATATTTTTAACATGTCAGTTGTTGATTTACTCCAACTAGTGTCTTTGATAAACCTTATCATCTCACCAAATTCATAGGCTAGATCTCTATGTCATACTCCTTAAGGATGGCCATCCATTTTTCACATTGTTCCTCGAGTTCATTCTACATCATCATTAATTTAACTGTTACATCAGCGATGATTGCAATCACCTTGCTTCTCAGAATATAGTGTCTAAATTTCTTGACGACCTTGACTAAAGAAAACAATTGCTTATCAAAATTGGGATATCTAACCTTTGCATTCTTAAATGGGGCACTCATAAAGGCGATTGGCCTTTCATCACACTTTGTTCCTTTTTGAGTGAGAACACCCACACAGGAATGTTCTAAGGCAAAATTATATATGTGAAATGGCCTAGAAGAATCTGGGCTAGCTAGTGGTGGTGCACTAGTGATAACCCCTTTGATTTCCTGAAATGATTTCTTAGCTTCAACTATCCACTCAATTTTAGCATCTTTTTTGAGCATATGATTCAGTGGGTGGATGATCTTTGTGAACCCACTAATGATTTTCCTGACAAAGTTTATCTTTTTGAAGAAATATTTTTATTCTTCCTTACTGTTTGGGAGTGACAGTTTCAAGATAGATTCAATTCTCTCTGGATCTATAGAAATGCTATTTTTTGATATAATGTGACCAAGAAGCTTCCCTCCTATCACACCACATATGCACTTCTTAGGATTCAAGGAGATTTTGAAATCTTTACAGTGTTATAGTATCTTGCACAAATCTACTACATGATCAACTCTTACTTTATGCAAATGACTTTGAGTAGGGAGTAAGACGGAACAACGATCCCCAACCAGTGACCTTACCTTTTACTTAGCTGATGTGTTAAGTGACTTTTAGAAATAAGAATTTGGAGATCCTCCTTGCCTCTTGCTTATAGAGGTGCAAAGGGTATTGAGGATCCCCGACCTCCGATCCCCGATTTTATTGCATAACATTGTACTTAGCTAAAATCCTTGCCTTCATTTTATTATTGGATGTTAGGGACCTCATTTTTTTATTGCCTTATAGAGGTAGGAGGTATGACAAACCTCCAACCTCTGATATTTGCTATCACGAAGGATTGTTTTCACCATGGTAAAATTGCCAAGTAAGCCTTTATTGAAACCCTTTCAAAATGAATC
Organism: Sequoiadendron giganteum; assembly: GCA_007115665.2. Taxonomy (NCBI): domain Eukaryota; kingdom Viridiplantae; phylum Streptophyta; class Pinopsida; order Cupressales; family Cupressaceae; genus Sequoiadendron; species Sequoiadendron giganteum. The sequence goes on along the minus strand of CM021101.1, from coordinate 430,975,359 downwards.
AAATTAGATAAAAAAATGTGAATCGGACCTTGGGCATCGGGATGTTGTTTTAAGTAATACCTAAGGGAAACATGAAAGCAAAAAGATGAAACCCCACGGCCCGATCTCCAAATTCCTTTCAAACTTCGTGAGTTGGAAACACTATTTATATAGTGCTGATAACAAAAAGGAAAGGGGTAAAGGGGATCCCTGATCCTCAATACTCGATCAAATACAAATAGTCCTTGCGAAAGCTTTCACTAATGAGTAAAGAATACATGATACACTTGATTATACTAATGAAAAAATAGCCAAAAATGTCTTCCTTTGCGGCATATTTTGGACATCAAGTATTGGCGATACTTCTTACCCATTGCTTATAGAGGTGCAAAGGGTAAGGGTTATCCCCGACTCCCAATGTCCATGAATGATTGCTTACTTTTAACTATTATAAATAATAGATGCATCTTCTATGTTAAAAGGATAAGATTTAAAATATAAAGTGAGGATTATTTACAATCGTAAATTTGGTGGCAAGGAGTAAATCAAAAATTCAAACTCCGATCCCCAAAGTCCTTTCAAACTTCACAAATCAAAGATACCACTTAACCAATACCATTGCTAATAAGGTAAAGGGTAAAGGGGATATTCGATCCCCAACACCCGGTCAAACGATGAAACATATCCTCAACAAGACTTTATTAATGAACACAGGGTAAAGGATATCTCCAATATCTAATACCCGAGAAGCTTGTAAACTTAACAACAAAAATTCATTATGAGTAGCGGGTATGAGGGATCCTTGATCCCTGATACCCGAAGATGGTAGAATTGAAAGAATATAGTGTTTTAAGTGTATATGTTGATGGTAAAGGATAAGGGGAGGCTCAGAGGTTGATCCTCGAAGCTATTGTATAACTTTGGCTTGACAAATTATAACTTTGAGATAAGAGTATATATGGCCTAACATGATTTGTCTTGTAAGTTTTCTCTTCTTTGTGTAGGAAAATGATAATGCATGGTATTGGTTTTTGCAGGAGATATGCCTCCAAAGGATTTTGAGGAAATGAAGTACCAATTTGAAGGATACCACCCAATGGAAAGGATGAATCAAATCGTGCCAACCTGGTCCAATCACTTTGCTAGATAACTCGAGATAGGTGGAGATCGCTACTGATATCTACCTATGTTTTGTGATGAGTGATGCTTCCAATGTTGTGAATGTCATGTTTTCCCAGTGCCACACAAGTTAAAGATGTCCAAGGATGTGCTCAATAATTGATAGAGAAATCAAAGCACATATCATGCACTTGAGTTTAGTGGCATTAGGAATTTTGAAGATTGTTGCTTGTTTCAATTTACTTTTAGTTGTTAATTTCATGCTTCTCTAATTTAGCAAGCGACTTGACTTCAACTAGAGCACCCAGTTTGGTCTTATTTTATATTTTAAGTTGAAATTGACACCAACTAGGGCACCCAATTGTGATTTTATTTAATTTTTAGTTCACTCTTAGTTAAAAACTTGAGCACTGGAGGTACTTCCAGTTAGATTTTTTATCAGATCCTTAATTTTAGGAACTTATTTTTCTATAAATGTTTGATTTTGGATCATCTCTAAGGGTCTAAATTCTTATGTAATTTTTACAACTACAAACAATACAATCTCGGTGTGGAGTTTACCTATTGATTTTTGTGTGAAAAGCTTTGATTTGTTTATCTAAGGATTACAACTGTATTGCATGCATTAGGATTTAGCACCATGGTGATGGTATAATCATTTTATTTTAATCACAATTACTAAATCAATGAGATCTGAGTTAAATCTGTGTAATTAAGTAGGATTTTATCCCAGATCTGCACGTGATTGCAACATTTTGGTTGAATGAAATTCAAAAATATTATATGTTTGAGTTTCCTTTGAAGATTGCACTCCATTAATGGTAGATGTGTGAATACTATCTATGATAATGATTGTCTAAAAGATCTTATTTAAACCTATAGACGTGATTAATAGAATTCTTTGTGTTGTTGTCTAGATAGAGTTAGATTTATTTTAGTAATTCCTATAGGTTTCTTTTGGAATATCTCTTATTACCCTATTCTCTTTTGTCTTTTATTTTGAAACATGGTTACTAAAATAGTTTGAAAGAGCACTAAATTGTCTTAAATCTACTTATGTTCTATATGCAATCTGAGTTTAATCAATGGAATTATTATGTTGCGGTTGTATTTAAATTCCTAGCTTTTCTAAAAATCTAGATCCCTCGTGTAATCACATTGTTCTCACCTATGTGTCATCCACATTGTCAAGACCTGACTAGAAAGGAACCTTGGAGTAGTTTATACTACTTTTCAAGAGGGACAATAATCCTATTCCCTGCTACATTTTGAGTGACTAACATCCCCCTCAACCAGAATTGGCACTTTAAAATAAATAAATCTATAAATATATTTCAACCATTATAAATTAAATATCAATATAAATAGACCCACACATTAAAAACATTTATATACAATTTATACCATTATAAATTTCATCAAAAAACTAAACAAACATTTTTTTAATTTGAAATCCTCACAATAATTTAATTTCACAAAATAAAACAAGTGCCATGTAGTGGCTAGTACTTTCTTTTATAGTATTTTAGATTTAATGAAAATAAATGTAATTTTTGTTAATGTGAATAAAATTAAATGTTATTTTTGTTAATTCTAGTATTAACAATCATTAAAAAATGTCACATTAATGTTATTTTTTATTAAAATTATGTAAATAATATAGTAATCATTATAATGTAAATTGTAGAATAATGCATTCTTATATTCTGATTTAATTGAATAAAAAATAGTTATATACATTTACATCAATATTAATAATTATTAATCTTATTTTAATTATATTAGTTAAAAGTCAATTATCTTATATAAAAATAATTATATATTAAAATTTTAAATATTATAAAGAAATTATAAATATCAAACAAAATAAAAAAATCAAATGATACTATAATATAATATAATTAGAAAAAAATGAAAATTATATATAAATATAAAATTTATTTAATATTTATTGATTAGATAATATAAATTTAAATAATTTTCTAAAAATTATTTTATACTAAATAAAATGAAATGATTATATAATATAATTGTAAGAAATAATTAAATATTAATTATTTAAACATAAATTTATATAATAGTTTTGTTAAATAACAATATGTATAATATAATCTATTTGTGTTCATGAATCTATCTAGATAGATATTTGAATATAAACATCTCAAAATTTTATGATTGTACATAAAAACTTGAAACAAACAAAATAAACATATAAACACATAATATTTAATATTACGAAAATAATAAATTTTAAAAAAATATAAAAAATAAATAAAAAAACCCATTAACAATAATTAAATTAAAACCTATCATATTAGAACTCAAATGCCTGGTGGCTTCCATATTTTTAGACTTAAACATTTAATAGGATTATGTGGTATAATTTGCATTAAATCTAGGTTTCTGCTTTGATCAAGTGCTCTTTAATAGACTCAACTCCCGGTTGATAGGTGGAGTATTGATTCAACCTGCACATTAGTTAGAGTTATTAATTGCATTAATATTAGTCACCGTAGGAAAAACACACTCAAAACCGTCAACTCAACAAATTCGAAACCATTTTGATAAAATTGATACTCCGTCCAAAATGTTTTAAGTTAATTTCGTCAAAATTTAATCATAATTATAAATATAATAAATTTAAAATAAAAATTCAATTTAAACCAAAAAAAAAATAATTATATCTGAACTTTATAATTACCTTAACAATACAAAAGATTAGACCATCGAGGGAAGATCCTCATTTGAAAACTTTGTAATTATATAGGACAACGAGTCGTGGCTTTGTTTCACTAATCTGGAACTAAAACAAGAAGATTTCGCTATATGATGTTGCATGGCGGCAAAATCTGAAACAAGGTTTGTTAGGCCCTTACCTGTGGGAGACCATGACGACACGTGAACGAAATGGAATATTACAATGGAGGGAGGGGTTAACCCCAAAATATTTCAGAGAATTTGGGCAAGACCAACAAGAAATCGAAATAAGTAAAAACAACGAAAAACAAAGTTGACAGAAAATTACAGAGATAGTTTAGTTGCAGAGCTCGTTCTCAATCACACCTTGGGTTTCTTATGTATAATACAATCCAAGTGGGTAGAGCTTTGGTTTATTTAGTTGGGTCAATATCTTATTATAATTTAAATTTTGTTTAGTTTTTTAAAAATAGGTAAGATAATAGTTCAGTTTTTTGAAAAATAGACAAAATAATAATTTACTCGATTTTTAGATCTAAAAATCTGTTAATAACATATAAAACTTTTTAATCAATTAAAATCACAATAAATAATTTTGATAATTTATAAAATTAAATATTTTACAAATTCACTTTATAAAATTGATTTTTTTAAATTATTATTTTTATTGATTGAAAACTAATTTATTAATAATTAGTTTACTAAAAAAACAAGAGTCATTTCAATAATAACATGCAAATATTTCATAGTAAAACTTTCTTTATAAAGGGCTCGATGTATCTGAAAACTTCACTCAGCTCTTCCAACATTCTCTCTTGTGCTTCACAAAATCATTCTGGTGGCAGAGAATGGAAAGAAAAAGAAGCGGCTGTGACAGTCATTAAATTTGAAAAATATCTGCAGTTGTTCTTTCCCATCTGTTCTTTTGTTCCCACGTCTAGCATTCGAATCTCCGTGGTGATGGATTCACTAGGACTAGGAGCGAACAGAAAGTGATGGTTAAAGTGGCATAGAATTCATATCCGTGGAAGGCACAAAGGAGACGGCGGATGTGTGTGTTCGAAGCAGGTGAAGAAGCATAAAAAAGAGACGAATCATATGGTTGCTCTCACCTCCAGCACTCTGGGCGTTCTGGATCTGGGCCTTGCAAAGCCCAGCAAAAAGTGGGGGAAGGCAAATCCGGGGAGCAGAAAGTTAAATTCTAGTAATGAAGTGATAAAGAACAAGAAGCGGGTCGAGAAAACACAAACAAAGCTGCAGAAGTGGAACCCATGAGCATCACCGCTTGGGAGCTCATGCAGGTCATGTTTCCATTCAGTTGCAAGAATTAGAGAGCAAAAAATTAAGCTACTGTTAATGGCAATCGACAGTAACTTGGAACATAATTATACGGTACGCTTGGTATGCAAATGTGGTACAGGGTTAAATAAATCCCACTCTTAATTGTGAATGGAGCTTCCCGATGAGTGCCAAAAGTAAAGATGTTTTCCCAGAGCTTAGCGGCCCCAAAAGTAGAGTCATTCTGAACGAAATCAAGGGAACCCTTCCATTCATTAGAATTCCATGTTACATGAAAAAAAATCCATTTCAACCAAGAAAAACAGGTTCCACCTTCATTGTTTTATGATCCCACTAGCGTCGTGAAGAATTGAGAGCGCCTTCTTCCTAATCGGGTAGATTCGTAGAGCTTAAACATTCCTGCAAGATTGTCCATAAGCTGATGACCACTATTCATCAAACCAAAAACAAACCCCTCACTTGAAAACCAATGAACATATTTCCAACATATTTAACTTAAATTTGGGAAGAGTAGGCAGAGCTCTGCTGCCAATATACACATCCGCATCTACTGTCAAGTGCTCGTAACAGACCTCGATCTTGGGCATGTCAATCCCCACTCTAGACAAGAAAAAGGCAAAAAATATTAAAAAGATGCAAGAGGTCATACCCACCAAAACCAAAGGAATCTTGAAGACACTTCCTCCCCTGCCCGCCAAAATGTCGAGCTCCCTATTATAACTTACGGGGACAAAAAATCGCACGTCACGCAAGACTGGCCATTTAATAAACACATGATTGGTTTGTTGGGAAAAATAGGTGAAACTTGTGTGCGGTGGAAAGCAATTGTATACCGACATAAGAAAATAGCGGCTGAAAAAGATTTGTATACCAATGTGAGACAGGTTACTATATAACCTATGGATTAATTATGAAAATAAGATTACATTAGTTATATATAGAGAGATCAGCCATTGACATTACAAAACAATTACATACAAAAGAGATCATGAGACTAGTTAACAATTACCATTAGAATTGGCAATCTCAAACAAAGCAATAGGAAGAGAATGGTGGAGGTGATCAATATTAACATGTTTCAACAAAAAAAAGTAGAGCATTAATTAATGAAAAAGATCTATTGAAACTCACATCACCCATGAAAGCTCATAGACGAATTGAAGAAAGAAGAGAATCAGTAGGGGAATCGCAAACTAGATCCAAATGCAGTCACCAGAATAGGGGAAGAAACAAGGTCATTTCAATAAAAAACACCACTAGCCAACGTTGAGCCAAAGCCCAAATCGTACCTGTCAAGAGCCATCTCCAAAGAGGATAGAGAGTAAATGAAGGGCTAGAGATAAGAGGTCGCAAGAAGGTGAGTCAACTCCTTACACTGCAAAATGTCAATGGAATTTGTGAGAAACACCGACACAACCTTAGTACACAAGGAAATATAAAAACACGGCCTAAATTTTCTTGCACAAAAGGGAAACCATCTCTAAGATCCCAAAAAAATAGGGGAAGACGAATATGCAATTGAGAAAACATCTTTCACAAAAAGACACAATCCAACATTTATGAAATCAAATGGATATGCAGATGCTAATGGGGACGTGCAAGCGAAAATAGTCTTGGAAAGATTGAAGAGAACAATAAACAAAAATGAAAGTGGAGGAGATGCCAAGTGTATTCACCGCCAAAATAAACAAAGTTCTACACACATCTAACAATGATGATGAGGAATGTGACATGAATGAAAGATAATTCAATCAATGCAAGAGAAACCTACACATGACAAAAACAAAGTGACTAATGAAAAACGTTAGCTAGCACCATCAAGTGTCAAATGGACAGCCTAGGGTGCCATGTGGAGAAAGATGATCGCCAGCCAATAAACTCCAAATTGATTTGGATATGCATAAATTGAATATTCTTTAATATCATGAACATTGCTTTAATATTTTTATAACATTGTTGAGGAAGATGTCATCAATAAATGTGGAAACTTGTAGAGTAGGGCCATCAAAGAAAAGAAAGGCCTCATAATGTTCTATTTTAATAAAGTGTGAGGAGATGATGCAATGGGTGAGGGTCCATCAAGAACAACAATCAAGAAAGTGTATCTAATATTCAAGTATTCATTTAGACCATATTGATAATGAGCACGCCTCTAAAAAAAATATTGAAGGAGATACACATGATGTGGTTCAATCTAATAGTGAAAATGTGAGCAATGCATTTATGTAAGGAGAAAATGACCATGGTACTGATAGTAGTGACCTTGAATATGAAATATGTTTGAAGAAATACAAAGCACATCAAGCTCAAGTGGGTTTCTAAGTATCCATTTATAGAACCTGTAGAGAATGAAGATGAAGTGGGCATGCCAAAAATATGTCATTATAATATTTACAATTGAAAGTATAAGGAAGATAGGACATTGCGATTAAAATTAGCACAATTGATAAGTATTTATGTAATGTTTATGAAAAGGTAAATTTAAATAAAGATTTGAATTCGATGGTGTACTAGAAAATAAAAGATGAGCACACTCATGCTTAGATGTAATATATTATAAAAAACACATGTAATTGCAAACATTACTAGCCATTCTTGGAGGTTCTATATATTCTCTATTTGGAAAGGTGATGGAAGCAATTCAATTGTCCAAAAATATACAACTCATAAGAATATTCCATATATCAAGTAAAGGCCTTCCAATGATATACTTTCTAAAATATAGGAATTTAATGTAACTTATTGGGGTGGGCCCAATTTTTCACTTTCCTATTAGAGATGTTAATAGTGGTCGAAAATGGGTTCAATGTCTAGCTATGGTAGAGAAGAAGGATATAAAAGAGAAATTAAATCAAACGAATTTATTTTCCTTGTCTTTGGACTAGATGATAACCATTGAAAATAGTTCTTGAATATGCATGCATGTTTATGGTAGTGAAAATCATATTCACTAGTCTCATTTACTTGTAGTTCATAAAATAAAAGAAAGTTCTACTTCTACTAATCTTATGGAAATCATAAAAAAGAGTGATAGATATTAGAGTCCTATATAATTTGGCAATTGAAAGGAAGCTAGTCTGCATTAGTGTAAATAGAGCATTAGTCATGTGTATGGTCACAAAACTAGGGTTATTGTTAATTTATAGACATCATGTTCACTATACATGATTGACATTCACTAAATGGTCCAAGGAATTAGGCTTTTAAAATTGTGAGTTAGTTTCTATTTAATTTGTAATTTGAATATCTCATGCATGAGGTGTATACATACTTTTATAGAATTCCAAAAATATTTTTAGAGTATCAATTTTTTTTTAAGGATTTACTCCAAGTAACAAGATACTTAAGGATGTTGATGGTGGATATCATTACATGGACCAAAAAATAAATTCTTCCAAGAGTACTAGTCATTAATGGGAGTGTTCTTTAAAAAATGCTTAGATCAATCAAATATGTTAGCACTATTCATTGACATTGACATTGACATTGTTGAATCTATCTAGGATTCTTCCCTTGTTAGAAGATATAAATGTTCTAAAAAAAGGCACAAGATAAAACAATAAATTAGGTGATCCCACAATAGTGGTTTACAATTTTTGGCCAAACTGGACACTGAAATTATTATTTTTAACTAAATCTTCACATTCGGGCACCTATAGCAGCTAAACCGTGAGGAATTTGAAGATGATGCAAACTAGAGTCTCATCAAATTTTGTCTACAGATTCTAAAAATATTTTTTTCAATTTTTTTGGAATAAGATTGCACTTCTTTTTGCATCTCCCACGAAAACTGGTTTTTTTCATAAAACAACATTTTTAAAAAGTGATGCTCACCGTATACAACATAACTTTTTTTGTATGAAGGATAAAATTCTAATTTTTTAGAATTTAGATTTTTAACTATGATATCTAGCACTTTCATTTGGTCTCGTAGTTTTTTATTGAATATTTTTTCCTTAATAGTGTTTCAAAGTCATAGGCGGACTGTATACAACATAACTTTTTCTGTATGTATCGAAATTAAATTTTTATTTTTTTATTGGATCAAGGACATCGATACCTAGCACAAACATATTTTTAATTTTTTTTTTAATATATTTTTCTATTTTTCCTTTATTTCCAAAACAAAGAGCTTGATTTTCGTTGAAAAACGTATGTTTAATACAACTAAAAAAACACATACATAATAAAACCAAAAAATATTAAAATTATATTCGTGGGATAACTCATTTCGAGGAATACCATAATAATTTGAAATAAATTTTAAATGAATTCATTTGATCCCCCAAAAGGTAAATCAAAAGTGATTTTTTATCAGCATTTTGATAGGTGTAAAAGAGACTCATTTATAGGTATGGTTTAAAACTAGCTAGGTTCTATCCAAGGGGGTTTGATCTAGGGTGGTTTGATCAAACCCTCTTCAATTGGAATCCTTAAAATGGAACTTTTCAAGGCTTAAATTATTATATTTTCTAAAAATATGTGATTTCAGCAAAAAATAGTTCCTCTCAGAAATTGTAAACCAGCTTTGTGGGATCACCCATTTACATTTTTCAATGCTCATAGATATAAAAATGGTTGTCTTTAGACAATCTATATTTCAATGACACTAAAGCGTTTATAAGTTCAAAGTTTGTAAGTTGAAAAATTATGATGGACATTGAACACTTGGACAAATTTATAGAGTACAATGATGTATTTGATTTATATGTATCAATTTGTGGATATATGTATTTGTGTATGTTAGAATGTGTAAATCAAAATGAATCTAATCTAATACACCAATGAAACATTAGATTAAATAAACTAAATTAAAGAAAGAAAAACACAAACTCTAAACACAGGCAGCTTCTTCAAATTCATCCCATCGCCCTTTATCTCCAAGGATTCGCTTCAAGATGCTGGCTCTCAGTTGTTTTAAACAACAGCTTGTAGAATGGCAGCTTGAGAGAATGAGATTAATGAAAATGCATGTGCATTGCTAATATGCTTTAAGCTATGAAATTGAAATGCTAAAATGATGATTATGCTAATATGCTGGTTCAAATGTGACTATAGTGATTGCGTATTGGGCGCCAGAAATGTGTACGTTAGAATGTGTAAATCAAAATGAATCTAATCTAATACACCAATGAAACAATATTTATTACACAACTTTATTAAATTTGGATGCAACTCTAGGGTCAAATAAAAATTTGTTATAAGGGTAGATTTTAATGATCTCGTTTCTTTTGTAAAGGATACATTGTAGGAAATTATAATAAGTTTGTTATCAAATATTAGAGAGTGTTTTTGTGCAATAAAATTTTGGAAGCTATAGTTTATCCTCGATATCAGAATGCCAATAGCATGAAGTTTATATTAATTTGAAACAATATTTTCAAAGCAAGGTGATGTACTTGGTAGATCATTTTGATATAATAATAAAGAAGATAAGATAAGTTTGGTAAAATAATTTTCTCAATTTGTAACAACAATGATTAAATAGTTTAAATTTCCCAACCATCCTTTTGAAGATGGTTTAATAAGTTTGAAAAAATCCCGTGATATTGTATTTCAAAATGTTTTAAATATGCAATTCTATGCCAAACAATGATTCTAGGTTTAGTGGAGGATGAAAGATCTCTCAGTGCCTAAATTTTTTTGAACTCAAAGTTAAATAATAAACTTGAAAAAAAATTAGAGAGTTGTTTGTGGCTCTATATGACCAAATATAATTTTCAATGATTTCGATTTGATAGAGCTAAAGCAATTTAGAATTTTTACTTTTGAAATAAGAGGTGACAAATATTTTGACTTCGTCAAGAGGAGATTAGAAAATTACTTTGAAAAGGGATTCAAAGGAGATGATTCAAAAACCATGAAGAGGAAGATTGTATCCAACCAATGTCCAACACAAACAGCCTAGATATTTGGTAAATGATTTTTTTTATTAATACACTAATTTTTGGTCAATTTCTCTATGGTCAACATGGATTGATATATAATTGGAATCCAAACTCTAGATGTCCATTTATAATTATTTCTACCAAGTTCTATAAATATTAAATTCATATATTCCAAGGTTGTAATGTTCTTGTTTATGCTTAAATGGTTAAATGTATAAAATTCCAAATATTTCTTACAATAATTGTGTTCATAAAAAAAATTCATAAAAGCTTATAATTATTTCTAAAAATTTAATAGTGGTGTTGTTCTTGTTTATGCTCAAATGGTTTAAGTATATTAACATTCAAATAGTTCTTACAAAAAAACTTCACAAATAAATAAACTTGTATTAAACTTCATAAAAACTTGTACTCGACTGAAACACAATGATAAAACCTAAGAGGAAGAAGATCCTTAAAGAAAATTTAATAGAAATCCCCACCTCATAGGTCTTTCTTGTTTATAAAATTTCTTGTAAATACAAATAAAAATGTCTCTAGATCTTGTAATAATTTCTCTATCTTCTCTCTAATATGTTGGGTTTGAAACAATGTTGTTACACATAAGTTAGATAATTTTCTCATCCTTTATGTACATTATTTTATTATTTCTAGATTGCACTCCATTTTATTAAATATTGTATTGATATCCTTATTATACCTAAATTGATTCTTGTAATATTAGATTCCTTCACCTTGCTGTTAGGGTTTCTAAAAGATCTAGGATCCATATTGCTTTGCAAATAAAATCAAGAGAATGTTCAACAAATATACATAATAGGGCTTAGGCTTACTCTTGACTTGGACTTGGAGTATACATATGACACATTTTTTTTATTTTAAATGGTACATCAATCATGCTCTAAAGATACATATTTCTAACAAACATCTTTAATTTTATGCTAACAACACATAACCACATTCTTCCTTGAAAATCAAAGTCAATATTATTAATTTAATGTAAAAAAATATTTGTATGACCTCTTATGCCAAATGGTTTAAATATGTCTTATAAATCTTCAAATATCAAAGTATAGAAATGATACTCTATGAGATTGTTAATAAAACATATTATCATTACTTATGACATATATCAGTATAAGTATAACTATGTCATTAATCTAATATTATTTACTTAATATAACATTAATTTATCAATATTCTAACTATTAAATAATATTAGTTAAATCTAATGAATACTATCATAATCTTATATATATATATAGATATATATATATATATATATATATATATATATAGATATATAGATATATATATAGATATATAGATATATATATATAGATATATAGATATATATATATAGATAGATAGATAGATATATCTATATATATATATATATCAAGAGATTGCATTCAAGATTGCTTTGAAAAATATCTATTTTCTATTGCAAACTAAAAATATGCATTAGCCTATAAATGATTATGTATGATTACTCAATCCTAAGATGGAGAAGTACAAAGGGAGTCCTCGGTCCGTAGTTTAAAATTGAGACATGTTATTTTTAGAGACAAGTTACAAAATCATAAATTTGTTCTCCTATTACCTATAGAAAATTCTTGGATGGTTGAACTCTTTAAGTTAGAGAGAAAGTACATGTTGATGCCGAAAATTGGCAAGGTAACAACCTTTATGGGAAACTCAGTTAAAGGGGGGACCTATTGCGCTAAATTGAGTGACCTCTGGATTTTTGAAGAAGTCGGCTTCTTTTGTAATTGGGGGGTTGGAAAGGGTAGAAAGAAACGAATGTAAAATTAGATCTAATATAAGGTGATGTGCCAAGAAGTAGATATGGGCATGATAAACCTATTTGTTAGATATGATTTAAGGGTCGTTCAACAATCTGCTATGTCCTAGAATCACAAAAATCAAAATGGAAACCTGAATAACTCAATCAATGACATAAAATAACGTCCATACATTTATTGAAAGAAGAGTCAAAGACATGATTTGAATCAGTAAGCTTATATTGAAATTATAGAAGTCTGCAAAAAAACTACTCAATACAAAGATGGCACAGTATAAAGCTTTATCAAATAATCAAGAAACAGAAAGGCCGAACAATGGCATAGCCTGTGAATCTTATATAATAAGCTAAAACAATACAAGAGGCCTGGTGTCTTTCCACAATTTTTTTTGTAAATTCTAAACCTTTCTTTGAAAGAAGAAGCAATATTTATAAGTAAAATCCCACCGCTTGGCGAGCCAGTAACAAAAAAGGTTCCCCGATCATGAGCAATGATGCACACAACAATGATTTCCCCCGACTGTTATAACAGAAAAACATTCGATCCATGAACGTGGTCGCCCTCAAGCTAGATGCATCCCCTACGAATGATGGTAGTGGTCCCAGAAGAACAAAGTGTTGACATGTGTCGCTCACTCACAACGACAATTAGAACACGTGGCAATCATGGTGAGGTCGTTGCTTGCTCCCTACTCTTGCATGATGAAGTCCTTAGAAGATCCATGTGGCAATAGGTCAGGGCATGTGGTTCATTCCTCCCTCCTTGCGATGAAGATATGTGCGGTGAAGACACGTTGAGGCATGACAGGAGCAGTTAGAAAAGCGAAGAAATAAATCCCTTCAAAGAGTTCCTAGCGGACACGTGGCGACAGTCAGATGAAGCCTCTACAAAAGGATCTCGATGATATTCAACAGATGAGGTACATGTCAGTACTTAGCAAAAATAAACATCACCCAAAGGGAGCTTGGGAAAATCTATATTCACAGCTTTTGGCGACTACCAAGGGCATTTTGCTTGAGAAACGGTTAACCCAAAAATCTTCTGGTTTGCAGACAAGAGTCCTATCCATTGGGTGTCACAATCAAAGTTTGGAGAGAGCGGCTTGTAGAGGTAGCCAGTTGGCCTCAGATGGTGTCGATATATGTCTCGCAGATTCTCTTGCGCTCCATGCAAATCGATCATTTCTTTGTAAGGCAACATCGACGATATACCGACCCAAGAATCAAGTTGGAAAATCAGTCACGCTATCAGATGGATGACACCCTCAATGTCCTCCGTTGTAAGGGGTTGATTGCAGCTCTAAAAGGTAGATGCGTCCTGCTGCTTCTCTTTAATCTTTATCACAATCTGCTCTTCTATGGCCACCGATTCATCTGAAAGAACCAGGGATGATAAGCCCATCTAAGTTAGCTGGGAGAACCTTGCCCGCATACTATTCATGGTTCGGTCCAAGGTGGCGGTGCACTCGCTAGTGTGGAGGATGGCTATGTGGTTGTGGATGAACCTATTTGTTGTTTTGGCAGTGGCTTTTCGGTCACTAATCTCTACATTTGCTAATTCTTCATTCTTAACCATGTATAGATTATCCAACAAGTTTCTCACCTCAACAACTCTCTCTGCAATGGATTGAGGGAACCGCTCAATCGCTCCATGAACCTCCCTACCTAAACTTGTTGCTTCCGCCATGAATTGGAGCATCGATTGGAGAGTCAGGAAGAATACTTTAACCCTCTCCCAATATGAAACATATAGCCATTGGGCTACTTGTAGGAGGTCCAATTGGTTAGCAGGGGGTTGGGGAAGATCCTTTATAGTGCAGATCTCTGCATCTTTTGAATCAACCTCCTATGTGAGCTCCGCAATCCTTTTGTTTATGGTTGAAAGTTGTCCCTGTAGGGCTTTCGATTCTGCGAGCCAGGTTGCTTTGACTCGTTCCTTGTTTGTTGCTTCCCTCTCAAGGGAAGACTTCATTTCCTGGACCTCATTCTCCAATTGAGTCTGTTGGGCCTCAAAGTCTGCATCTTTCTGTTGTATCTGTTGCTCCAATTGAGCGTTTTGGTGGTGAAACTCCTCATTTTTCATTGCACTTCTTGCTCCACCTAAGCCAACTGGTCTTGATATCCTTGATTTTTCTGTTGTAGCTCGACGACCAGGTTTGGGTCAAAAGATTGGAACTTTGCAAGTTCCTCCCATATTTTAGCTTGCTTTGTCTCTGCTTTTTGTGATAAGTGCTTAAATTCAACATCCCTCACCTTTTCTTTTGCCAGCAGGAACTCGACTCTCTCCTTGACACTTTTCAGCTCTTCTTCCTTCTTCTTTAGCTGGCGACTGGACTTGAGAAAGTTAGTGGTCACCACCTGCTGCGTCTCCTCCATGAGCTCAACTTTGTCCTGCAAGCGGGCTATGATCAGATCAGGCCCCATGGCATACATATTGTAATCATTCGGTTGCATCTCTCCTTGCGGTTTGATGACAGATGGGTACATAGTCACAAAATGTAGTAATTGTTGAGCCTCATTGAAAATAGTCTACACTTTCGGCTTTGCTAGCCTTTTAGCATCCTTGGCTCATTGTTTGTAGACTCTGATTACCCGTGTCTATTTTGTTTTATCACCCTTCGACAAGAACTTTGTCGGTGATCTGATGAGTTCACCTGCGAAAGGCGCACCGGGAGGAAGGGAGAAA
The DNA here is from genome assembly GCA_007115665.2 of Sequoiadendron giganteum. NCBI lineage: Eukaryota > Viridiplantae > Streptophyta > Pinopsida > Cupressales > Cupressaceae > Sequoiadendron > Sequoiadendron giganteum. The sequence goes on along the minus strand of CM021101.1, from coordinate 430,959,887 downwards.
GGGGATGAGAGGGTAGCAATTCCTGGCAATTTCTTTTTTGGAAGATTCACCATTTGTGGGGAGAAAGGAGGGATATTCCAATACTCATCTTGTGAACCAGTGAGAGGGCTCAAGGGAAGTGGCGTCATGGCAGATTTCATCTACTGGGCAGACTGGGATGGGGTCGACACAGTAGCAACAAGAGAGGTATCAATGGCAGTCACGAAGGAAAAATGTGAAGCACTAATGGACGTGGAATGGGCTGAGGAAAAAGGTGTAAAGGTCCATGGTGGAGTAAAGGAAAATGGTTCTACCCTGGAGAACTATGCAAAACCTCCCACAACCATTGTAGTGGAAGCAGAGAGAGAGGGGCCAATGCTTGAAGTGAGTGGTGTCATGGAAACAACAAGTGAAACTAAGGACTGTGAAGCAAGATAAGAGGGAGCGAAAGATACCTATGGTGTGGATGATTGCGATCATTGGCTCGTTGTGGGCTCTTGGCTCACCTCGAGCTCCTGCGAACACTCTCCTGAAGATGCTTTGGTGCACTGTTATTTGGCGGGTGGTGAGTCTTCCACCACTACGGTATCTAATTGTTGTTGTTGGGTTGTTCTGGTCCTTTGTGCGGTCTAGGTACGAGTCAACGAAGCCCTCACACATGATATGTTTACTCGCACGTTTGAAGAAACCTTGATAGGTTGCTTTATCGCCTTCCCCTTTTGCTGCACCGAGGCTGTTTGAAGCTCCATTTTTGGTTCCACTCCTTCCCAGTACATGCTTCGGCCTCCTTCGAGTTGGAATCTTCATCACCATTATCATCAAAATTAGGATGCTCATCATTTCACAATTTATCAAACCTGTCATCCATCTCTATGCTCTTATAAGGGGCATCAGGGCATTGGATTTCTTGTCGGTAAATCCAGAAATCCCTAATCTTCTCTTCGCTCTAGTTGTAATTTTTTGTCAGATTATTGTGAAGAGTAGCCTCGATCTATTTTGTTTTATCATATTTCCTTGATCGAAAGTAGATCCCGCGCCATGGAGACCGACTACCCTCAGTTGGAATATAGATTAGGTCCACTATCAGGTCATCTGCATCCTCCTTTGGATTCTATCGCTTCTCCCAGTAAGGCCAGGGGTTGTGATTCCATTTATCGCAAATCCATACTAACCCCAGATGAGCCAGCTTCACTTCAAGCAAGTCATGCGTCTACTTCTTGGCCATGATTACTGACTTATAGCTCAGCGGGAAGTCAAAAAATCCTCTCTTTTTGGCTTTTCCTCTGCAGAAGGTGAAGTTAATAATTGATACCTGGCAGAACATTTCGAGGGCCAGCACTCGATCAATGAGGCATGTCAGAAGTTGGAATGGTTCCCCGATGAAGCTGCACAACCAAATGAATGTGAAATCTTCTCTTAGAAACTAGTTGCATTTCAAAGTGAAATTCTGCATGTACTTCGTCTGGTGTGAGTTGAGCCGCAAAACAACGCCATCCTCCCACAAATCTTGTAGAATTAGAGTCAAGAAATAATCCAAAAATGGATAATAATCATAGGTTGCGGAGAGGAGAGGAGTCCATATAGAAACAGGATTTTTCTGTTGATTTTCATCAAATATGGCCAACGCCACATGCCTTTGGAAGAAGTCGGGGTTCTAATGCAAAAACATGTGGGTGAGGAAGGAAGGAAACCTGAACCTCTATTGTGTCCCATACGCCGCTATTTGGTTCAACATTTCCTCAACGAGGAATTTTGTGAAGTCATACCAAAAAAGAGAATGTTGCCTACGCAATTGGAACCCCAAGCCTAGTTGAAATTCTTGAACATGTCTATTAGTGTCTAGGCCACAAATAAATGCCATCATTGAGAAGGTGTCCTTCATATCCTCTTTGAAATCTCTATTTACTGCCGGGACTGTTATCTTTTTCTTCTAATCATCCTTGGACCTTTGGGTTTCTTTGTTATAAAATCCAAATCAAAATATTTGGTCCTCCATATGCTCTCTCCCTTTGTTGGAGTGAATGAATCCATCATGTCTACTTTGGAGCTTCATTCTAGGATGCACAACATGTCCCAGATAGCCTCCTTGAAGATATTAACTCTTAGCTCTCGACCCTCGATGGTGTTGGTAGTCGAGTTGAAATGCTTGATGGCTTCATCGACTAGTTCTGGGCAGTAGTGCACGAATGGGACCATATATTGTGGAAGCCCATTGAACCAACACTTTTGTGCCAAGGAATTCAGGTCATTATTTTTCTTCATCCTCTCGCAGGTTGCCTCCCTAAGAGTCTTAGGGTTCTTCTCGAGGATGGGATCATGAATATTATCCCATTCCTCCTTAATTCAGCTCTGGTCTATGTGGGGCTTCTTTTCTGCAACTTTGGTATTCACCCACACTGACTTCTCTGGTATCCCAGGTGAAGCATAAGTGACGTTTTCAAAGACATAGGTGGCGGTTGTTGCACGCATGGCATCATACAAACTTTTCGTTTCTTCGCCTTGTATTTCTCTTTGAGAACTTTGGGTTGCTTCCATATTTTAAAAGTTTCTATTGACAAAGCACACTAGTACGATATGAATGGAACCTAAAACATAATGTGAGGCTTTGAATGCAAACCCAGATGAATTCCTGCCTTCATTTTGGGTTCAATTCACACCAGAGCAATGAATCTACTACAAGTACCTCTGCACTTAGTTTCTTTGTTGATATTTGCACCACACCTATTTTTCTCAGTAATTTTGCACTAAAAATCCTTTTGCGTACTCAAGGAGTTTTCTGCTTTGTTTAGCTCTTGTATGCAATACTTATCTTTTTCCTTTGATTTCTACCTTAAATAGATAGACAACGGTTTCCTTTTCGCATTAAATTTGGAATGTACCGCTAGCTCTCCTACCCATGCGAAATGAATTACTTTCCCTTTTGAAAAGATAAGAATTCATAATTACATTAGTGATCACGTTCTTCGGCATGATTTTCTTGGGAAATTGAGTCACCAATTGAAAGCTTGCTATCTTTTCACATGCTTTAGCAATTAATATCCCAAAAGCAATAATTAAGCCAAAGACGTAATGAGTACTTAGAAAAGATTTGCATTTAGCCTTGGAGCTTGAAATTTCCTACAATGTGACACCTCAACACTTGTTTGTATGAGTGATTTCTTGGGACTGCCAACAACTCGCGTTAATTAATTACCACTCCTTAATCTTGCACACAACAATTTGTACCTGTAGACGCAACTAGGTGGGAATTTTGAGCTATCCTTTGGTGGTATTTTCAAGTTAACACTCGATTAGCATCACGTTTATGGAACAAAACTACCTCAGATATTTCTATAAATAGGCCCTAATATGGTAGTGAAATCACACTTAGTGATTCACAAAATTGGTGTGAAGTGATTAGCTAGGATTATCGTTAGGAAGTTGAGTAGAGTTTGTGTTTACATAGAGCTAGGCTTAGGTAGCTGAGTAGAGTCTGGTACCATGAACACTCTAATTAGGCTAGTCTGTAACAAGTCCCAAATAGATTTTTTAGGTGAGACTTCAAATAGGCGACTGGAAAGGATGACAAAGAATAAACATTCTTTGGAAATCATAGCCATGAAATGGGTTCTAGGGAGGGACTGTATCAAATACGAAGATAAGTACAGAGTGAACACGAACATCTTCTCCCACTTTGTTGCTTCTTTGCTTGACATACAAGTCCCCAAAGGCATGATTTTGCGTCTGACCCTCCAAATTTTTCTGAAGAAGTACCTCGGTGGCCTCAAAGAGGTGGTGACCAATGCAGTCTATGGCCTGGGCCTTCCTATTGCAAATGACCTGTGGAGGAACATTGAAGAAGATGTTGTGGTACCTTGGGTGCCAATCCTGAGTGGCTTCCGACTTCAGTCACAAGCTGAGCACTGCCAGAAGGCTACACGTGCTTTCCATTTCTTACCGCGCTGCTACAATGTGGTGCTATTTTACGATGTGGACTGGTACACGCATTTCAGGAACCTTGTGTTCCCTCCGCCTCTTGTTCTTCCTATTGATGCTGCTACTCCTGGCCCCGTTGCCACTGATGAAAACCCTCTTTCTAGTGAAAACAATCCTACTATGGATGATAATGCTCCTGCTCCTCTAGCCAATTAAAGTTTTTGACACTTTTTTGCACCTTTTTGTATATATATATGCTTGGAAAAGGCTTTCTTGTACATATATATGAAGAAGTTGCATAAATATATAGATATAATTTTGAGCGTATGACTTCATAGCCATTTTGAATATGTATTTACCAAATCATATATATAATGAATACCAAATCATATATATAACGAATATACTTGCTTACTAAACTTCCTGCCTCAACTTGTGTTTCTGCAATATGGGTTTATTTTAATTCTTCACACATGAGTTCATTTTTCAGCATCATGGGTAGAATTTTCTTTTCTTTGCTCTTTGCGATGATGGATTCCATCTATTTCCACTTCCTGAATGTGGATTTTATTGAAAGACCAGTCGACAAAAACACGAAGGAAAATAATTACAATATTTACATATTTACATGGGCGAAATAATTGAAGCTTAATTAAACAATTTTAGGTGAATCTAGTTAACCGGAATACCTAGTGCTTTCTTTTCCATGTTCTCCAATTCAAATGCATTATGTTGTTTGCATTGAATTATTTTGAAAGGGCCCTCCCATAGATTGTCAAATTTTCCATGTTGGCCAGGCTTTGCGATCCTTTCATTGAATTTTAATACTAGGTCCCCGCACTTTAGATCCTGGTTTGAGGCTTTCTTGTCGAACCATATCTTAACCACCTGCTGGAAGTTGGTCATGGCTATCAAGGCCTTTTCCCTTTTTTCTTGCACTTCCATCAATTTGGCCAACCGAACCTCCATGACTCTATTTTCTTCAATTTGCAGGGACTTGAGCAACTGTAACACAAGAATCTCAAACGAGATAGGCAATAGCGCTTCCTTTTCGTACACTAGCTTGTACGGTGGAGTTTTCAAGGCTTTCTTAAGAGTTATGCAGTCTGTCCAGAGCATTGTTTGAAGGTTCTTATGCCACTCCTTCTCATGATCTAACCCAATCCTTTTAATGAGTTGGGCTAAATTTTTGTTAGTTGACTCGGCCAGGTTGTTCCCCTGTGGGTAGTAATTCGATGATGTTTTCAAGAATATGTCATGCACGAGTGTGAATTGACATATATTAGAGCATAGGAAAGCTTTGGTGTTGTTTGAAATGATAGTCTTTGGCGGGCCAAATCTCGTTACTAGCCCTTCGAGAAAGTCCACAATCTTCGCCTCTGCCGCATTCTTCAGGGGCATGGCTTCAGTCCATCTCATGAAGTAGTTCGTGGTGGTGAGAATCCACTTATGTCCCGCATTGGAGGCAGGATTGATCATTCCAATGAAATCTAGCCCCCATTGCGCGAATGGCTCATCCACTACTATCGAATTGAGAGGAATTGCAGAGTTTTTTCTTATTCCTACAAATAATTGGCATTCTTTGTAGGATTTTATCATGTTGTATGATTCATTGAATAGCGTAGGCTAGAAGTACCCAGTGCACAGGATTTTGATGGTGGTGTTCTTCTCAAAGAAGTGTCTGCCTTCATGACTATTGTGGAAGGTGCTAAGAGTTCTCTTTGCTTGCTCTATGGTGACACATTACAATAAAACACCATTGAAATTCCTCTTGAAGAGGACCCAGGCTTCAATAAGTGAGTATACGATGTTTTGCAGTCAATAGAATCTTCTTTTTTGAGAATGGAGTCCCAACGGATATTTTTCAGTGTGCATAAATCTTACTCTATCCGCTAGCTAGCAGCCTTCGGGCTCAGACTCATTTGTTAGGACCAGCTCCGATTTCTCTTCTTCAATTTCCATTTCTTCATTGTGCACCAAATATTCGCACAAACCTCTTCCTCGGACGGTCTTTGTAGGCTTGACCTCAATGTCGTATTCAAGGATCTTAGTGATCCAATTGGCCGTTTTTTCGGTGATTTCTCCTTCCATGATGTATTCATGCACACTAGAATGTGCGACATAAACAATCATCTTATTGCAATATATAAGATGTTAGAACTTCTTGAGTGCCTTTACGATTGTGAATGCTTGCCTTTCAATGAAGTTGTAGTTCAGCTCGTATTCTTTTAAGGTATGAGAGTGAAATGCTATCGGATGTTCTCCCTTTCATTCTTTGTCCTTTTGAGTCAAAATAGTAGCAATGCTTGTCTTGCTACTGAATACATACATTATGAAGTCCTTCGATAGGTCTGGGTTTACCTGTACAGGAGCTGAAGAAATAGCATCCTTAACCTTCTCGAATGTTTCTTTCGCTTCTTTCATCCATTTGAATAATTGATCTCTTTTCAGCATCAGGGTGATTGGTTTAATTATTCCTGCAAAATCAGAAATAAATTTGCTTACAAAGTTAACCTTCCCCAGAAAAGACTGGACTCCCTTTTTGTTGAATAGCAAGGAAAGTTCCCTGATTTCTTTTACCCTTTCAAGATCAATTGTGATTCCTTCTTTGGACACTACATGTCCCAATAATTTGCCTTGCAATACTCCAAAGACACATTTTTTCGGGTTTAGGGATACTCCGAACTCTTGACATTTTTTAAAAACCACATCCAGATGATCAAAATGATCATCTTTAGACTTGGAGAATACAGTCAGATCATCTAAATATATTAACATAATTTTGTTGATCAATTCACTAAAAGCGATATCCATTGCCCGCTAGAAAGTGGCTCCCGCATTTGAGAGGCCAAAAGGAATTTTAGCATATTCGAACGTTCCCCACTTGGTAGTGAAATTTGTCTTGTGTTGGTCCTCTTCTTTTTCTCGGATCTGATTGTAACTCGAAAATCCATCTAACAGCGAAAACATCTCTGAACCTACCATAGTCTGTAAGATTGATTCCATGGAAGGCAATGGGTAATGATCTTTTAGTGATGCTCTGTTCAGGTCACAAAAATCAACACAGAGATGAATGTCTCCATTCTTCTTTTAGACAGGAACAAGGTTGGACACCCATGCATTGTGCTTGATTGGAAACACAATCTTAGACTAGACCAATTTTCTTAGCTCTTGCGCCATCAGGGCTTCAATCTTTGGATTTATGGGCCTCTGATTTTGGAAGACGGGTTTGGCACCTTTCGTTAGTTCAATAGTATGTTGGATGATGTCATGATCGTATCCCCTGAGGTCATCATAAGACCATGCCACTACTCCGTATTTTTCACAAAAGTGCATGAGTTTGTCCTTGTCATGCTGTGAAACATCCTTCCCGACTTTGAGCTTCTTCCCATCTCTGATTTTGAGATCAACGTAGTCCGCTTGGTCTACCACAAACTTTCTCCTATCATTCCTCGCATCATCACAGTTGAATAGATTCTCAAGGGTGACCAGCCCCTTTGGAAGTTTTTTGTACCTTAGCTAAATGATCTGCCCTTCATATGCTTCTTCAATCTTTGGCTGAAGATGATCGAAAAACTCTCCTGATTGTTGGATGAACGAGGTGATGTGTTCATCACTTTCGAACACTTGCCAACTCTGATCATTATCCGGAATGGAGGGTCGAATAATCACTTGCAAAAAGTGTACATTCTTAATCAATTCGAAGGTAGGATCGAATTGAGATCCTATTATTTCCATGCGATCCGTAGTTGAATTCTTCTCACTAGGCACTGCTTGGATGTTAAAAGCTTTGAAACCTTCAATGAGGTCCTAAACTCTGTGCCTATAAGACCGCATGCATGCATTCTTCATTACAAAGATGTTTCGGACTTGATTAACTATCAACTCAGAGTCTTCAAACACCATTATTTGTTTGACACCCATTCGCTCTACAAGGCTTAGACCTTGCACAAGGCCCTCATATTCGGCTTCGTTCTTCGAGCAAGAAAACTAGAAGCGAAAATCCTTGAGAATATCTTCATTGGCTCGAGATGTTAAGCATATCTCAAAACTAGCACCAACCTTGCACCTTGCACCATCAAAGTGCAATGTCCACAACTCTGAAGTTTAGTTGACCGTGGGGTCCTTTATAACCTTCAGGATTTCTTGATCTTCATCATAGATGACATAGGTGCCTAACCCAGTAGCATGATGATTGCCAAAAGGATCCGTGTCTATCTATTCACTCAAGAGGACCTCTTCTTGATTGGTCTGATCTCCAGTCATGTTCTCATCCTCCAGTAGCTTGATGTCGTATGTTTCTTCTTTAGTGAAAGAGGTGTGAGCATCCTAAAAGTTGATCATGGCCTCATCGGCCACATGTTCTGAATGCAAAGATTCAAAAACTATTTTCATTTTAGCTCTATGCTTGATTCTGAGGATTAGGTGCAACCAATCCAAAGAAAGGTATCCACCTATCTTTGAAGTGAATTCCCTGGATAGGCAGAGGCCGAACATGGGAGGAACATCTATGATCACAGTATCCTATGGAACTATGATGCTTGGGCATGTGAATAAGATCAAGGGGAGGTCTTTGATGACTCCTATAGTTTCGACTTTGTTACCATCAAGTTGTATAACCCCCCTTCTTAAAGGTTCGTAGCTAAGTCCTAAAGTGTAAGCTATTTGTTTGGGCATTACTGTGGTGTTAGTGCCAGAGTCAATCATGGAATTATGCAATAATCTCTTCCCCATAATGAGAGTTAAGAAAAAGCGCCTAGGTTTTAGCTTCTCTTTAACTTCAATAGAGGTCTCATCTGCAGTATTTGCGAGAACTTTTTTTAGAGGTGATGGTTCAATAACCTTTTCTTAAAGTGATTTCTTTGTTGGTTTAACAACCGCATCTTTCCAGAGGGCCTTCTCCAGCAATGAATTTTCTCTGGAATAGCTAAGATATCCCAAAGGGATACGTTAGCAAAAGATTTCTTCAATTGTTCCACCACGTTGAATGGTGGTGGATTTGAAGGCTTCTATTCTTTAGCCCTGGTTATAAAAATTTCCTTGTGCAACTGTGGTTGCAGAACAATTGTGGAAGGACCAGGGGATTGGTCGGGGACGCTTCTAGGCTGCGGAGTGACCGGTTCATCCGTGAATCTCCTCTTTGAACGGGTATTGTAGTCGGATTGCACTTGTGGGGTCTCCAATGTGGATGCCTTGTATGTGAACACCAATTCCTCTCCTTCCATCCATGATAAGAGTGTGTGATCGAGAGCTATGTCATTTTCTTGTTTAAGGGACATTCCTTGCATTTGAGCGATGAGTACCATTTTTTCCATTTGTGGAGAGGCATATGTGTAACCTCTGAAACTTAACGCCACACCTTGGTTGCGTTGTTCTACAACCTTTTGTTGTAATTTTTTGCATGGATAATTTAGGGGCATGTGCGCATCGCCATAGGAGAAGCACCAGGGATTAATATCTTTAGTGAGGTTGTTCTTCCCCACGGTTAGCTCTCTGCTCATACTTAGCTGAGCTACTCATAGTGGAGTAGGTACTAGCACTATTTGATTAGTTGCTTGAACCTACGGATTTGTGTACGCACCTCCTTGATATTGGTTCTGTTGGTATGAAGGCCTTCCACCTTGATAATTCTGGTAGGCTAGTCTTGGAGGAGTGGCCTGGTTGCACTTGATAGTAGTTACTTCATTTGCTAGGTTCCGCAATAATTCTTTTGTCACTCATCTTGTCCTTTGAAGATTCAGATGTAGAAGCAACATTTTGTGGCACGCTTGGATATGTGTACGTAGATTGAGGAGGAGTGGGTGCACTGGTAGATGGCATCTCCTGGGCGGGAACTGACACTTCAGGAAATATGGGCATGATGGGCCAAGGTGGCAACTTCCTAGCATCGATCAAATTGTTCTCTGCCTTGACTGCTACGCTATATGCGTCCAGTAGAGTGGTTTTTTCAAGAGACTAGATCATCATAGAAATGTCAACATTGATGGATTTTAGGTAGAACATGAATGCCAAATTAGCTGGTGGCCGGATAGCAACCTAAATTCTCTAAGAAGTTATGTGAAATTGAGCGTTGAAGTCAGTCATAGCTTCATGAGGAGCCCTCTTTATAGTCGCCAACTGATGGTATAGCAAAGACCTATCTCCATCGTTTGAGAATCTTTCATAAAAAGGATCTCCGAGCTGATCCCAAGTACCAATTGTGTTAGTCGGCAGAATGCGGTACTAATCTAATGATTTCCCTCTGAAAGAGGCTGCGAGCAACCTTAGTGCTATGTTTTGATCTATAACTCCGTGCACCAAAAACACATTTGCCACATCTTGCAGATGTTTGGATGGTGTTCTCGAGCCATCTCCAGTAAATTTAGTATAGCTTTTAGAGCAGAGACTAGGATAGGGGCCCAAACAGTGGGTGCAACTGGTGCTACAAGGGTAATTCCGACATCCCAAGCCACATAATTTTTGTTTGCAACTTGCAACATGGTTGGTCGAGGGATTAGAACATTCATTGGACAAGTTCAAGTTCGTGCTGTTACTAGTGGAGGCACTAACAAGACAGGGTTATTCACTATTTGAGATATAGTAACATGTCGATGGCTCATACACCCTCTTTTGATTTAGGAACATTTAAGTTGTCCCACTGGGCGTGTCAAAAAAAAAGAAACTATTTATGCCAAAAATTGGCAAGGTAACAACTTTTATGGGAAACTCAGTTAAAGGGGGGACCTATTGCACTAAATTGAGTGACCTTTGGATTTTTAAAGAAGCCAACTTCTTCTATAATTTGGGGGCTGGAAAGGGTGGAAGGAAACAAATTTAAAATTAGATCTAATCTAAGGCGATGCGCCAAGAAGTAGATATGGGCACGATAAACCTATTTGTTAGATATGATTTAAGGGTCATTCAACAATCTACTATGTCCTAGAATCATAGAAATCAAAATGGAAACCTGAATAACTCAATCAATGACATAAAATAACCTCCATACATTTACTGAAAGAAGAGTCAAAGACATGATTTGAATCAGTAAGCTTATATTGAAATTATAGAAGTTTACGAACAAACTACTCAATACAAAGATGACACAGTATAGAGCTTTATCAAATAATCAAGAAACAAAAAGGCCGAACAATGGCACAGTCTGTGAATCTTATACAATAAGCTAAAACAATACAAGAGGCATGGTGTCTTTCCATAAATTTTTCTATAAATTCTGAACATTAATTCGAAAGAAGAAGCAATATTTATAAGTAAAATCCCACCGCCTGGCGGGCTAGTAACGGAAAAGGTTCCCCGATCATGAGCAATGATGCACACAATAATGATTTCCCCCAGCTGTTACAACAGAAAAATATTTGAGCCATGAACGTGGTCGCCCTCGAGCCAGATGCATCCCCTGCGAGTGATGGTAGTCGTCCTAACAGAACATAGTGCCAACATGTGTCGCTCACTCATGATGACAGTTAGAACATGTGGCAATCATGGTGACATCGTTGCTTTCTCCCTACTCTTGCACGATGAAGTCCTTAAAAGATCCATGTGGCAATAGGTTGAGGCCTGTGGTTCATTCCTCCCTCGTTGCGGTGAAGATTTATGCGGTGAAGACACGTGGAGGCACGATGGGAGTAGTTAGAAAAGCGAAGGAAGAAATCCCTTTGAAGAGTGCCTGGCGGACACATGGCGGTAGTCGGACGAAGCCTTTGCAAAAGGAGCCCAATGATATTCAACAGATGAGGTATGTGTCGGTACTTAGCAAAAATAAACATCACCCAAAGGGATCTTGGGAAAATCTATATTCACAGTACCGTTTAATTATGATCCACCATGTCAAGTTATTATGTCACCTTGATAGCTTCCCAATCCAAACATATTTGGTTTTGACCTTATTACAAAGACACGCTTGATATCCTATAACAAACTAGACATGTCACTTCTTATGATAAGAATTAATAGCATGCTAGTAATAATAATTAGACATGTTACTTATTGAAATAGGAAATAATAACATCAACAAGGTGTAGAAACATGTTGTGTATGGTAGTTTTGTACAAGGCTAAGGGATTTATATAATGGGTGGTGGTCATAATTGAATAGATTCGAAGGGTGTTGACCAACTAAAGGAAAATTAAAAATATATATATATTATATTTTTAAGACTAGGTTGAACAAAAAAAACATTTTAACGATTGCAAGGATTAGATGATTGAGTGGCCCTAGATTTCAACACGGGATGTCATGAGGATAAAAATGTAATGAGGTGTTTTGAATGTCCTTTTGATAGGAAGTTTTCATGGGGAGTAGTATTTTCCCATTGGTAAACCAAATTAAGAAAGTATTCACAAGGAGTTTTTAAGATTTGAGAGTGAACCTAAATGGTGTTTTTCAAGGCATAATACAAACCTCTCTAGTGGAGCTATGGTTGGAATTGGTGTATGCTCCCATCTAGTATGTGACTTGCAAGGGAAGGAATACATATATTTATAATTCTCACCTTCATTTACTAGTGTATTTTGAGACATCAAAGAATCATGAATGTTTACATATTCTTTATTCATTTTTTTGAGAAATGTGTCTAAAAATAAGAAATGGGAAATTCAAATATCTAGCTCAACATGAGTTAATTAAGTTGTTGGTAATGGATGCCTTGAAATAAAGACAACTAAAATTAACTTGGAAAGTGTTCCTTGCAACACTTAGAACAAAATAAGGAGATGTCACAAAGGAACATGACTATACCCTTTGTAGTGGTAAAATAAACTAAACTCCAAAAACAACTTACAACTCTTGCATTTATAAATTAGAAAATAAATTACATCAATTATAAGAACATGAGATTTAATTACTTAACTTTAAATATGTATACATGTAATTTTTCTATAAAATTGAATTGAACTAACATTGAAGTCAAATTTATAATTATTTTTCTTTACTTGAGTTAACAACAAAACATGAGGAGTTATTTCTCCTTCAATCATAGCTTTTCTTTTATACATGATTGCATTCATCTTTTACAAATGTAATAGACATAAAACCAAGTGTCCACATCTGAATAATACCATAAAGTCTATGTTTTGAACATGTACAAACAATATATCTCTACCAAGCTACATGGAGGGAGAGCATCATTTGAGTACTTTACCTCAAACCAAATACTGGTGGTCCCACACACACCTTTCAACTAGAAATGGCCCTACCCTTCAACAAGGGTGATAGACCTTGGTAGTTGTCATAATACCATACCAATCCAAAACTAAGTGTATGCATGCTATACTATCACATATAATTCCCATGCATCCCATAGATCCGTCTAACTACATGGCCTCTTACTTGAATGCAAACTAGTAGACATGTGTGAACTAACAATGCACACAACAATACATTAATTAATTGGTCAAAGTTTTCAATATAATTGCATTCCTATTATGGATATGTGTGTCACATATTCACACACTACTATCTCTTATTTAACTTGAAATACACATCATTAATAAAATAAGGAATAAACTTAGACAACACTAAATTACATTCATAAATCACCATAAAAATACTAATTTTAAACATATCTAGTTTCTAATAAGTTTCATTGTTTAATTCGTGACTTCACTAATTTAAGCTTATTTAAATTTTGCATACAAATAAAAATAACTTAAATGACTACTCGCAAAACATACCGCTCTCCAAGGCCAAGGAAGTGTTTTGAATTCTGATACTGGGGAGGGAGATGGAGACAGAGATGAGGATGATGATGGTGCCTCTGGTTCGTGTTTTCGTGTCCTTCTATTGGCTTTTGGACGGATGGGTGTGCGGAGGAGGTTATTTAGGTCTCTGTATTGCTTTGCTCGAGTGATTCTTGGGAATGATCTGCAGTGTGCTTTGGTTCTGAAGCGTCCCATCTCTGTCAGCTTTGTTTGCTCGCCTTTGCTAGGGGAGTTGGATTCTGAGGATGGCGTTCCTATTTTAGCATTGCTATTTATCGACAACTTGGAAGGCGTTAGTTGGAGAATGTTGGTGGTTGTTCCAGTTTTCTGCGAAGTTAGGGTGTTGTGTGCCCTTCGGGCCTGGGCTGTCTTTGGCCCAGGCGTCTCTTTGCTTTCGTCCATGCAACCTAGGTGTGTTTCGTTGCTCTTTGTGACCTCTCTCTTTGTTGCTTTGGAGGCCTTTTGGTCTGGATTATCTTTGTTGGTGCCTCTCCTGGACTTAGTTTTTGTCTTTTGGTTGTGGTTCTTGGAGGGTACTGGGCTTATCTTAGTCTTTTGGCTTTGCGACTGTGGTCTCTCCATTGTTTGGGATCGAGTTTTGTCGTGGGATTCTTTCCTAAGAATGATTGTGATCTGCCTTTCTCCTCGGTTGGGTGGATGTGCTCCAGTTTAGTGTTGCAACCCATATTTCATTTTCTCCTTGATGGGGACTTGGGTTTGGTGGTGGTTGGTGGTTTTTTTTGGTGCTATGCCCTTCGTTGGAAATGGGGATCTTGCTCTGCTCTCTCCTGTTTGTCTTCCCTTTGGTGCTTGTGCTTGGCTGGTGGTGCCTTGTGTCTTTTGGTATCTCTGGTGCGTCCTCTTCCTTTGCTAGTTTGAGGAGATTGGGTTATTTTTGTAAGTTCCCTTGGTGGTTCAGGAGACCCTACTCTATTTCGATGTGGTGGGTTTTGTGCTTCAGAAAGGCTTCCTGGTTGGTGGAAGTGGTTGTTTTGGTGCTTGTGTTTGGTTGGGGGAGGGGGCTATGCCTTGCATTGGTGTTGCTTGTCTCTCTCTCTGTTATCAGTGTGGTTTGGAGATGCCTTTTTCCCTTTTGTGGGCTTGATTCTTTTTTGCCTTGAAGGGGTTCCTTTGTGGCTTGTTGTGGGTTTTCTATTTGTGGGGGTTCCCCTAGTTTGTTGGTTTCCCCTTATGGTGGATAGTGCTTTTTCTAAGGAAGGAGTTGAGGGTTATACGATGTTTTGGGTTGATTATATTGTTGGTTGGGATGTTTTTGTGTTTCTTCTGTCTGGATGCCTTGGGAGGATGTATTTTCTTGTTCTACTGGAGTTCTTGCTTGCTGCCATGTTCAACAAACATTGTATTCAATAGAGGTGAATATTGCTCCTATTAAGGTGGAACCCTCTCGTATTGAGGTGGAGCTGGAGGTTGTAGAGATGGTGGGAAGTGCTTCTCTCCTTTGTTGGTTCCTTTTGAGGCGGAGTGTGCTTGCTCTGGAGGGAGGTTTGTTTGATAGTTCTAGTCCACACTTCTTCCTCTCTTATAGAGGGGAGCCCCATCATTTTGAGTTAGTTTCAGAGTTAGTGTCTAGTTGGTTGGTGCAATTTGAAGAATGTATCTCTACAACAATTTGTGATTCTTACCCCTCTTTTGGTGGAAATCTGTTAGGCTCAGTTTTGTCTATTTTGAGTGAAAGGTCTACTGCAAGTGGTTTGTGGCTTGGTTGTTTTAGGTAATCTTTAGGGCTTGTTGTGTTGTGGTTTGTTTCTTGGCTCATGGATTTGTTAGTCTATCTTTGACTTAGGACTGCTATTGGTTCTGAGTGTTCTAAAACTCATAGTTATCTGGTGACCAGGTGTTGTTTGTTACTTTGTTGTGTTACTATGGTACTTTTGTTGGTGTTGTTTCTCTATTTCGCTAGAAAAGTTTGATACTTTTCTATTTGAAAGTGTCCTTTTTTTAGCTCTGTAAAAGGTTCTTGGTCCTTTCAAAACCTTGCTTACCTTATAAAAAACATACCACTCTCCAACATGGGTTATTATAGATATATGCACAACAACCCCTTCACCTAATCAAACTACCATGAGTACTTACATAACAATCTACTCACTTGAACCAATTGTTATGGGTATTCATATAATAGTCTATTTCAATGGACAATATATTATGAAACATTTTTAATTCTGCTATATAAATTTTAGAGTTGTAGTTATTCAAAAGTAGTTATTTCAAATATATATAAAATTACTCATAAAACATTTTGCACAATTGGTTACATTATGCATAGTTCTCTAAGAGCTTTTATTTTAACTTATACCTTAACACTTAAACATATATTTATAAACAAACCACACCAAGATTATTTGATCATAAAAAAGTATAACGCAACAAATAGTTGGTTCTTAGATTAAATCGTATACATAGGTATATACATATCCATTTACATCCTCACAAAATCATATATATAAATATATAATTTAATGATTATATAATACCAATATATTTTTTAACCAACATAATACAATTGTTCTAGAGTTTAAAGGAAAAATAATTTAAACCAATTACAATTATAAAAGGTAGGTCTATCAACGTCACCCAATGTAACCAAAATAGAAGCCTTCTCCACAATTATCAAAATAGGGTACAACTAGGTCTAATTGTCTTAAGCCAAAGTACACAACTCATTATGGGTCATGACTATTTTATATAATCAATAATAACTGTAATAACCAAGGTAAAGACCAAAATGAAAGTCGATTGACCTTTCATCTTGTTTAAAAATTTACCACTAATGTGACTAGTCACTAAGAGATGTATTAGAAATAAAACCAATCTAGGATAATTCATATTAACCTATACAATCATCAATGACTATAAAATAATAGTTATAAACTAATATTATGAGTTAGATTGTTACATACAAACTAAGCCCAAAATTCTAATACTATTTTCTTTTTTAGAATAGTTATACTAGAGCCATGACTATAAAACATATATTCACACAAAAGGATACAACTATTATAGGTCGAATGACCCAATTTTTTTTTAACAAAGCTATAATTGATCAAACTAAAATACTATTGCTATGAAATATAGTCACAACAATATGAAATAGAGTCACTTCTTTCTAGAGAATCAATATCCACGTTGTAATTATTTACAACACATTGTGAGATAGAGTAAAATTTCCTCCATAACTCTTTCCATGGTAGCTTTAGACTATCATAATTCCAAAGTTGTTGTGGTTGTTTCAAAGCTTCCTGAGGCATGGCATAGCTTTTCATTTTCCATGGAATCTATCTACTGGAGCATCTCTTGCTGCCTTATTTTCACATAAATGAACCTTTCCATCACAATCATTAGCAGCAAGTATATATAATTAATTAATTAGGATAGTAGATAATTCATCACATAATTACATTAATACCATCATGGAAAGGGTTATAGGTGGTAAAGGGAGGGTAATTTTGTTTAAATTGTAAGGCCAATATTTATACCTCATCACTATCTTGCTTGATAAGGTAGGTCTAAATGCTAAACATTCCTTTTCATAAAATTCTCACTTATTTATTTTCATAATACACATGCACATAAGTACATATTCACATACTCAAGGATTAATTTGATTATTATTGTATTTTTGCATTTTTCCTTTAAATGCATATCTTGACTATGAGAGACTTTAGAGTTCATTCATATGTTAGCATATGTTTTTTTATTTAAAAGGGATACATCAAAGGATATATATACACATATACTTATATAAATAGACAAGATTTAAATATCCACACTACTATCCCTTTTTAATGTTAACATAAGCATAAATACTTTGAAACAAATATTATTAGCCTAGGTTAAGCAACAAGGCTAAATTTTTATTTTTGTTCCTCCTTTTTTGGCAGTTGTTTTGTTGATGTTTTATTGTGTGTTGGCTATTTGTTCATTTGTGTGGTTATCTTTTGAGATGACTATCTTTTTTGTAAAGGGTTTTGGGGCCCCTTCAAAACCTGCTTTATCTCTAATAAAAAACAAGACTAATATACCAATAAAAATAAAACTACAAGGTTCAACATGGTTTGAACCAACAATATGAATGTAAAACCACAACCACTCTACATTTATAAACCATTGAAATATGCATCAACTACAATAACAATTATAACACTCTAAAGGTCATTTCAATTTCACACAACCATATTGACATGTACACACTTCACCAACCAATTAAATGCATTCAATCCAACACAACACCCAATGAATGACTATATGCACTTAACATACACATGATCTATAATATGTGTTATATAGTGTAAAAAAATTCTTAGAATCATGGTACCCTTGCCTCTTATCCTTGATATTTCACTCTCTCAAATGATGTTCTCCCTCTTTGAACGTGAGGGGGAAACTATCCCTACATCCACCTCATAACCACAACATAGTAGTTATTACATAACTTCATATCAATCATGATTATTAATCAACAATAGTCTATATAAATTATTGTAATAAATATGAAATAAATGTATCATATCATCCAAGAAGATATAAGTGATCTTTAAAGGATAAAAAAAATACATAATCAAAATGGTGTAATCATTTTTAGGAAGTACATAAAAGACATAATCAAGAAAACATTCATCAATATATCATTGATCATTCTTGTGATAAAGGAAAAAATGTATCCAAAAATATAACCAACTAATTAATTACTCTAAAACTTTCATCTAAGTTAGGTAACCAAAATGGACTGTGACACCCTTAGCCAAGATACAAGTATGAATATAGATAACATGTATCCTATAAGTATTGGTCTAAGAGATGAATTATGGTATGCAACAAGAGAGTAGGAAATGAAGGAGGTGACAAATTTGATAGAAGAATATGAATCTAAAGATGAAGAGCAAGAAAAAATACTCCTTCAAAATAAAATTTAAGGTCATTTATGAGACTTGATAATTTAGCATCTATGATCAATAGACAAGCTACAATATATGAGAAAGAAGGTCAATTTGATTTTGAGGTGAAGATTTTATAGGAAAATGTGTCATGGAGCACTAAAAAAAGTATACTTATAGATAGAGATTTTGTGATGGGTAAACTTGAAGTAAAAATGCTCATAATTCCTCTCAAGGGCTAAATTTTTAGTAATTCTTAATGGATCCCCCACAGGTTTCTTCAGTGCTTCTCAAGGTGTAAGGAAAGGGGATCCTCTCTCCCCTTTCTTGTTTATCATTATGGCAGAGACACTGAGCAGATATATTATCAAAAAACATACTTTTGGTTTATGGAAAGGGATTCATATTGAAAACACAAATTTAGTAGTTACTCACTCTCTTTTTGTAGATGACACAAATTTATTTGGAGAAGCAACATTGGAAGAAGCAAATCAAATTAATGAAGTTTTAAATAAATATTCCTCGGCATCAAGTCAACAGATAAATGCCTCCAAATCAAAAATCCACATTTTCAATACAAGTGAGGTTAATGAGAAGAAGTTACTCAATATTTTGGGATTTCAAAAAGCAACTTTGTCGTGTTCATACCTAGGGTTACCTTTCTTTGCAGGACCAAATAAAGCATCATATTGGGTTAAAGTAATTGAAAGGCTTAAATCAAGGATATCGATATGGAAGGCTAGGTGGTTGTCTCTAGCTGGCAGAATTTTATTAGTTAAAGTTGTGCTCTCTTCAATTCCTAACTACTTTCTTGCAATTTTAAAGGCTCCAAAGTCCGTTATTGTAGAAATGGAGAGTGTGATCAAAATTTTCATTTGGAAAGGCAAAATGGATGATCAAAAGAAGGTGCCTCTAATAGCCCTTGAAGCTATGTCTCGAGAAAAATCTCAAGGAGGGCCGGGTATTTTGAACCTCTCAAAGCGAAATAAAGCTTTTGGTGCAAAGCTAGCCTGGAAAATGTATGTTAACCCATAGGCCAAATGGTGTCAAATAATGCAAGGAAAATATTTAGACAGCATGGATCCCACAAGAATCTTTACAATTGCTAATCCACCAAAAGGGTCAGCTATTTGGAACTTTCTGATTTCTTGTAGGAAACTTCTAGTTTCATATATTTTGTGGGAGGTAAATAATGGCGAAAGTGTTAATTTTGGATGGACTCTTGGAATGGTAATCCTCCATTGCAGAATAATTTAGATCTTCTTCCATTAATGGAATCTCTAAAGGTTGCTTAGGGAGAATGTTTGTTGAAATATGTTCATTCGGTTGATCCTCTCTCAGGTAAGGTAACATGGAAGAAAATATCAGATCCTTCCCTATCCCCTCTTCAGTGTAGTGCTCTTTAGAATATATTGGAATCTAGAATGGTATATCTTTCCTCGAAATTAGACAAATTGATATGGGACCCTTCAAGGGATGGAAACTACACGGTAAGTCAAGGTTGTAAGGTTTTAAATCAAAATTTAGGGCATCTTCTTTCCCAGAGGGCTTACTCATTTTGTTGGGATAGTAAAGTCCTACCCAAGGCAGGAAGTTTTGCATGGCTAGCTTTGAGGAAGCGTATCTTAACTAGTGATCGGCTAGCTAATTTAAAAATAGCAGATCCTTTTATGCGTCCCTTGTGCAATGAGGAGTTTGAGGATGTTGATCACCTATTTATACGTTGCAAGTTTGCACAACACTATCGGGAATTTATTCTTAATAAGATTATTTTTTTTCGCTCCCTTACCAAATTCTTTGTGGGACTTGTTCCAAAGCTAGCCAATTCTCTACAAATCTTCATTCTTTGCTTGCATTTGGAGAATTGTGCCAACCCTAGTAATTTTGAATCTTTGGTGGGAGAGAAACTTGATAATTTTTCAGGAAAGTATCCTCTTCAAATGATGTTGTGAATATTAAAATTGAGAATGCAGTCTCTGAGGCAGTAAATGCGAGTGTCCATGAAACCAAAGACATAAACTCTTCCTTTACCAACTGGGATAATAATATTTTTTAGAATTGGAAGTATGTAAAATTACCTTTTCTAGGTAGCCAATTGCAATTGAAACTGGATAAGTGTAATAGAAAGCATGTAAAATGGAAGGCCCCCCCAAGATGGTTTTATAAAGTTGAATTTTGATGGTGCTTCGAAAGGAAATCTAGGGGAATTGGGGGCGGGTATTTTCTTGCATGAATCACAAGGTAAGGTACTAGCATTATCTTCAAAATATCTTCACAGAGGCTCTAATAATCTAGCTGAATCAAAATATTTACTAATCAAGATGGAAATGGCTTTGGAGATGGGTATTGAGAACCTTCATATTGAAGGAGATTCCCTACTGATATTCAATGCTTGTAAAGAAAATAAAATTAAAAATTGGGGTCTTCAATACATTCTTCAAAGAGCATGGATTCTTCTTGATAAGTTCCAAAATTATATGATTACACATACTTATAGAGAAGAAAACAATCTAGAGATTATCTAGCTAATCTGGGTAGCTCAAAGCAGGAATTACATATTTTAGTTGATCTCTCTCTGCTTGTAGATTATCCCCATATAGTAGAATTTGTTGATCAGGATGCCCATCATATCAAGGATCGGGCAAGTTCGTAACCCTAAAAGAATGATTTTATTTTGACGAGTATGGTTGGATTTTCAAATATTATGCTGAATAGGAAAGGGCAACTTAAATAATTCAGTTTGTTGCTAATATTGGTATTGCCATGTAATATATACGACCTAGGCTATCATAGTCCATTCTTTTGAAAGGTAATGACCTGTCACCTAGTGGCGCTTGTGCGGCCCCATTGGTACCTCCAAGGTATCATCATTGCTCTAGTGGGAAATGTGCAATTCTCATGGCCTTGTGATGGGACAGGTCGTTTATTACATTGCAAAATACTATCACATTTATTTTTGCCACCTTTCCAGCAAATGATGGAGTTTCCCATGACAGTGAGCTCAAGGTACTTGCAAATGTGTGGAAGTACTTTGCATTTATCTCTTGTAGAAGAATGTGCGATTTCGCACGAGCCAACATATTACAAAGGATTTATTTCATTAATTTATCCATATTTGCTTTCAACTATCATTATGCCTTCCAAAAAATGTGCATCATTATTATTGGGCTCATTAGGCTTTAAAAGTGCATTTTAACTTTATTTTCACTCACACAATTTCAAGCTCTTTCTGGAAGTGTCATCTATTAGTGTGATTCATATTGGGCCTTTGATGCATTATAGAGGTGACATGGCTCTCCGCCCATTGAATTTAAGAATTAAATTTTCTGTTTAGCCTTGAGAACAATTGTTTGAGAATAGCCTTTCTCAAGAGGATCTCAACCTTATATTTAAAATAGACTGTATGAGAGATGAGGATTCGGTACGATTGGTGCTTGGCATGGAGGTCACTAGTCCAAGAGCTCGCCGATTAATATTTCCATCCCAAGTTTTATCTATGTTCTTATCCAACATTATGGATTTGCTTCAGTCTTTGAAGGAATTAGAGATAATTGTAAAGAAATTTGTGAATCCCCAGTTTATAGATAAGAATGCTTTACTATCTGTGGTGCAAGATTATAATTTTTTTAATGGGGAGGGATATATTGGAGGTTTGTTTCCTTGCGAATATGTTAAATTGAGATCAAGGTTTGAAGAAATCTTTGAAGCCATAATATTGGCTCTCCAGTTTAGGAATGGTTATTTGCTTTTAAGAGCCTTAAAGAAACACTGCAAAAATATTTGTGTCCATGGATATTGACATCAAAGAATTTTTTTATGTTGTGTCTCATCTTCGTGATCATGTGCAGCATCTGCCATTTAGTTCTCTTGCAGGAACAAAGGAAAAAATTGATTATGACTCGGGTGTTCAAGCCCCAGGTGAAAATCATGGGCAACCATTTGTGGAAAGCTCAAAAGTTGTGAACCAGGGCTTAATTGCAAGGGCTCGTATAGAGCATGCAGGCCAAGCAGAAAAGAAGATGGCTCCATTTGCTGGGTATGATTTCTTTGCCAAAGATATGCCTCTCTTCGGTCATGTTGAAGCGCAGGATGAAAATTCAACTTGCGCAAACTGTATGGAGGAATAATTTGCGCAAAGTGCATGGAGAAATTTTTCTTTTGCCAGTTGATAAATATTGCACTTTGTTGAAATTGAATTTTGGCACAGCTGTTTCATTTTGTAGAGGCTGGATATGTGCATATATGTAAATATGCCTCCCTAATGAATTATTTGTGTATTGGGTACTTCAGTCGGGTAAAGTTTAGGTTGGTGGTGCTAATCTTTTGAAAAACCTGATATGGGTCCCCAATTTGGAATGAATTTGTAAAATTCTGTGGGATAGTTTTTGTAATCTTTTGGAAGGACTTGAGTCATATATTTTGTAAATATTTGGGCTATAACTAGAGGTTTTCTTCTTGGTTCTTTCCTGTCGGTATGCCCTTAGAACCAGGATTTTGTATACTTTATTTTATATATATTAATATATTACAGTGGCTTGCCACTTTTGCTTAAAAAAAATGCTCGTAGAAAAAGATTATGTGGTAGGTGAAATTGAATTAGTGATACTTTTAGCAAAGGCATTAATGAAATATTAGGGAAAATAAGTTATGGATCTTATTGTTTAATATATTGAAGAGGATGGGTCTACAGTAGTGGTTAATGAGTATATTATAGGTCTAATGGAGTTAGAGCATACTTGTTAGCCAATTAGGAAACAAAAAGAGGAGATAAGGGAAATTAAAAAATAACTATAGAATTAGAAGTTACTATAATGTAGATAAAGGAAAAGGAAATAACTCTTGTGTAAGAACATGAAATAAACTTGGGAAAATATTAAAATATGATTGGTCCATTATAAATAAATCAAAAGGAAAAATTGCATCAATTAAGAAAGGAGAAACAAGATCAAGAAAATTTGAATTAGGAAAGTTGGGTTTTGACTTGGATATGTTCAAATAATTTCAATACTTGCCACTAAAATACTACAATGGGAGCCCCTTTCATGAGTGTATGCATTATGGCTATAGGAATAGTTTTACAAGCTATAGGTACACAGACTATTTGAAGGATCATCATAAAACCTAAATACACATGTAGCATTATTTGAATTTTATTTACAAAGTGAAGTTGTGATACAAAAGAATCTATTGTGTGAGTTGTGTTTGCATTATTTTGTTTTAACTAACAATAAATACTAGAAAACTATTTTTTACATAGGATGTGCACAAATTTAAGCATTTTGAATTTTTTTCCACGGATAAATAGAAATAAAGTTGGAGAAGAAGAGGTATGACAACATGAAGAGAGATGTAAATATTATAATAAGAGGGAAATATAATTTGGAGAGGGAAGTGTTTTATAATTTATATAGATTTATGATTAATATAGAAACCATGGAGATATTGAAAGCAACTCAGGATAAAGTGATTGAGTTGGTTGAACCTAAATAATAGATATCATTATAAGGATTTATTAGATGAACTCACACTAAAATTGAAATGAAAATAATCCCTAGGCTATCCAATCTTTATCTAGCTATTATAAGGAAAATATAATATTAGGGGAATGAAGGAAAAATATATTTGGTTAATTGGCCTCAAGTGGTACCCTTCTATAATTTGGATGATTATACTAGGGTAGCAAGAAAACCAAAAATATGTAGATATAGTGAAGTTTATACATAACATTGTAGGATGCATAGAGGATAAGGGTGAAAGGAATAATAAAATGAAATTAAAGGAAAGAACTAATCCAATAAGAATTTTTTTGAAAACAAATATTACCATCCAAGATGAAAACCAAGAGAACCAAGAGCATAAGCACCAAATATCCAAGAGAAGACACAATATTTTGTAAGAGGGAAAAACCAAAGAAAAAACCCCAATATTATGAAGATGGCATAAAGCCTAAAGAATATTACAAAGAGAGAATGAGAGAGAGAGAGATCAAGAATAGAATGCTTCATGTGAAGAAGGAGAGAAGCTCCTCCAATAAATAGAGGTGAGAAAGGAGTTGCATAAGTAACTCCCATGTCTATGCATGCCACCTTTCATAATCCCATTAGTGACTTTAACAAGTTGGCTCATAGAAATATCTATTCCTATCAATCTATGCTAGTAGAGCTTCAAAGTCTCATATATGTTATCCAATTTTTTCTTGCAACTTTGACAATCATCAAGGTTTTCCTAATTTCTCCAAATTCTCCACTCTAACCTATAAATATTTAATATCAACATAATAAGTTTGAATGGGGTCATCTTCATAAGTGTATTGTTTTCTTTATCACAAATTTCCTTGGTCACATCAAAATCACTATTGATATAGGAGCATTTGGGTGCATGAGCAATCCTACACACCAAAAAAAAATGTTTTCTCTAGTTTTCATTTTGGTTGTGTTTTGTTGTTTGCTCTTGCAGGCATGTTTTATTTTTAAATTTTTTTTCTTCTCGAGCTCCCTAAAATTGAATTTGAAATTCGTAGGGTTGATTTTTCAAATTGAATTTGGGATAAAAGTGCCAAGAATTAATGATTTTTGGGAATTATAGTGTTGCACAAAACCCCACACTTAGGCATGAGGATACCATTTTTGGCATCTATAACTCCTTAGAATTTAAAATAATTAAAATTGTTGGTTAGGAATTGCATGAGAGAGTGGAAATTCCTAACATATGAGAGGAAGATAATGCAGCTGAGGAGTTAAGGAAAAAGTTGTGCCCAGGTGAAAGAAGACAGGAAAAAGAGAGAAAATAGAATAAATTAAAGAGTTTTGAGGCAATAGATACCTTTTGAACTAGGTTGGAACATCCAAGATGGTTGTATCGGTGTTTTGTGGCTACTTTTACTGTTGTAGGTGTTGATTTGAAGTCATTGGAATTAGATTTGAAGTTCTTGATTGAAGAAGTTTTTCTGTAGAAATATTTTGGCATGTTTTGTTTTATTTTGAAGATGCTATTGTAAACATTGAAAAATTGTCAGTAAAATCCAATTTATTCTTGAATATTATTCATTTTAGTTGTTGGTTAATCTTTAGCTTGAGATTTTAATGGTCACAAGAAGATTTTAAGGAATTGGTGTCCTTGTTGAATGTGAGTGCTACAACAATTGACAATCCCATAGGATTCTCAATTGTTGAGTTGCATCAATTGGTGTCAGAGTAGGTAGATTGAAGGGAGCATGAAATATAGAGGATGAGGTAGAGAAAAATCCACACAAGGAGAAGAAAATCCAACAGTTATGGAGATGCTAAGAGGAATCATTACAAGTCTAGAAGCCATAGAAACATCCCAAAGAAGAAGAATTACTATTGGAGATGTTACTAAGGAGGAAGAGGAAGCACCAAAAGTTGTAGAGGTAGGAGGGGGATATGCACAAGATGATAGATTCCTACAATTTTTTTCAAAGCTAGGAAGTAAGCCAAGGATGGATCTACCAAGGTATAGTGGAATTTTGAATCCAGAAGAACTCATTGATTGGATTGTAGATATGGATAAGTATTTTGATTTAGATTTTGTTGAAGAAAAAATGAAGGTGAAATATGCTTGCACAAGAATGAAGGGACATGCATCCCTATGGTGGGATCGATTGCAGATCGAAAGACAAAGAAAAGGAAAGGAAAAAATTAAATCATGGGATAAGATGGTCACATAGTTGAAGGCTAATTTTTTTCCTATAGACTATCACATTAGTTTATTTAAGAGACTACAAAATATGAAACATAAGGATTTAAGTGTCATGGAGTACACAAAATAATTCTAAAAATTGGGCATTTGACTTGGGCATGTTGAAGATGATGAAGAAAATTTTTCAAGGTATGTGAATGGGTTGTGGATTGCTATCTAAGATGAACTTAGTATGGTCATGATAAGAACAATGGAGGAAGCCTACCAATATACTCTCAAGAAAAAGAAAAATTTGGTAAGAAAGAAACAAGGTAATTCCAAAGGTAGAGGAGAACCTTTAAGAGGTAGAGAACAAATAAATAGTGGAAGAGGACAACCATTAAAGGAAGAAGAATCAAGCTAGTCTCAAACAAATTATAGCTCAAATGCAAGGGAAAGAGGATATTTTTCAAGAGGAAGAGGTGAAACTTCAAGGGGAAGAGGAGAATATGGAAGAGGAAAGGGATTTTCAAGGGTGTTTTTTAATTGTGGAGAGGTGGGTAACAAATAGACCCAAAAGATGGATAAATTATTATGTTAAAGAAATTTCTCTTAAAACTAGAGAAGGAGCAGCAAGAATCGACACAAAGGAGGAGTTTATTCAATACCATTTGTATATCCCAAGGAAAGTGTTGCACCATAGTTATGGAAAACAATAACACAAATAATTTGGTGTCATGGGAGATGGTTGAGAAGCTGAAATTGGAGAAAACATTGCACTTGGATCCATACAAGGTTACTTGGTTGCAAAAGGAACATCAACTCCTAGTAAGTGAGCAATGCTTGGTGAATTTTTAGATTGGTAATTATAGAGATGAAGTAATGTGTGATGTGATGGCCATGGATGCTTGCCATATCCTCTTGGGTAGGCCATGGAAATATGAATGAAAGGCTATCCATGATGGTGAAGCAAATACTTACACTATAGTCAAGGACAAGAAAAGATATGTTATGAATCCACTGAAGGACAAACAAAAGGAAGAGGATAGAGATACACGGGTATACATAATCCCGAGGGAAAAATTATTGAAAGAAGTATAAAAGGAAGAAATATGTTATGCATTTAATCCTAATCCCGAGGAAGTTGAGACATCAAAGGAGGGTCAAGAAAAACCCATAGAGATCAAAGATATGTTGCAAGAATATGGTGATATTTTGATGAATGAAGCACAAAAACTATTCCTTGGTAAGTTTGCAATTGCTTATTTAGATAAAATTTTAGACCATTTGAAACATGTGAGAGATATTTTACAAAAGTTAAAGGAAGAGAAGTTGATGGATAGCCTTAAGAAACCTAGTTTTATGAAAGAGAAGTTAGAAACAAGCACTAAGAGGTACAAAAAGTGTGTTGATCAAAGAAGGAGAAGACAAAAATTTGAGGAGGGAGACCTGATTTTAGCTCATCTACGAAAGGGGAGGTTCCCACAAGGAACAAGTGGGAGTGTTTAAAATTTCCATGACACAACACAAAGGGTGCAACAAATACCAAAAAAGAAGAATAAGGAAATTTATTAAATGATGGATTCTAGGACAATTGGGAAGACACGGGGCAAATAATACAAAAAATATTTAATCAAATGGAAAGGAAAGAAGATGGAGAAGGCAACATGGGTTGCAACCTCAGAGCTTTAGAGGCTTGTAATTCTAAATCCACATGAATGTTCATGAGCTCTCACTCATGAAACATTCTTTCTTACCCAAGTTGTCTAATGTAGGAGCATCTAGGTGCACAAGAAATTTGGTACACAAAAAAATGTTTTCTATAGTTTTCTTTTTGGTTGTGTTTTGTTGTTTGGTCTTGTAGGCATGTTTTATTTTTAAATCTATTTTCTTCTCCAACTTCCTAAAGTTGAATACAATTTGTAAGGCTGATTTTTCAAATTGAATTTGGGATAAAAGTGCTAAGAACAAATGATTTTTGGGAATTATAGTGTTGCAGAAAACCCTACACTTAGGCAAGAGGAGGTGATTTTTGGCATCTATAACTCATCTTAGAAATTAAAAATCTACATTAAATTGAGAGTGGAGGAATATGGGCACCTAGTGGAGGGGATAGTGGA
Organism: Sequoiadendron giganteum; assembly: GCA_007115665.2. Taxonomy (NCBI): domain Eukaryota; kingdom Viridiplantae; phylum Streptophyta; class Pinopsida; order Cupressales; family Cupressaceae; genus Sequoiadendron; species Sequoiadendron giganteum. The sequence continues at coordinate 430,931,645 of CM021101.1, read as the reverse complement.
ACGAAATAATTTATAAAATAATTAAAATTGTTGGTCAGGAATTGAATGAGAGAGTGGTAACTCCCAAAAAAGGAGAGGAAGATAATTCAACTGAGGAGTTAAGGAAAAGGCCATGTCCAGGTGAAGGAAGACATGAAAAAGAGAGAAAATGAAATAAATTGAAGAGTAGGTACCTGTTGAACCAGGATGCGACATCTAATAGGGTTGTATATGTGTTTTGTGGCTGCATTTATTGTTATAGGCATTGATTTGAAGTCATTGGAATCAAATTTAAATTTATTGATTGAAGAAGCTTTCCTATAGTAATATTTTGGCATGTTTTGTTTTATTTTGAAGATGATATTGTAAACATTGAAAACTTGTTAATAAAATCTGATTTATTTCTAAATCTTATTCATTTTAGTTGTTGGATAATCTTTAGATTGAGCTTTTAATGGTTGCAAGAATTTTTTGAGGAATTGGTGTCCTTGTTGAATGTGAGTGCTACAACAATTGACTATCCCATACGATTCTCAATTTTTGAGTTGCATCAACTATTATCATCATTAGTAGTCTCATATTCTTCCTCACCACCAACCACGTAATCCTCTAGAACAACATTAAGAGTCACCTAATTAGAAGGGGAAAGGGATTGGGAATCATCCTTCCTTATGAAGAGATTGAGAATCCTCATTACTAGATTTAGGTAGAAAATTGGTACCTTCATCATTATTTTCCTCAATATTCTTCTATTTAGAAAAAAATTCCCCCCTACACATATTTTGGAAAGTTTCACCAACTATCTCTCCCTCAAAGAAACAACCAAATCCTCCTTGGTGGTCTATTTGTTAGAGAAATCAATCACAGTATCAACAAACATATTGGAAACACCTTTAGTAGAACCCTGGGCAACACCTTTAGCAAAACCTTTGGCATAAACCTTCATCATACAAGCTTTAATTACCTTTGAGGGGAGAAAAACCTTATCTTCTCCCTTATTTTTAATAGATAGCAAAATGTCTTTAGGTCCAGACACTTTTGTCTTGTTATTTATTTTAGCTCCTTCAAAAACCAAAGGAGTCTTGTTTCTTTTAGAGGAAGGAGTAGATGGGGAGATCATAGGGTTCCTATCTCCCAATACATTTGAATTATAAGGGTTTCAATGCTCCTTAAGATTTTTTTTTCCTTTACCAACCAAACTAGGGTTCTTGCTTTTCTAAACAAGCCTAGTAGGGTTTATGGTAATTGGATTAGCAACATGAAAAGAGTTAAGAATAAAATTATAGAGGTAAAAAATGAGGTCCTAGTGTAGAGGAGGGTAGGCCGGGCTTTATTGCACTTTTCCAAGGAGGATAGGAAAAAATAAGGAAAACTAATATCATTACCATGTTACAAATGATCAAGAAGAGGAAACGATAATCATGAATATTCCTAAATCTACCTTCTAAAGTAAAATTATTGATGAGATGAAAGCTTACCATTGGTCATTGTGTAGGAAAATCTTCTCAATCATACCCATTTTGATGTCTTTTAAAAGTATCTCCCTTTTCAAGAAACTAAATAATAAACTTCTGATAACTCATTTTACTGAGTCTTTGCACCTTCTCCCCTTACAACTAAGACATGTGGAATTTGTAATAATCTCCTTTGAAACCTCAAACTTAACATTGTTGATCGTAACATGACCTTGTTTCCATGAATTGACAAATTGGGTTGTCATTAAATCATCATACCCTCTCATAGATTGAAAGGAGCTAAACCACCCTATTCAAAGATAGCCCACAAATCGGCATTCTTTCTCAGTGATTCATAGGACATAGGTTCAACATGAAGTCTTTGGCCACCCATCATAGCTTGCAACTCAAACCACCATAACTCACCAATTAAGAATGAAATTGGAGAGAAAATTCAAAGAGGGGAATCATAAAGACATATTGGCATCCCCTCCAATAATAATTACCAAAAGTACGAGTTGCTAGATTGTAACAGAAGAACAAGTGTTTAAGTCATAATTATTTGATGCCCTTCTAAAAATCTTTTATCACTTTTGTTGTAGTTTCCTTTATAATCTTTAATACCCACATTCAAAATTTTCATGTCACCTTTAATACATTTTTCATCGCAATCATTAAGAAAAGCATACAACTTAATACGACCCATATTTGAAATGAAGATATCTCTGTTTACTTTCCCCATATGATCATTTTGACATGATCTCAAAAAAATTATACACAAACCACTTTGAAAATCATTAGCTTTCATATTAGGTAACATGAAAGGAATGACTAAACTCAAACTTGATAAAGACCTTGAATTAATTCTTTTCTTATAAAAATAAAGGGAATCATAAAGTATGTTAATCTAGATTTTCACAAAATTTTCTACCTTAATAAATACACACTTGCAATCATTATTTTAATAGTTAAACCACCCTTTGCACCTAAATATATTTCTTATTTCCTAAAGGAATCCTAAATTAAACTAGTAAGATTATGTTTTTAACCACTATGAAATGCAATTGGATTGATTTGTTGTGCCAATTTTTTTATATAAAACATGTAATTGACATCAAGGAAACCTACATATGGAAATATGCACTCAATCGTCTCACGGGCAGTAAGAAAGCCAAGAATAACATCTTCACTAGCTATTTCAAATAATACATCACACTTGACACCATTAAATGCCACTTTTCTCATAGAGAAAAGTCATTATTATACATCACACTTTATGCAATATGGCATTGCATTCTAATGGATAATCCCATGGGGGGAAGGATTTATATGACACATTTATTGATCCCATTGAGATAGATCAAAACAACCTAATTTTGATTCATTTATTAGTTAATCTCTTGAAATTTCTCTTTCACTACATGTTACATATTGTGATTAAGCTATGTTAAAGTTCCTTTATATGTCTTTCACTTGATCTTATGGAAAGGTAGTGTTTGCTTCTTGTGGGATTTTTATCATAGATCTTCCTCATTTGGGGAAAAATTGAGGGGTTTCTATTCAACATACTTTACAACACATTGGAAACTTACGCACGTATGTCCATCTTGAGTATGCATCCTATGCTCACCCCTATATTTTATATATCATTTCATGTTACATACTTAGTAAAATTAATTATAACTTCAAGTTCAAATATTCATACTATTTTTAATCTCTCTCTCTCCCTCTTCTTGGTTTATATAGACTCTTTTGTTGTACATAAAATTTGGGTGAGGCAATATTATCTACTTATCTTTGTATGATGAGGGAAAACCAGGTTAGCAAAGACTAAGTGATAACCACAACACAAATCTAAGCTAAAATCCCAATCTAAACAAGAAAATACAATCATATGGAGAAATCAAAATGAAAACAAAAAAATGAAGCACTCCCCATTGAAGTTGAATCACTTCCCTTGTCTCTCCTTCTTTCACAAATATGCCCTTATATTTTTTGTTTAACTTGTGAAAATACCTGTAAATTGTAAGCAAGAAGGTTGGAGATAATGGTTGTTAAGGCCAAAATGGAGGAGAATGGCTTCTTTTATAGATAGCCATTCGAACAGACAGATGAGATCAAACTTCTAAAAAGATTCCAAGATCAACGGTGGAGGATTGATGCACCAAAAAGTGGTGGGCTAGGGACGGCTATGATGCCGACAACTATGATGCTGACGGTTATGAAAAAGATGGCTATGACAAAGACGACTAAGATTAATGAGCAAGTGGAGGGAGATAATAGATGAATTAAAAATTGAAAAATAATTATTTCATAAAAAAGGAATATTTGGCCAAGTGGAGGATGAATAATTCATTCGAATTATTTATTTGGAAAAAAAGGCAAGTGGGGATTTAATTAAAATCATTTATAAAAACCATTTTAATTAAATAGTAGAAAATGGTAAAGAGCATTAAAAATTAATTTGAATCAATTATTTAATAAAAGAGAGGGTTGGGGATTATTAAATAATTTCGACAATTATTTAACCATAGAAGAATTAAGGATAAGTGAATAGTTAAATAATTAACTTTAATTATTTAACTATAGACGAAAAGTGATAAAGAAATAATTAAATAAATAATAATTTATTTAATTATTTGAAGAAGAGAGGGAATTAGTGACACAATTAATTTATTTAATTGATCAGGATAGAATAAAGCCAAGAAGTGAATCAATTAAATAATTAAAAATTATTTAATTAATAGAATAATGTGATCAAGAATAATTAAATAATTAAAATTATTTAATTATTGAAGGATGATGATCAAGAAAAATGATGCTTGTAGACTTAGGAATTTTTTCAATGTCTACATTTCCCCCCTCTTTGATATAATGTAGTTCATCACGTTGTGTCAAAGAAATTCAGTCAAAAGATGCCCCGATGAAAGCAAGGTATAGGTATGCCCCCTCTAGAAAATTTTACAAATTTCCAAAAAAATAAAAAAAATGGAAAATTGTCCCAACAAGATAATTTGACGGCCATAAATCCAATGGTGAAGGTGGAATTGATTTTCAAGGTCGATAAGGGGGTCAAATTCAAGTTTGAAGTCATCAAAAGGATCCTCCAATAGACAAGGCAAGTAGAAACCCTAATTTTGAACTTATAAATGGTAAGTTGACGGAGAAAAAAGGGTCATTTGTGCATTCCCAATTTAGAAATTCTGGAGCTCTAAGTGATTTTCCTACGAAGATGTCACATGTTCCAGAGGCCACCCACCATGCATATCGCATCTGACAATATTGTCGTTCTGAGGGAGCGCCCGCGTCGGTAAGTACTTGAAACCCGCCTTTTATTTATTTTTATTTTTCATGCATTTAGGTAGGGAAAAAAATTAGCAAGAAATTGTGTCACAAAATTTTGTGACGCAATTGTGTGTGTGTTTGACTCAAATGATAAGCAGTTCACTGCAATCGTCTTGTCATGACATAATTGACTTAGGGTTGGGATAGGGGTGTTTGTGTTCTTATGCACAAAATGGTGCAACACAACTGACTTTTCGAGTCACACATGCGGTCGAGAATGACACAATTGAAAGGTTACGATGCAAGTATTTTATGATATGATGCATTTGAAATGAGAGTGACACAATTGCAATTGCGAGTCAGTGAAAAATATATGCGATGCATTTGAAAAAATAGCGACGTAATTGCTTGGTTAAAAATTTTCCCCAGATTAGGAAATTTGACGTAGTCAACTTAGTCCAATAGGTCAACTGAAGGTCTGAGATTCACATGATGGTTTGCTTGATGATTTCAAGAGAATTTACCTCTCATTTATACAAGGGAGTCGAGACCATTTTTTTTAACTGTGGGACCAGTTGGGTGACGAGGAGAGATAGGCATTATTGGACCTTGGTTTGCATTATGTCACCTATATGCCCATTATTAGGGAAAACAAGGGCATGTTGAGAACATTTGCAAAGTGATGGCACTCTGAGACAAGCAACTTTCACTTGTCAATAGGGGAGGCAACAGTCACCCTCGAGGATGTATACAAGATCTTTTGGTTACCGATTCATGCCAAGTAGGTATGTTATGACCCTGCTTGAGGATTACAAGTGCTCTATCAGTATTATGAGTGTAATGATGATGCAGAGCTTGGGATCTAGGGGTACGAGATCAAATGGGAGACCATTGCAGAGATATATGACATATATGATTGGGTCCTATGCACATTGATAGTAGGGGTGATAATTCCCGACTGCAAGGGTCATAGTTTCTTGGTAGGCTAGGGAGAGATGCTTGGTAGGCTAGGGAGAGATGCTTGGGTCAATGGTTAATTTTGGTATAGTGTACGCATGGGGACCATGCCTATTGGCTATGTTTTATTTCCAAATCCACAATATTTCTTACAGGGGAGGATAGAGTCTGAGTTGCGGGGTCACATTGTTGGCAGTATGGGCTTGGGAGCACATAGCAGTGTTCCAATCATCAGTGGTACAATAGCTGGGAGTTGGCACTCCTTATTCATATATGTATCAGGGAGCCCTTAGATAAAAACATGTTGGGGATTTTGGTTATTGGAGGAACGAGTTGGACACATTGGTTAGTTTTATCTGGAGACCTTACAGAGCCTGTGATTTATGGGTCAGAGAGGATGATCATTTGCCATGGTTTTGACAACCTAGGTACCTCATTGGGCACACAATGTAGATTCAACACATAATTGAGATGTATCTCCTAGAGAGGGTTCAAAGGAAATTTTGGGAGATATAGGGTGTTCCAGTAGGCACTGTAAAGTTTGCACGTTCCTCTCAAGAGGTTCATCCATGGGGGCCTTAGATTGTGGTTACTATAGTCGAGTAGGAGATTGATGCCCTACAATCATTGGATTTGGAGTGGAGAGGAGGTGATGCTGATGCAGGTACTACACCAGAGGATGATTCTTGGTGGCTGATTCACAGGCCAATACCACTTACAAATCCATAGCAACTAGTGTCGGTAGAGCATCGAGGCAGGGGCCTAAGAGGTCGACAAGGTGATAGGGGCAGAGGGGTAGAGGGAGATGAGATGGTGGATGGGGGGATGGAGGAGGATGGGGAGATGATGGGGGAGATGGGTGAGAAGGTCTGGGAGGAGACTGACATAGGAGGAGGAGGAATGGAGGACGACAACTGCCAAGACAACTACCACCGATCAAAGAGGAGGGGGAGATGGAGGAGGACCAGCCCAAGGTGAGGGTAGTGGTGGAGGTGGTAGTACAGAGGAAGAGTAGCATGTTGAGATTCTCACTTTAGAGGTAGCACAACCAGAGGTGGAGTTGATGAAGGTTGAGGTGTAGGGAGAGGGGGACAAGAGGAGCATGTCGAGGAGGAGATAGAGATGGATGAGGCTAAGAGAGTCATCTGAGAGAGGATCATCATGGGGATGGATGGTGGACTAGAGGAGGTGGGGGCTAAAGGGGAGAATAGATCTATAGAGTAGAGGATAGCCATGTTGCAAGCTTGGGTATAGGCCTTAGAGGTAGAGTTGAGGATTGTCACAGTAGAGAGGGATGGCTTTAAGGCCGAGAGGGACACCATTCTGATCGAGAGGGAATTAGCTATTATTAGTCAACAGTAGAAAAATCAGCGCATGATTGATTTTATAGCCACCTATAGTGGATATGTCATTGATGTTGCTCGTGAGTATGCCCAGGCCAGCAGGGCCATGCATTATTACAAGGATCTCTATGAGAGGGTGGTACCGCCGAAGAGGAGGGAGCCCACATTTTCAGAGATTGACAGTGGTTCATAGGGTAGGGAACACAGTAGGACACACAACAGGCGTTCTCATAGCAGATCAGAGGGTGAGACTTTAGATGCTAGGCGGGCCATCCCTTATGATAGGCCTCCTACTGTAGAGCATAGGGTCAAAGATTCACCACGCCGAGATGACAAGGATGCCTCTGGGATAGGAGATTGGGGAAGCTTGGGATAGAGCATCTTTTTATTTATCATGTTGTTATATGGACACTATACTTTGATTATCGATCATGTGAGCTCCATTTTTATTAGACACGACACATCTTGACATTGTACCCATGCCACTTATTTTGAGCTATATATGATATGATTTTGGCGGTGATTGATGATATACAGTGTTATATGATTATGTTTTATTTTTATGATGATGTTATGCTATGGATGTTCATACTGTGATTATGATTCCTATTGATGCACTCTATATGATTATGTGATGGTTTAATATGTTTTAAGGTTATGCATTAATGATTATGTTATGAATGTTCTATATCTTTATGAGGATGTATTTATGCATGTGATATGATAATGTGATATTTTTATGATGATGGATGTTTATATTATTATGATATGTATGAATAATAAAATGCAATAGAAATGGCCTAACATTGTGAATATGATGTGATATATAAATACAATTAACAGTAATGTAATGGAATGCTTATATGATAATGCAAAATGTAATGATTGGGAATGTTTAATATGAATGTGAAATGTGATCTTTAATATGCCATAATGTTATAATATTATTAATGTAATGCAACGTATATGAAATGCAATGTGATGTGAAATGCAATGTATAGAATCTATCATAATATAATACAATGTGACGTGAAATGCAATGCAATGCTATGCAATTTGATGATGCAAAATACAATGCAATGTCATCTAATGCGGTAAAATGTTAATTCTATATAGATGATTTCTATGTTTTTGTATTCTTTTATGCAAATATATGTGACTTGATATGATAATGCTATCTATGATAGTAATGATTTCTATGATATTAATGCTTTCTATGATGATTTCTATCATGATCATGTATGCAAGATGTTTTTGTGTCACGAGAATTTTTCAAGATGTAGACGGAAGAAATGTTAGCGCGGAAGAGATGGATGTTAGCGTGAAAAAGGGAAAAGGAGATGGTATGTTAGACGAGAAATGACAAGGGACCAACTTTCATGCTTTTATATTTATCATCATTGAGCGTCAATTTTTTTTGCAAATGGAACACAAAAACCATGGTATGACATAGACCAAGGTGTGCAAGGTGACCATTTGTGAGAGACAAGCAGTCAAAAAGACAAAGCCAAAAGACAAGGAATGCCTTGGCTCATACTAAGGACCCAATTATCCCAATCTTTTTGCCAAGACAAACCACAAACAACAAGAAAAGAAAAGATGTCATGATCCATCATCATCCCTCTAAATCCCTTAATAGGACATCCTCGAGGTAACTAGTAACAAACCCAAGACTAATCAAAAGATAAGACAAACCCAAACCAACAAAGTGTTTGCCAATAAAGACAGTGTTTGCCTATAATATTGATAAGATTGTTGGATATGATTGATTAGGTTGACCAAGATGACAGAGTTTGGTTGATAAGGTTGACCATTTGAATTAATTGATTGTGCCTGGTTTCAGGAAGGACACATTCTAATTAAGAAATATTAATTGACAATATTGAAAAGATTGATTGATTTTGATGATTGATCGATGTAACGACACCTAGTTTCAGGATATACATATCATGTTTAAGGCAAAGAGCGCATCTGATAAAATTTACCAAATGAAAAGTGTTGACAAGGCACCTAACTACAAGAAAAACATATCTTGTTTAAGGTGAATGAAAATATTGACCAAAGACAGTCTAATCTCAGGAAGGACGCATCGTGATAAAAGACAAGAGATAGGACCAAATGAGACAAGAGACATAATGCCCCATTTTGATATAAGTATGATGATCCGATAGTAACCAATGATAATTTAATTGATTGGAGATTGATTGAAGATTGATTGAAGATTGAAGATTTGTTGGTTATGTTTATCTATTGATTCATGATTTTGTTTGAATGGTGATTGTGTGCAGACCAAGAACAAGACTAGACTCGATAAACCCTAAAGGAAAAACCTAGGTGGCCTTGGGGGTTCATCAATTGATGGCCTTGCCTACGTTATACACAGAGACCTCGTAGTTCAACATGAATTGACTATTTTATTTGACAAAATACTAAGTCATGATTTTATTTGGACAAACCTAAAGGACTGAGCTAATATCTCGAGGGCTCATTTAAGATGAGCCTTGCCTACGTAGAAAGTGCGTAGAGACAACGTAGTTTGATTGTTCTAACAAAGACTAACCCTAACTCTGACTCTAACTCTATTTTTTGAATTTTTGGATGTTTTTTGATGTTTTTGGATTTTTGAGGTTTTTTTTTTATTTTTTTGGATTTTGATGTTTTATGATTTTTTTGGATTTTGAAGGTTTTATGATTTTTTTGGATTTTAAATGTTTTATGAGGCTGATACCATGTTTTATTTCCCATGGATATGTAAGTCAAGGAATTGTGAATGGATGAGTGATGAATGGAAGACTAGGTGGAGTGACAATAGATGGAGGAGCATAGACTGACTACACATGGCTCTTGTTTTCTAGGTTTTCACCATGGTACTTATCCAAAGCGCCACCGAAATGGTTTTCACTTTTGGACGAATTATTTCTCTTTACTATTTTTTTTTATTTTTTTTATTTTTCTATTTTTTTCATTTTATTTCTTTTGTTGTCACCAAGACGCTTGTTTGCCAAGTTTTCATCAGGGTGAGTATTTTTTTATATTTTTTTGTATTTTTTTGACTTTTTAAAGGGGATACTCGGAGAATCAAGTGTAGTACTTGTGGAGGTGCATGTTGTTGATAGGTTCGAGCAACGGTTCTCCCTTTGGAGTAAAGAGTTGATAAGAACCAGATCCATATGTCGTTGTGATGATATACAAGCCCAACCAGTTGAGTTCAAACTTTCCAGGTTTTTCTCGTTCTGCTTGATTCTTCAAATTTTCCTTCAGGACTAGGTCACCAATGTCAAAAATTCTAGGACGAACCTTCTTGTTGTAACTATGTCGAAGGCAATTATGATATTCTTGCAAATGTGTCAACGCATTCTATCTCTTTTCATCCAATAACTCTAGCTCATGCAGACGGGATACACGATATTCTTCTTGATCAATTAATCCTTGTATAGATACTCTTAGGGAGGGTAACTTGACCTCTATAGGAAGTATGGCCTCATATCCAAAGACTAGGGAGTAGGGAGTGGCTCTTGGAGGGGTTTGAACACTGGTCTGATAGGCCCATAAAGCAGGATTAAGTTTTAGGTGCCAGTCACAACCAATGTCATTGGTAGTCTTCTTATTAGATGCCTCAGCTTGGCCATTACCTTGGGGGTAATATAGGGTGGCAAAGTGGTGTTAGATATGAAATTTGTCACAAAGCTCATGGAAATCCTAGTTCTTAAAAGGGTGATCCTAGTTCTTAAAAGGGTGACCATTATCTTTAATGATAGACTACGGGATACCATAATGACAAATGATGTAATTCAGGATGAACTTGGCTATCTTCTTTCCAATAATGTAAGTGAGGGATGGATTTGATCCACTTCATAAAGTACTCAATAGCAACAAGGATAAACTTATGTCCATTAGCAGAGGTGGGATGGATCTTTCCTATGAGGTTGAGTCCCCATTGAGAAAATGCCCATGTCAAAGTAAGCGATTGTAGTTCCTGAGTTGGTACATGTATAAGATCTCCATTTTGACATTGGTGACATTTCTTCACAAAGTGATAGGTATTACGTTCCATTGTAGGCCAATAATATCCTATCCTCATGAGCTTTTTGGCTAAGGTCGGACTAGCATAGTGAGCTCCACATATACCTTGATGTACCTCTTGTAAGGTCGCTTGTGCTTCATTTGAGTCAATACATCGAAGGAGGGTGTTATCTAGGCTGAGGTGATAAAGGGTATCTCCAATGATGGTGTATTTGGATGCTTTTCAAATAAAGGTTTTGCATTGGTTGAGGGATAGGTCAGGAGGGATAATTTGGTCATGCAAATAAGCGTAGATGTCTTTATACCAAGGAGAGTTGATACCAACAAGTTCACACACAAGTTCGGTTTTGGGGACATCGAACAAGGGGACCAACCGTTGTTCTACCAAGAACTCTTATTGTGACACATTGTTGGGAATTTCCAAGAGAGATCCAATTGTAGTCATTACATCAGATGCTTTGTTTTGGATTCTTAGGATCTATTCAAAAGAAATGGTATCAAATTATAGTCTGAAACTGTTCACCATGCACTTGTAGGGTATCAATTTCTCATCCTTAGTGTCATAATCATCATTAACTTGCTTAATCACTAACTAAGAATCACCATAGACTTGAAGATCCTTGATTTTCCATTTTATAGCCATCCAGAGACCTATCAACAATGCTTCATATTCTGCTATGTTATTTGTGCACAAAAATTCTATTCAAAATGACTTGGGAATAGAATCTCCGTGAGGTGTGATGAATAGAATTCTAGCTTTTAAACCATGACTTGTGTAAGATCTATCAAAATACACCTTCCATGTTATCGGAGTTTCTATGACAAAGATTGATTCATCTGGGAAATTGGATATCAAATGATGATCTACCTATACTGGTGCATCTACGAGTTGATCAACTATCACTTGTCCTTTTATTACTTTTTGGTCAACATACTCAATGTCATACTCACTTAAGATCATAACCCACTTAGCTAATCTTCCTATCAGAGTTGCTTTGCTGAGAAGATATTTCAAAGGATAAATTTTGGTAATCAATTTTATCTTGTGATTCAACATGTAATGTCTCAACTTTTGTGCTATAAATACCACTGCTAGACATTCTTGTTCAATAGGGCTATAGTTAATTTCATATCCAACTAAGGTGTGACTGATGTAATAAATTGCTCATTCTTTACCATCATTGTCATTTTGTGCTAACAATGCCCCCAGTGTCGATGTATTTGTTGTCACATATAATATCAAATGTCTTCCATCAATTGGAGGCATGAGAACTAGTGGATTCAATAGATAATTCTTGATCTAATCAAATGCTTCTTGACACTTTTTTGTCCAATTGAAGGGAGTTCCTTCTTGTAACAGATGTTGAAATGGATGGATCTTGTCTTCTAGTTGAGCAATGAACCTACAGATTGATTGCAATCTTCCTTGTAATGTCCTTAATTGATAGATGTTGGTTGGTGGTGGAATTTCTAAGATGGCTTTTACTTTGGTGGGATCAACTTCTATTCATCTGTGGGAGACAATATATCCAAGAAGTTTTCTTGATTGGACCCCAAACACACATTTCTTTGGATTCAACTTGAGTTTATATTTTTCAAGTCGAGTAAAGATTTTGTCCAAGACTACTAGGTGACCACTTCATTCTAGATATTTTGAGAGAAGGTCATCAACATAGTCTTCCATGAGTACATGCATGTAATTGTGAAAGATAGTAGTCATGGCTCTCTGATAGGTAGCTCCAACATTTTTAATCCCAAATGGCATGACATTCCAACATAAATTTACCCAAGCACATGTGAAAGTTATCTTTGGTTGATCTTTCAGAGTAATTCTTATCTGATTGTAACCTGAGAATCCATCTATAAGTGATAAAATTTCATATTTGGATGTAAGGTCTACTATGATGTCAATGTTTGGTAGAGGAAAATCATCTTTAGGACAAGATTTGTTGAGATCTCTGAAATCCGTGTAGACTTTGATCTGACCATTTGGTTTGGTGATAGGAACAAGGTTTGATATCCAATCTACGTAATCAATAGAGTGAATGAATCTAACATCCAAGAGCTTCTTCAGTTCCACCTTAACCAAGAGTGCAATCTATGGGTGCATTTTTTTTAACTTCTATTTGTATGGTTTGGCATTGGGTAACAATGGTAGGTGATGTAGAACAAGTCGAGGATCCAATCCAAGCATATCATCATATGACCATGTGAAATTGACTTGTCTTTCTGAAAATAATGTTATAAACTTGGGCTTTTCCTTGGCGGTCAAAGATGCCGCTATCTATATGATTCTAGAATTTTCAAGGATTGTGTTCCAATGTTCACTTCTTCTATTTCTTCTATAAGCAATGACAATATCTCTCGATCTATAGGGAGATAGTCCAGTCCTCCATCCTCAAGCACCTTAGAGAGGTTTTCACCTTCAGATACGTCCTTTATTTTTACTTTTTCATGGTCAACAGGCGCCTTTTGATTTTCACCTAAAGACCTATTATTATTATTTTTACTTTTTTCATTTCAACTTTTGTGACTAGAGGACAGGACAGCCTCACCAAAGTATGCTACATAATTGAGTTCTACGGAAAATACAACCTTATGGTCCCCACCTGGGATTCCTTCACAAAGTCCCATAAACTCAACAATTGCTTCATTTTTCTCGAAAGTTTCCAAACTTGGTGGTTATTATTGATCCCAATCTATGAGTTGCGGGTAGACAAGGGGTAAGCCATCATTGGTATTGTCAAGGGTCATGGTGTAGGAAGATAGGGTAAATATAAAGGTAGAGTCATCAAGTTCCCATGAGGCAACATCAATGGTTTCCCAAAAGTGTTTGATCCATTCTTCTCTTTTCAAAGGGACTTTTGGATAGGGACTTGGTGGTTTTGACGAGGAACCAATTGCAGGCATTTGACTGAATTGTTCTTCAAGGAGAGGCTCATCAATAATTCCAAACAGTTTATCAAGGTCCATGAAAGTAGTGGGGGATAGGGAATCCCATTCATATTCATTGGAATCGGCATCAAAATCCCAGGAATCCTCGTATGTCTTGATCTCATTTGAAGCATTAACGACCTCGCTCGGAGGTAACCGGATACTTAGATAGTTACTTTTACTAGTACAAACCCCAACCCTTGGTGCTTTAGCAGTTTAGGAGTTTGTAAGGGTTCCAACATTCCTTGTTTATTTAGGCCAAGGTCATTGTGTCCATCATATCCTTATCGTTTTATTATTTGGAACCCTTTTAGATATTGTTCGACTGGAAATTTATTAGATTCAATAACCTCCTCTTCTTTGTACAACCATGTGAGAATGTGATCATCCAAAGACTCTTTGGCTAGCTCCCCACATTTAGTGAAGGTGGTAGGGGGATTATGAATGATGACCTTAGGCTGCACGGGATGCAGTTTTCCATAAGACTTTGGTTATTTAGGTAGCTTCCCAATGAAAAAGAGACTCTTCATGTTGTATTCTCTGCATCCTTTGTCTTGAATATGGATTTTAAGTATGGAAGGTGTGACCAAAATGGGGCGGATGATTTGACAAAGGTAGATGGATCAATGTAGTTAGATGGAGTGGTGGATGAAGTGGAAGATGAGGCCTCTTAATTGATGGGCACTTGACGTTCAATAGTACCTTTTAGGTTGGTACAATATTGAAAAGGATCAGGGTTGCCAAGAATGGTAATTTCAGTACCATTGTATGGGAACTTGAGGCATTGGTGGTAGGTGGATGGGATAGCCCTCATAGCATGAATCCATTGACGACCAAGGAGAAGGTTGTAGGGAAAATCCAGATCCAAGACATGAAATACTATGTTCTGTATTGTTGGGCCAACTCTTATGGGAAGTGAAATTATTCCTTCGAATGAACGCTCGACATCATTGATGAGCCAAGTCTTTGGCACATTTTGATCATACTGTTATAAATACTTTTTTGTTTTTATTATGCTAAAAAAAAAATTTAGTCTAATTATGGGATAAGAAATAGACCTTTTTATGACTTAAATATGATGAGTATATTGTGAAAAAAAGTCTCATGATTATTACCTTTATTGTTTTATTAGTCTGGTAAATACTTTATGGCTTTTTGTGATCATAAAACCTTCCTACAACCTCCACTACCAAAACTTCCTGCAACCATGTCTGAAACAATGTTTGTATTAGTTTAATACTTAATGAATGAATGAATAAAGTAATGGATTGTCTTAAAGGATGAACGTGTTGAGCTAACCTTCTTCCTCAGGAAAAGATGGTGAGATATTTTGCAGGTACCACGATTGGAGGAAGGGAATTCAATTTCCACTTGAAGAATAGAAGACCAAATCCATAAAGATTGGTTCAAACATCAAAAGATGGGGAGTCAATTTCAACTCATCCGCCATGTAGGGAGAGTTTTCCGGAAATCTAGGCTAGGCATCTTGGTGGTGCATGAATCCAGGATGATGGTGCTTTAAGACTGTTAAACCGATTTTGACTTAGTTCTTACATTGTCATTCACCTTTTTGCTTAAGTTAGTAAAATGTAATAAATGCCTCCCATTTTATAAGGGAAGGTTGGTTAGTAGTTAGAATCAGTTTTCAAAAAATAGCCCATTCTCCTTCAGAGAATGGGCTGAAAGAACTTGCTATTGTAATACATTTTTTAGTTTCAGAAATACAGTTAAGAGATTGCGCTATGTACTTGTTTACCTTGAATCAATAAAGTTTATAGAGTTTTTCGCCTAATCTGTTGTCTACTTTTGGCATTACCTAAGGGGGCCCACTTAGGGAACTGTCCATACTTTTATTCTACAAGTTAGAATAGCTATGTTTCCCTTCATAGAAGTTAATGTGACTGTTCCTGCAGCTGGCAGAAACACAGAGCTGTTAATTGTTCCTACAGCCACTAGATGTAGAATAGTTTTATCTTTCAAGCTTTCATTTCCTAGCAAGTTATCCAATAAAGTTGTTTCTAGAAATTTAAATTCCAGTATAAAGCATTTTAGGAATCATGTATGTCTACAAGGGTGATTAGTGCATATATTGTGCTGACCCATTTCAAGTTTACGTCCCTGGGTTGATGATTAAATGAGGTTCTTTAGTAGGTTATGACTGCGAGTTGTGATGTTCAATCCTTGAGTAGAGGAATTCATGTTCCTAGTTATTGAGCTGATTAAAGAACACTACATTTTTGGCATCGTTGCCGGGGATGGTGTCAAACTAAGGACCTATTACAGGCATGCTAGTAAAGAGTTTAAGATTTCATTCTTAGTATTTTTAGTTTATAATTATGCATTCCAGCATCTCCATAGTTAGTTCACTTTTGTTGTATGCATAGAAGAAGAGACCAATTTGGAAGATTCCTTCCCAGGAGCATAGATATTGAAGAGATTGAACCGAACTTATTCCAAGACGACCCATATCTGGATGTTGGCCAAGACTTAGTTACCTCATGTTCTTCCTCTGAACTAAGCTTTAACTTATCCGAAGAGTCAGAATCAAATAATCCGCTCGCTCTTGTAGTTCATCAACAAGGAGCTAATCCAAGGACACAACCAAGAATGACAAATCCTATTTTTCCATTCCCAATCCCTGACTTGCATGACAATAATAACCTCAAGAACATCCCTGCCTCATTACTGTCAAAGTTCTATAGACTTATTACCGAGGACCCTCATACCTTCTTGTTTGAATTTGACATCCTTTGCAGAAGCTATGACTATACAACCTTAGCACACAAGCTGAAATTGTTTCCCTCTACTCTAAAAGAGGCAACCTTGAGATGGTTCATGGGATTGGGAGGCAATGTAGCTAACACTTGGGATGAAATGAAGACTCTGTTCTTGGGTAAATATAAAGAATATTGTAGAGGAAATGATATGAGAGGAGATGGCATCTTCAAAATGTCACAAAAGGAGGATGAAACCTTGGAGGATTATGTGTCAAGGTTCTTGTTTAGTGTGCAGAAGAATACTCATCATGAGCTGAATGAGGAATCTCAAAAACTTCTCTTCTTAAGAGGAGTTAATGATACTTGCATGGAGGCCCTTGACCTCATGGTAGGAGGTGATGTCACCCAAAGCGATTGGGATGATATCAAGAAAATATGTCTCAATTACTCCAGAGTAGCTGTAAAGAAGGGAAGGGGGTTTAAACCCTCTTCTATAAAATGAAGTGGCTCTGGAGTATCTAAAGGGGAGATTACTAATCTCTTGTCCAACTTCAAGCAGGATATCATCAATGATGTAGCTACTCAACTGGATACTATGCAAGCTAGAAGGAAGAAAGAGGAAGCTGAGGCAATGTTAGCTGAATATTGCCCCCACTGTCGACAAAGAAAGAAAGACTGCAGATGCAAAGTAGTGGCCAATTTGGAGGTACAACATCTCCCTACTGAGCTCAAAACCATTGAAGGAGAGGAGGAAGTGTTCTTTGTTGCTCAGTGCAGGCCATGGGCCCCAAGACAAGGTATGCCTCAGGACCCTTTGCAAAATGTTGGTTCATATAATAGTCAGTTGCAAAACCAGTACCCTCCAAACTATGGTCCATACTCCCAACCTCAATGGAATAACCCTTGGCCAAATGCTCAGCAAAACCGTTGGCAATCCCCACAAGGGAATTGGCAATCACCACAATAAAATCAGTGGTAGCCTCCGCAAGGGAATTGGAAATAGTCTAACCAATGGAGAGGAGGCCAACAATGGTCAAATCCACCCACTGGTTTCTTGCAGAAACCCCAGCAGCAATCCATTATGCCACCTCCTATAGCTAATCAAGGTCAGAATCCAAAGCCAACCCAACTACCTGCTCAGGCAGCACCCAATCCAAATAACCAGTAGCATCAGCAACAAGTCTATTTTACCGATCCTAATCATCAGCCTGCCTATGCTCTCAACCTGAATAATATCAATCTACGTTCAGGAACTGTGCTGCCCACACCATCTCCTCCCATAATCTCAGAATTGCCATCTGAGGAGGCTGATCAAGAAGAAGATACCAAGGACCTAGCCCAACCAAATGAACCAGTTCAGATTCCATCATTACCTAAAACATCTAATAAATTGTCCCCTCCTTTCCCACAAAGGTTGGCAGGTGAAAATGTGAAAAAACAAGAACCTATCTTTGACATCTTTGACCAACTAAAACATATATGTGTGAAAATTCCCTTGTTCCAAGCAATCAAAGAGGTACCTATCTATAGCAAGGCCATCAAGGAGGCATGTTTGAAGAAACTGGGGAGAAAAAAGAAAGACCCTCAAACTATCCATGTCATAGGCCAACTCGCTGACTTAATGTTAGGGAAGCTTACCATCCCAAAATATTCAGACTGTTGTGGAGATCAATATTAATGGGTTGCAAATTAAGAATGATTTAGTAGATCTTGGTGCAACTATCAATGTCATGACAAAGGACCTGGTTGTAAAACTTAGTATTTCGGACCTAAGGGCTACACCTACAATATTGTAGCTTGCTGATAGCTCAACTATCAAACCTGATGGGGTAGTAGAAGACCTGGTAGTCACCTTGGATTCCTGGGAGTATCCTGCTGACTTTATGGTCTTATCTCCAAAGGCATCATTGGGGGATACCCTGTCATACTAGGAAGGCCTTGGTTGGCTACTGCTAATGCTTACATTGGTTGTAGGTTGGGTAACATGACAATATCTGATGGGTATAGCACAAAGAAACTTACCCTCTATTCTCTAGCCCAGCCCCAACTTGAGTCTGGAGAGGTTGTTTGGCCAAATTTGGGAGAAGAGGAGGGAGTGAACTCTGCGACTAATTTAATGATGATTAACAGAGAGCCTTTCATTGCACAACAAGAAGAAGAAGATATATTTTCCAATATCTTGCTGAATAACTATGATACTGAATACTTTCATTGTGAAAAAAATCCATGCTCCTTGCAGACCATTCTTCCTCCGTCTACATCAGCTCATCATCCTGCAGCAACTGACTGCTTACACACCTTGCTACCCCACGAGGTAGAAATGCCATTTCTGTCTGAGGTATCTATGGTTGATTTAACCTCCCAAGTTGAGGTAGCCACAGGAAAAACCTTGAGTATCAATAAAAACCTCACCAGTGAGCAACAAGAATCTATGGTCAAAATGCTTACCAGTCATAAGTCAGCTTTTGCTTGGGAATACCGTGACATGAAGGGTTTAGACCCAAAACTCTGCACACATCGCATATTCATTAACAGTGAGTTCAGACCTGTCAGGCAGCCTCAAAGAAGAATCAATCCAACCTTGAGATAAATTGTTAAAGAAGAATTGCAGAAAATGTTAACAGCTGGCTTTATCTACCCAATCTTGGATAGTCAGTGGGTTTCCCCATTGGTTATTGTTCTTAAGAAAGGAGGGAAATAGAGAGTATGTGTAGATTATAGAGATCTTAACTTGGCAACAAAGAAAGATTATTACTTTCCTCTTCCATTCATTGATCAAGTTCTAGATAATTTAGCTGGGAAAAAGTATTTCTCATTCTTAGATGGCTTCAATGGGTACAATCAAATCAAGATTGCTTCTGAAGATCAAGAAAAAACTACTTTTATATGCCCTTGGGGAATGTTTGCCTACTCAGTTTTTCCTTTTGGTCTCTGTAATGCACCTGCAACTTTTCAGAGAGCAGTCATAAGTATCTTCTCAGACATCTCATATGATTGCATGGAAATATACATGGATGACTTTACTGTTTATGGTGCAACATTTGAGGAAGCTCAAGCCAACTTGAAGAAAGTACTACAGAGATGTGAAGATCATAACCTATCGCTGAATAGTCAAAAGTGTTTCATGATGATGCAAGAAGGAATAGTGCTTGGTCACTATATCTCTGCTGCAGGAATACAAGTTGATCCTACTAAGATTGAGGTCATCTCTAATCTACCTTTTCCTACCAAGCAGAAATAATTAAGAAGCTTTCTAGGCCATGCTGGATACTATAGGAGATTCATCAAAGACTTCAGCCAAACAGCAGGCCCCTTATATAGTCTGCTGAAGAAGAATGCTGATTTTTCTTGGATAGAGGAATGTGAAAAGGAATTCCTTGATTTAAAAGTTGCCGTTACACAAGCACCTTTTTTGAAAGGACCTGATTGGTCACTTCCATTTCATATTCATACTGATGCATCGGATTATGCCATTGGAGCCATGTTAGGATAGAAGGGTGGTTCAATAGAACATGCACTCTACTACATAAGCAAAAATCTGCAAGTGGTTGAACTAAACTACACTGTTACAAAAAAAGAGATGTTGGCAATCATCTATGCCCTCAATAAATTCAGGTATTACATCACAGGTTATTAGATATTTTTCCACACTGATCATGCAGCAATCAGGTATCTCATGAACAAAAATTCAATAGCCAGAAGACTATCAAGGTGGTTGTTGTTGATGCAGGAATTTGACATCACAATTATGGACAAGCCAGGTAAAGCCAATGTGGTTGTTGATTTTCTTTCTAGAATTCAAAGGCAAGATGACTCCGCACTTGTTGAAGATTCCTTTCCTGATGAGCACCTGTTTGCAATCAAGGTTATTCACCCATGGTATGCCAATATAGCAAATTATCTGGCTGCAGGGAGAACTCCTCCTCAATTCTCCCCTAAGGAAAAGAGATTATTGGTAGAGAAAAGTTGTAACTTTTCTTGGATTGTAGATTGCAAGTTTAATACAAGGCCAGATCAAATTATGAGGACATGTGTACAGGAGGAAGACACTCATGATATACTGCATGCAAGCCATGATGAGCCGTGTGGTGGATATTTTGCTGCCAAAAGAACAACAATGAAAATTTTAAATACTGGCTACTATTGGCCAACTCTGAATAGAGATGCAGCCAAATATATCAGGAGGTGTGATAGATTCCAAAGGGTGGAAAGACCAACTAGATCTGATGAGATGCCTCTATTTCCACAAGTTGTTGTTACACCCTTCGACAAATGGGGACTGGATTTTGTAGGACCAATTGATCCACCTTCCAATGGTAAGTCCTACATCTTTGTATGCACAGATTATGTGATAAAATGGGTAGAAGTTAAACCTATGAAACATGCTAGGGGTTTATAAAGTGGCCGAATTCCTCTATGAGGAAATATTCACCAAGGTTGGTGTCCCTAGGGAAATATTGACAGATCAAGGAGCACAATTCACTTCTACACTTATCATAGCCTTAGTAAATGAATACAATATATGTCACAAGAAATCAACTCTTTATCATCCCCAGGCTAATGGTCAGGTTGAGGTCACCAACAGGGACATAGAGGCCATTTTGAATAAAACTGTAGATTTGCATAGAAAGGACTAGGCCGCAAGGTTACCAGAAGCTATATGGGCCTACCGTACTACCTGGAAGACTGCTATAGGATATACACCTTTTGAAATGGTGTATGGTAAAACAACTGTGATGCCAATAGAATTCGAACATAAGACTCTAAGAACAACATTAGAGATGGAAATGGATTTAACAAATGCACAAAGGGACAGAGTCATGCAACTCAATGCTCTAGATGAGCTCTGAAAGAATGCCCTGCAACACACTGAGATGATACAAAACCAGCGAATAAGGTGGCATGATAAATACATCAAGAAAAAGAAATTCAAAGCAGGAGATTGGGCTCTGCTTTATGACTCACGGTATAAGAACAGTCAAGGAAAACTACAAACCAGATGGTTGGGTCCATATGAGATAGAAGAGGTATTCACCAATGGTGTTCAATTAAGGACCATTGATGAGGTCTAATTCAAGCTATTAGTCATTGGGCATCACCTAAAGCTCTATTCTAAACCCATTGACAAGGAAAAATTTCTGAGACAATTCGAAATTGCGTAGGATAGCAATGATCCTGCAACCAAAGGATTTGAGTCTAGGCTCAAATTCTCAGGCCATGCATAAAAGTGCATACCAAATCATAATATAGGGGTTATCTATTAAGATCCCCATTCCATTCATTCACTTCATCCATAATCCGTACTCACTCTCTCTCTTCCACATCATCCACCTGCCATTTCCCATATCATCCACGTTTCTCTGTGTCACATATTGCAATGAAGAAGGAGGTCACATCAGATAATTACGGAGATTCTCTCCATGTACGCTCCACTTCACTTTAAGATTGTTTAAGTTGCTTTATTTATTGCATTAAATTTAGTATTAATTAGCACAAACAAATTTCCTATATGGTTGCCATTTCCTTCGACTCATCCACATGATTGAGCACGTTTCTCTATGACATAACCTCCGCCACATCCTTATTATTGCCGCCATAAGCTTTGTTCCGTCCATTGTCAAGAACCCCCAATATTTGAAAACTGTAATTAATAATCAAACAATCTTTCCTTCCTACAATAATGAACCTAAATGTATTATGATTATCCATGATTACTCTCTCCCTCCAAAATATTGCATGATCACATTGTTTTCCCTATTTTTCTATCACTTTTGAAGAGAAGTTCAAAAGTTTCAGTTGAGGGGAAGGGCAGAGTGGTGTAGAATTGCAGAAGGTTCATTAGTTGGGTTATAGGAAGTTCAGTTGGAAAAGTCAGGTGAGCATTGCTTAACGCATTTAATTGCGGAGAACCAAGGAAATGGGAGGTCAGCCAATTCGACACGAGCCTACAGACCATGGCATCCTGTTGCAGGATGTGTTGCATGTGCCACTATTCAGACAATATGGGTGGCTCAATTACTTCCTGAAGCTCGAGACTTTCAGTACAGACATTGCAGAGGAATTCACAAGGACATTTCAGGATGGGGAAGAAAAATTTAGAGGCATAACAGTCAATGCGTCAATTGAAAAAATTGCAGAGATAACAGGATTACCTCAAGTCAGAGAACCATTTCCCAGAGGAAGAGATGCAAGAAGCGCCAGGGCTGAGTTCACTCGGCCAAATGACCCTCCTCTACGGGTAGATAAGCAAGGTGCGAAAAGAATGAGTTTGTCGCAAGACTGGGTGTCACGGGCGGGATACATCATCAAATATATAACTTGTGAAGGTAGGTTTTCAGTCCTGCATTCTCATCACTTCAAAATTTTGTCTCATTTACACCATGGATTGTTGATGAATATTCCCGACTTCCTTTACAATTTTCTATCCAACAGTGCTGCTGAATTTAAAAAGGGTAGGGTTAACTCCGTATCTCACCACTGCCTCATTAAATTACTTATTGAAAAATCCATTCACGACGCATCAGGAATGACCTGGGAGGAATTCATTGTCCAATTCAACCTTAAAATTCAAAATGTAGGACCTAGGGGTGAACCTCTTACCTTTAAGCAACGAACCTCCCAGTCCATAGGCCAGACCTTTGCTGTTATGTCCCCTCCTTAGGAATCATCCAATTCATAGGATGATGTTCCTCTTTCTGAAGGAACTCCCAAGCAGCCAGCACAAGGTCCTATCAAAATTCCTGAGCCGTCTCCCAAGGATAGGAAAGGAAAGTCACCTGTTGTAGCAACCCCTGAGCCTATAAAAAGGAAGCAAAAGGAAAACTTCTCTGTTCCTGCAGTAAAACCTTCCAAAAAGCATAAAACAGTTCCTACTTCCATAAGAAGGAGCTCTAGGCTCCAGAACCAGGCAGCCCACCAATCACTTAATACTACCCCTGCCACACCACCTTCAGATCCTTCCAATCCTGAACTGAGAGAAGAAGAACCTGTTATCGAGGAGGTTGTGAGTACACCTGAAGGGGCTGGCTTGAATGAGTTGGCTGCCATTGTAGAGCAGCTACAGGAAGGTATGGAATGTGATGAGAAGGAGGAAGAACCAGTTGTGTTTCTGTCAGAAGAAGAGCAGGAAAACATTGGCATGACTGATGAGATTCTTACTGATCAGGAAGAACAAGAAGGTCAGCAACAAGATGGTGATTTGGGACAGGATAACCCTGAACAATCACATAATGCAGAGGTAATTGGAGAAGAAGAACAAGGAAAGGTGGATGTACTTGAAGAAGTACAGGAGACACCTATAGTATGCTATAATCATAGACCACCACTCCATGTCACAAACTTTATTGCAGGAATGGCATGTTTTGAAGAACTTCAGCAACAACAAACTGCTTCTGCACTTGAAATTGAGAGACTACAAAGGATAATCCAGAGCAAGAATCTGGAAATTGCTAACTTGAATGACACTCTCAATCAGGTGGTAGAACTTGTTCCGCAGTTAATGCAGTGTCGAGCACCTTCGCCGGTTTACGTAATGTACCTCAAAGAACTGTATTTGAACTTCCAATTGATTAGAGTCTGGAAATGAAAGAATCCTTCTTTGGATACCCTTGAAGAATTTTATGAAGCATATAGGGATTCACCTCTGCACATCAAGAACCTCCTATGTGAATTTTATCTACACAATTTGGCTGTATCCTAGGATAAGGAATGGAATCCCTTATGTTATGTCGGTGATATTCATATTAGCGCTCTGATCTCCTAGATCACCAATGAAATAAGCACAGGGGAACAATTCGATAACCATATGCATGATGAAGTAAATATGCCATTGTCTGTGAGAAATGAATCTAGAAATGGAATGGGTATTTACTTTAATTGGAAGAAGTTATGGAGAGATGAAAGAGCCAGGCCACTGATTGAGCCTCTAAGACGAGGTATTTTTTCCATATTCCCAAATTATAAACAGTGATTTTAATGTTACAAACCTACACATTCAGAACAGATGGGAGCATCTTTCATTTCAATTAAAGAAAGCAGAGCTACATACTCCCAATACCTTGTATGCAACAACCAGAAGGGCAAAGAGGTACATGAGGAATGCCAGAACAAAGAGGGAGAATTGGTTGCCCTTGGTTATGCAGCCGCCTATTCTCCTATGGCTATTATTGGCTATACATGGGGACAATAGAACTTATAACATAAGTTATGAAGATAATAGATGGCAAAGGCTGGAGGCAATGCAAGTTCACTTTTGGAGTTTTCAGAATGGCGAATGTGGGCAGCAACTGAACGCAGAT
The DNA here is from genome assembly GCA_007115665.2 of Sequoiadendron giganteum. Lineage (NCBI taxonomy): Eukaryota > Viridiplantae > Streptophyta > Pinopsida > Cupressales > Cupressaceae > Sequoiadendron > Sequoiadendron giganteum. Next base: position 430,906,656 of record CM021101.1, on the reverse strand, counting down.
CTGAGAGAGTTTGCCAGAAGAAGGAATGTTAGACTTGCTGAAGGGTCCAGCAAGTAGTTGGTTGAGGGGAGTGATGAGCCAAGTCTTTGGCACATTTTGATCATACTGTTATAAATACTTTTTTGTTTTTATTATGCTAAAACAAACATTCAGTCTGATTATGGGATAAGACATAGACCTTTTTATGACTTAAATATGATGAGTATATTATGATAAAAAGTCCCATGATTATTACCTTTAATGTTTTATTAGTCTGGTAAATACTTTATGGCTTTTTGTGATCATAAAACTTTCCTGTAGCCTCCACTACCAAAACTTCCTACAGCCATGTCTGAAACAATGTTTGCCTTAGTTTAATACTTAATGAATGAATGAATAAAGTAATGGATTGTCTTAAAGGATGAACATGTTGAGCTAACCTTCTTCCTCAGGAAAATATGGTGAGATATTTTGCAGGTACCACGATTGGAGGAAGGGAATTCAATTTCCACTTGAAGAATAGAAGACCAAATCCATAAAGACTGGTTCAAACAACAAAAGATGGGGAGAAAGTTTCAACTCATCCGCCATGCAGGGAGAGTGTTCTAGAAATCTAGGCCAGGCATCTTGGTGGTGCATGAATCCAGGATGATGGCGCTTTAAGACTGTTAAACTGATTTTGACTTAGTTCTTACATTGTCATTCACCTCTTTGCTTAAGTTAGTTAAATGTAATAAATGCCTCCCATTTTATAAGGGAAGGTTGGTTAGTAGTTAGAATCAGTTTTCAATAAATAGCCCATTCTCCTTCAGAGAATGGGCTGAAAGAACTTGCTATTGTAATACATTTTTCAGTTTCAGAAATACAGTCAAGAGATTGCACTATGTACTTGTTTACCTCGAATCAATAAATTTTATGGATTTTTTCGCCTAATCTGTTGTCTACTTTTTGCATTACCTAACGGGGCCCACTTAGGGAATTATCCATACTTTTATTCTGCAAGTTAGAATAGCTGTGTTTCCCTTCATAGAAGTTAATGTGACTATTCCTGCAGCTAGCAGAAACACAGAGCTGTCAACTGTTCCTGCAGCCACTAGATGCAGAATAGTTTTATCTTTCAAGCTTTCATTTCCAAGCAAGTTATCCAGTAAAGTTGTTTCCAGTAATTTAAATTCCAGTATAAATCATTTTAGGAATCATGTATGTCTGCAAGGGTGATTAGTGCATATATTGTGCTGACCCATTTCAAGTTTACGTCCCTGGGTTGATGATTAAATGAGGTTCTTTAGTAGGTTATGACTGCCAGTTGTGATGGTCAATCCCTGAGTAGAGGAATTCATGTTCCTAGTTATTGAGTTGATTAAAGACATGAAATACTATGTTCTGTATTGTTGGGCCAACTCTTATGGGAAGTGAAATTATTCCTTCGAATGAACACTCGACATCATCATAAACTTTGATCATAATTTTCTTGGTTTGGTCTATGCAATTCTCAGAGTATCCAAATGCCTTTACCAATTTTAGTGAGAAAATGTTCAAACCTGCTCCACCATCTATTAGGACTCATCTAGTGTTTTTTAACACATACTTCAAGGTGTAGGGAATCATTATGGTCATACTTTTGGGCAGAAAAATCTTGTTATGAGAAAGTGACATGGTGCAACATAGCTAGCTATCCAACCATGGCTTGAAGTTCATTGAAATCTAGGTTTGCGGGTATGGATGCTTCTTGCAATTATTTTTCAAGGATAGCTTTGTGTTGTGGTGATATGTGAGGGAGTTCCAAAATGGAAATTTGTGGGGGCGTCTTCCCTAGCTGGTCTAGGAGATTGTATTGACCCTTTGGTTACAGATTGGAAGGAGGTCCTGGAATAGTTATCTTGGTTCTATGAGTGGTAACAACACATTCTAAACTTGTATTTTTATGGTAATGGTGGAAATATGATCATCAAAGGGTCTAATGTTAAGAATAATAGTGTTGTAATCATGTTTGATAGCTGCATAATTGGCTTTGTTGTCATTCCTTGAACTAGAGGGGTTTCCTTTATCATGGTCTTGCAAGGGAGTTTTGAATATGGTGTGATCAACATTGGTTTTACCTTGTGAATATCCTACTGATACAGTTCTATTTTTGATACGATCTTGGATGATATTCTTGAGTGTCCAACATCTAGTTGTTTTGTGTCCTTTTTCACAGTGATATTCATAGTATTCATCCTCTTTCCACCAATCGGGTTTGATTAATGATGGTTCATAATTCTTGATATCTGGTAGTATGATGATATTAGGTTGAAAAAATTGTTTAAGGATTGATTCAATGGGTTCACCCAATGGGGTATATGTTCTCTTGGTGCAAGGAGGACCTTTGTTTTGTTGATTGTTTTGGACGACATTCAATGTTTGATTTTGACCTTGTGTTTGGGTGTTTGACGTGTTGGTGTATTTGATGAGGAGGTACCTTTGAGATGAATGGTTGTACCTTTGGTTATCATTTTGGCATCAACAACTCCATCATTTGTGACATTCTTGTTTTGGGACTAGTATTTTCTTTTGTCGTTAATGGGCTTTGGAGTCTCTTTGTTTATTTTGACTAGTCCTTTTGCGACAAGACCTTTTTCAATAATGACACCTTTCTCAAGGATCTCATCAAAAGTTGTGCAACATTATATTTGTAGACTACTCATCATTTATTTTTCAAGGTTTTCAACAAACATGGTGACCAATTATTTCTTAGGAATGTGACAAGGGAATTTACTAACCAAACCTCTCCATCTCTGGTAAAACGAGGTGAGTGACTCCCCTTCTTGTTTGGTTGTGCTCAATGTTGCAAGGGTGACATTATTTTTAATGTTGAAGGCAAAGTGATTAATTAATTTTTCAACTAGTTCACCCCATGTTCTAATCCCTGGAGGAATATGTGCAAACCAATCTAGAGCCAACCCTGTGAGGCTTCATGGGAATAGTCTCATCAAATAGGTAGGATCATATGAGACTTCCATACATGATGTGTTGAATTCTTGAATGTGCTCTATTGGATCCCCTATCCCCTTATACTTAGGAAAAGGTGTTGTGAAATGAGGGGGAAAGGGTGGCATGTATAGATTTTGATCAAATGGAAAGGGGCACAATTCCTCCATGGAATAGGTCTTCTTGTTGGTCCCCAATTATATATTTGTCATTTGTTGTTGAAGGGCCTGTATTTGCTGCATCAAAGTATCTGCCAGAGATGGTGTTGCATTAGTTTGTGTAAGAAGGGGTTAAACCAGTTCTAGCCTAGATAAAGTGACAACCAACACATCTAAGCTACAAAACCCAATCTAAGAACAATAGAACACAAACAATGAAGAATAACTAAAAACATTCAAATGAAACACTCCCCATTGTAGTTGATTTCTTCCCTTGTCTCTCCTATTTCTCCTTTTGCAATCTTTGCCCTTAGATTTGAAGTTGTGCTTGTGTAATAACCTACAAATTGTAAGTAGAAATTTGGAGATAAATGGTTGTTAAGGTAAAAATGGAGGAGAATTGTCTCTTTTATAGAAAACCATTCAAACAAATGAACAAGATTGATCTTCTAGAAAGATTCCAAGATCAACGAATGAGGATTCATGAGAGGGAGGTTACAAAATGGATGGATAAGATCGAGTTTCTAGACAGATGCCAAGATCAACGGTGGAGGATTGATGTACCAAAAAGAGATGGGAAATGAAGGCTATGACGTTGATGGCTATGATGCCCGATGACTATGATAGAAATAAAGGCCACAACAAAGATTAATGAGCAAGGAATCTTTGACCAAAAGGGAGGCATAAATAATTTATTCAAATTATTTATTTGAGAAAAAGGGAAAATGGAGGAAATAAACAAGTAGATTTTCAATTAAAATAATTTGCATAATTTTTTTAATTAAATGAGAGGAAATATGAAAAGGGGGATTAAATAATTAAATTGACTTAATTATTTAATAAAAGACGTGGAAAACTACATAATTTTGACAATTATTTAATAATAGATGAGTTAAAAGAGGAAGTGAATAGTTAAATAATTAATATTAATTATTTAACCATAGACGAAATATGTCAAGCAAATAATTAAATAAAGATTAATTTATTTAATTATTGAGAAGGGGGGGATATTAGTGACACAATTAATTTACTTAATTGGTCAAGATAGAATAAAGATTAAAGAGTTAATTAATTAAATAATTAAAATTATTTAATTAATAGAGGAATATGGTCAAGGATAATCAAATAATTAAAATCATTTAATTATCGGAGGATGACGACCAAGGAAAATGGTGCTCGCAAACTTAGGACATTTTTAAGTCTCTACATTTTGCCCCTCTTTGACATAATGTAGTTTATCACATTATGTCAAAGAAATTTAATAGAAGGATGCCCCAATGAAGCTAGGGTGAAGGTATGCCCCCTCAGGAAAATTTGACAAATTTGCAATAAATTTTAAGAAAATTGGCAAGTTGTCCCGAAAAAGATAAGTTGATGGCCAAGAACCAAATGGAAAAGACGAAATTGAGTTTCGAGATCAATGAAGGGGTCAAATTCAGGATTGAAGTCAAAAAAAGGTGCACCCAATAGACAAGGCAGGTCAAAACCTTAATTTTGAACCTATAAATAGCAATTTGATTTACAAAAAAGTTCATTTGTGGATACCCAATTTAGAAAATCCTAGAGCTTAGAGTGATTTTGGAGTGAAGATGTCACCTGTTCCAGAGGTTTCCCACTACGCATTACTGGATTCAAAGATACCACCAACTTGAGGGAGTTCCCCCTCGGTACGTACTACTAGCCCACTCTTTTAAATTTTTTATTTACGCTCATTTAGGTTAGGGAATAATTTAACAGGCAATTGTGTCGCAGAATTTTGTGACATAATTGTGTGCGCATTTGATGCATTCAATAAGCAGTTTGCCACAATCGTCTCAACAAAACGCAATTGCTTTAGGGTTAGGGCACAAGCATTTACACGGTGACACACAAAAGAATGTGATGCAAGTGACTTTCTAAGCCGCATATGTGGATGGGAGTGACACAAATGACTAGTTGTGACACATGTGTAATATGAAATTACGCATATGATAGGCGAGTGACACAATCGCAGTTGCAAGCCGGTTAAAAAGAAGTGTGACGCATATGCAAAATTGTGATGCAACTGGCTAGTTAAAATTTTTCCCCAAACGAGGAAATTTTGACTTGGTCAATTTAGGTTTGATAGGTCAACTAAAGGTCTTAGATTGACAAAATGGTTTTCTTGATGATTTCAGGAGCGTCTACCTCTGATTTACACACGGGAATCAAGACCAAATGTTTTCCGATTGCGAGATCAGCTGGGCGAGGATGAGAGACAGGCACTACTGGACCTGGGTTTGTTCTATGTGACCTATATTCCCATGATTAGGGAAAACAAGGGGATGTTGATAGTATTGGAAGAATAGTGGCACTCTGAGATGAGAAAATTCCATTTGTTGACAAGGGAGGCAACAGTCACCCTAGAGGATGTATACAGGATCCTACAATTGTCAATTCATGGGGTGTGGGTACGATATGACCCTGCTCGAGGACTGTAGGCCTTGTATGAGTATTACTAGTGTGAGGATGATTCTAAGCTTGGGATCCAAGGGTACACGATTCAATGGGAGACCTTAGTAGAGACATATGATAGATATGACTTTGTTTTATGTGCACTGATAACATAGGTGATGATTCTTGATCGTAGGGGTCATGGTTTCTCGATAGGCTGGGTAGAGGTACTTGGATCCATGGTTCGCTATGGCATAGTGTATGGTTCGCTATGGCATAGTGTATGCATTGGGGCCATGTCTACTGGCGATGCTCTACGTTTAGCTCCATAAAATCACATACAAGGGAGGATAGAGTTTGATTTGTGGGGTGACTTTACTAACAGTTTGGGCTTGGGAGCACATAGCAATGTTTCGACCTCCAGTGGTTTGATAGCTACCAGCCAATGTGTTGTACGCATATATGTATCAAGGGGCCTTGATGTAGACACATGTTGGTGATGTGGGTTATTGGAGGCACAATTTAGATACACTGGTCAATTTCATTTGGAGGCCATACAGGGCTTGTAAATTATGGATCAATGAGGATGACCATATACCATGGTGTTGTCAGCCCAGATATCTCATCGGGCACACAGTGCAGTCACAACATATCATAAAGATATATCTCCTAGAGAGGTTCAGATGACAATTTGGGAAGAGGCAGGGGGTTTCGATCGGTATAGCAGAGTATGGACGATCCTCTCAAGAGGTGCATCCCTAGGGGCCACAGATTGTCATCATGAGAGTAGAGAAAGAGATAGATGCCATGCAGGCATTAGATTTGGTGTGGAGAGGAGGGGATATTGATGCAAGGATGACACCAGAGTAAAATTCCTGGTGGTTGACACATAGACCCATTCCACTGATAGATCCATAGTAGCCAATGCCAGTAGAGCACACAGGCAAGGGCCCGAGAGGCTGATGAGGTGATAGGGGTTGAAGAGGTGCAGGGAGAGGAGATGGAGGATGGGGGGATGATGGAGGAGATGCGAGAGGAGGGTGGGAAGGAAGTGATAGGCACATGAGGAGGAGGGATGGGGGATGATAGTCAGTGAGGCAGTTATCGTTGATCACAGAGGAGGCAAAGATGGAGGAGGACCAAACTGAGGTGAGAGTGGCAACAAAGGTAGCAACTCAGGAGGTGGCATAGCTAGAGCCTATGGAGGTTGAGGTAGGAGGGGATGGAGGATAGGAGGAGTAGGTAGGGATACATGGAGAAAAGGGAAAGATGGACGAGGAAGAGAGAGTCCATGAGAGGATCATCATGAGTATAGAGGAGGTGGGGATAGAGGAGGGTAGAGTGAAGGATGGCACCGTGGATTAGAGGATAGCTTCCCTACAGGTGCATGTATAGGCTTTAGAGGCTGAGCTGAGGACTGTGACTACTGAGAGGGATGGCCTTAAGGCTGAGAGGGATGCCTTCCAGGTGGAGAGGGATCTAGCTGTGATTAGCCAACAATAGACAGTCCAACAAATGATTGACTTTACAGCTACATGCAGTGCATTTTTTTTATATTGTGAGGGAGTATGCCTGGGCCAGTAGGGACATGCAGTATTATAGGGATCTATATCAAAGAGTTGTAGCACCTGAGAATAGGGTGCCCTCATTTTTTAGAGATTGATGACATTTCATGAGGTAGATCACGCAACATGACACATAGTCGATGGTCTCATAGTAAGTCCGAGGGGGGGACATCAGATGCTAGATGGGCCACCCCATATGATAGGCTTCCTACTATAGAGCACAGGGTTAGAGAGTCACCTTGCCAAGAGGATAGGGATGTCCCAAAGATGTGAGAGAAAGGAAGCTCAAGATAGAGCATCTTGTTATTTATGATGTTACATAGACACTAATATTTTGATTATGGAGCCTGCGAGCTCCAATTTCTTTCATGACTCATCTTGAAATTATAAATATGAAACTTATTTTTTGAGTGATATATATAACATGATTTTGGCGGAAGTTGATGATATGGATTGTTATATTATTATGCATTTATGTTTATGATGATGGTGTGCTATGGATATGGATGTTGATGCATTTTATATGATGATGTGATGGTTTAATATGCTTTATGATTTATGCATTTATGATTATGTTATGAATGTTTATACCTTTTATGATATGTATGATGGTAAATGTAGTGTAGATGACCTAATTTGATAGATTCAATGTGATGTACTTATTATGATTATGGATGTTTATTTTATTATGATATGTATGAATGATGAATGCAATAGAAATGACCTAATGTTATGAATGTGATGTAATATGAAGATGCATTAATTGTAATGTAATGAAATGCTTGTATGATAATGCAAAATGTCATGATTGAAAATGTTTAATATGAATGCAAAATGTGATGTAATATGTATGGAACACAATGTGATGTGCAATATGATGTGATATAATGGATCATGATGCAAAATGCAATGCGAAAGGGAATGTAATGCTATGATGTAATGTACAATGCAATGAAATGTAGTAATGTGATGATGCTAATATGATGATAAAATGTTAATTCTATATGAATGATCTCTATGTTTTTTGGGTTTTCTTATGCAAATATAGGTGACCTAATATGATAATGTTGTCTATGATGAAAATTCCTTCTATGATGCTTTCTAACATGATCATGCATGGAAAATGGTTTTGTGTGTCACAAGACTTTGTCAAGATGCAGATGGAAGAAATGTTAGCATGAAAGAGATGGGAGAGATGGATGTTAGCATGAAAAAGGAAAGGAGGATGAATTGTTAGATAGGAAATGATAGGGTACCAACTTTCATACTTTTATATTAATCATCATCGAGCATCAAAAGTGTCACAAATGGAACACAAACACCATGGTATGATATAGACCAAGGTGTGCAAGGTGACCATTTGTGAGAGACAATTAGTAAAAAGGCAAAGTTAACAAACAAGGAATGCCCTGGCTTATACTAAGACCCAATTATCCTAGTCTTTTTGCCAAAAAAAACCGTAGAAAGAAAGTAAAGAAAAGAGGTCATGGTCCATCATTGTCCCTCTAAATCCGTTAATAGGACATTCTTGAGGTAACTAGTAACATGACCCAAAACCAATCAAAAAGAGGATAAGACAAATCAAACCAACAAAGTGTTTGCCAAAGAGACAGTGTTTGCCAATAACGATACTGATAAGATTGCTTGATTTGATTCATTAGGTTGATCAAGATGATCGAGCTTGATTGATAGGTTGACAAGGATTGATGATAGTGTGACAAAAGTTGACCAATGGATTTGATTGATAGGTTGACAAGGATGGGAAAATTGATTTGATTGATAGGTTGATAAGAGTTGACAAATTGATTTGACTGATTGTGCCTGGTTTTAGGAAGGACACATCCTGATTAAGGCAAGATTGATCAACCGAGATTGACGAGATTGATTGATTGATTGACAAAGATTGATTGATAAAGTTGACAAGGCTGATTGATTGAGCCTAATTTTAGGAAAGACACATCTTGATTAAGGTAAGGTTGATCAACAAGGTTGACAAGACTGATTGATAAGATTGACCAAGTGATGTGACAATACCTAAATTTCAAGAAAGACATATCATATTTAAGGCAAGGAACACATCTGATAAAGTTGACCAAGTGACAAATGTTGACAAGACACCTAACTACAAGGACACCTCCTTCTTAAGGTGAATTACTAAATTGAAAAAGTCTAATCTCAGGAAGGACGCATCCTAATAAAAGACAAGAGATAAGACTGAATGAGACAAATGACATAATGCCCCATTCCAATATTAGACCAGTGACTTGATTGATTGATTGACGATAAGAGGATGGATTGATTTGAAAATTGATTGATTGATTGAAGATTGAAAGATTTGTTGGGTATGTTTGTCTATTGATTTGTGATTTGGTTTAAATGATGATTGCTTGTGGACCAAGAATACGACCAGACTTGACAAAACCTAAAGGACTGACCTGGGTAGCCTCAGGGGCTCATCGATTGATGGCCTTGCCTATGCTATACATGCAAAGACCTTGTAGTTCAACATAACTTGACTTTTTATTTGACAAAAGACTGAGTCATGATTTTATTTGGACAACCTAAAGGATTAAGCTAGTGTCTCGGGGGCTCATTTAAGATGATCCTTGCCTACATAGAAAATGCGTAGAGACAATGTAGTTCGACCACTCTAACACAAACTGACTAAGACTCAGATTCTGACCCTGACTCTATTTTTGGAAGTTTTTGAAGCTTTTCGATGTTTTTTGAATTTTGATGATTTTATAATTTTTTTGTCTTTTTGAAGGTTTTCCGATTTTTTTGGATTTTGATGTTTTTATGATTTTTTAGGATTTTGATGGTTTTTATTTTTTGGATTTTGATGGTTTTTTATTTTTGGATTTTGATGGTTTTATTTTTGGATTTGATGGTTTTATTTTGGATTTTGATGGTTTTTATTTTTGGATTTTGATGTTTTTTTTAATTTTTTTGGATTTGATGTTTTTTTTTTGGATTTTGATGGTTTTTTGAGGCTAATACCATGTGTTATTTCCCATGAAGACATAAGTTAAGGAATTTCCCATAGTTAGGTATAGGACCAATTTATTATGTGAGAGTGGTAGCGGTGAATACAAAGGATGATCATGCTAAATGTCAGTGGTTCTCAGGTCATGGGAGAATGACAAAGGTTCATTATGGATGAAGGATGCGTGTGAATGGATAAGCGGAGGATGGAAGACTAGATGGAGTGATAGTAGATGGTGGAGTATAGCTTGACTACACATGGTGCCTGTTTGATAGGTTTTCACCATGGTACTTATCTAAAGCACCACTGAAGTGGTTTTCACTTTTGGACAAATTATTTTTCTTTTCTTTTTTTTGATTTTTTTTGTTGTCACCAAGATGCCTATTTGTCAGGTTTTCATCAGGGTGACTTTTTTTTGTAATTTTTTTATTTTTTTGTATTTTTTAACTTTTTAAGGGGTACTATAAGAATCAAGTGTAGTACTTACGAATGTGCATGTTGTTGATAGGCTCGAGAATCAGTTCTCCTTCAGGAGTAGAAAGTTGATAAGCACCAAATCCATATATTGTCATGACAATATACGGGCCCAACCAATTAGGCTCAAACTTCTCAAGTTTTTCTTGTTCTGCTTGATTCTTCAAATTTTCCTTTAGAACTAGGTCACCAATGTCAAAAATTCTAGGACAAACCTTCTTATTGTAACTATGTAGAAGGCGATTATGATATGCTTGCAAATGTGTCAACACATTGTCTCTTTTCATCCAATAACTCTAGCTCATGTAGATGGGATACACGATATTCTTCTTGATCAATCGAGCCTTGCATAGAGACTCGTAGGGATGGTAATTCGACCTCTATAGGAAGTATTTCTTTAGATCCATAGACAAGGAAATATGGTGTGGCTCTTGTAGGGTTGAGAATACTGGTGTAATAGGCCCATAAGGTAAGATTAAGTTGTAGGTGCCAGTCACGACCAGTGTCATTGACAGTCTTCTTTAAGATTTTTAGGATAATCTTATTAGATGCCTCAACTTGACCATTAACTTGGGGGTAATATGAAGTAGAAAAATGATGTTGGATATGGAATCTTTCACAGAGCTTATGGACATCCTACTTCTTAAAATGGTGACCATTATCTGCAATGATGGACTCTGGGATACCATAACGAAAAAATGATGTAATTCAGGATGAATTCGGATATCTGCTTTCCATTGATGTAAGTTAGTGGGATGGCTTCAATCCATTTTGTAAAGTACTCAATAGTGATAAGGATAAACTTATGTCCATTAGTAGAGGTGGGATGGATCTTTCCTATGAGGTCAAGTCCCCATTGAGAAATTGGCCATGGCAAAGTAAGCGACTGCAATTCCTGAGTTGGTGCATGTATAAGATCTTCGTGAATCTGACATTGGTGACATTTCTTCACAAAGTGATAAGAATCATGCTCCATTGTAGGCCAATAATATCCCATCCTCATGATCTTTTTGGCTAAGGTAGGACCAGCAAAGTGAGCTCCACATATACCATGGTGTACCTCTTGTAAGGTTGTTTGTGCTTCATTTGAGTCGAGACATCGAAAGAGGGTACTATCTAGGCTACGATGATAAAGGGTATCTCTGATGATAGCGTATTTGGATGCTTGTCAGATAAAGGTTTTGCGTTTGTTGAGGGACAAGTTAGGAGGGATAATTTGGTCATGTAAGTAAGCAAAAATTTATTTATACTAGGGAGAGTTGAGACCAATAAGTTCACACACAAGTTTGGTTTTGGTGAAATCGAACGCAGGGACCAAGAGTTGTTCTACCAAGAACTTATATTGTGATGCATTGTTACGAATGTCCAGGAGAGATCCGATGGTATCCATTGCATCAGCTACTTTGTTCTGGATTCTCAAGATTTGTTCAAAATAAATGGCATCAAAGTATAATCTGAAACTATCCACCATGCGCTTGTAGGGCATCAATTTCTCATCCTTGGCATCATAATCATCATTAACTTTCTTAATCACTAATTGAGAATCACCGTAGACTTGAAGATTCTTGATTTTCCATTTTATTGTTATTTGGAGTCCTATCAACAATGCCTCGTACTCTACTATGTTATTAGTGCATGGGAATGCTATTTAGAATGACTTGGAAATGGAATCTCCTTGAGGTGTGATGAATATAATTCTAACCCCTGAACCATGACTTGTGTAAGATCCATCAAAATATAGTTTCCATGTTGTTGGTGTGTCTATAATAAAGATTGATGCATCTGGAAAATTGAATATCAACGGATGATTTTCTTTTACTGGTGCATCTACAAGTTTATCTGCTATCACTTGTCCTTTTATTACTTTTCGGTCAGCATACTCAATGTCATATTCAATCAATATCATAACCCACATAGCTAGTCTTCCTGTCAGAGTTGCTTTGTCGAGTAGATATTTCAGAGGATCAATTTTGGAAATTAGTTTTGTCTTGTGATTCAACATGTAATGTCTCAACTTTTGTGATACAAATACCACTACTAGACATGCTTGTTCAATAGGGCTATAGTTCAACTCATATCCAACTAGGGTGTGATTGATGTAATATATTGCTTGCTCTTTGCCATCATTGTCATTATGTGCTAGTAATGCCCCAATGTTGATGTAGTGGTTGTCACATATAGTATCAAATGTCTTCCATCAATAGGAGGCATGAGAATTAGTGGAGTCAATAGATAATTTTTTATCTAATCAAATGCCTCTTGACACTTATTTGTCCAATTGAAGGGAATTCCTTTCCTTAGGAGATGAAAAGGATGAATTTTATCTGCTAGTTGAGCAATGAACCTATAGATTGATTGCAATATTCCTTGTAATGTCCTCAACTGAATGATGTTGGTTGGTGGTGGTATTTCTAAGATAGATTTGACTTTTGCAGTATCAACTTCTATTCCTCTACGTGGGATAATATATCCAAGGATCTTGCCTAATTGGACCCTGAAAACACATTTCTTTGGATTTAGTTTGAGTTGGTACTTTTTTAGTCATGTGAAAATCTTGTCCAATACTGCTAAGTGTCCAATTTATTCTAGAGATTTAGAGAGAAGGTAATCAACATAGTCCTCCATAAGCACATGCATATAGTCATGAAAAATTGTGGTCATAGCTCTTTGATATGTAGCTTCAGCATTTTTCAGTCCAAATGGCATCACATTCCAACAAAAATCTCCCCAAGCACATGTGAAAGCTATTTTTGGTTGATCTTAAGTAGCAATTATTATTTGATTATATCTTGAGAATCCATCCATAAGTGATAGCATTTCATAACCTGCTATAAGATCTACTATGTTGTCAATGTTTGGTATAGGAAAATCATCTTTGGGACAAGCTTTATTGAGGTCTCTAAAGTTTTTGCATACTCTAATTTGACCATTTGGCTTGGTGACAAGAACAAGGTTTGATATCCAATCTATGTAATCAATAAAATGAGTGAATCCAACATCTAGGAGTTTCTTCAATTCCACCTTGACAAGGAGTGCAATCTGGGGGTGCATTTCACTTAGCTTTTGTTTGTATGTTTTGGCATTTGGTAGCAATGGTAAGTGATGTAGAACCAGTTTGGGATCCAATCCAGGCATATCAACATATGACCAAGCAAAATTGACTTGTCTTTCTGAAAAGAATGTTGTGAATTCAGGCTTTTCCTTGGTGGTCAAAGATGATGCCAACTGTATAATTCTAGAATTATCTAGTGTTCCAATGTTCACTTCTTCTATTTATTATATCAACAACAACAATCTCTCTCAATCTATAGGGAGAATATCCATTCCTCCATCCTCGAGCACCTTGGAGAGATTTTTACCTTTGGATACATCATTTATTTTTACTTTTTCACAGTCAGCAGGCGCCTTTCAATTTTCACTTGAAGACCTAATATTTTTATTCTTATTTTTACCTTTTTCATTTTCACTTTTGTGACTAGAGGATAGGAAAACCTCGCTAAAGTATGCTACATAATCAAGCTCTATGTAAAATCCAGCCTTATGATCCCCACTTGGTATTCCTTCATGAAGTCCCATTAACTCAACAATTTCTTCCTCGTTCTCAAAAGTGTCCACACTTGGAGGTTCTTGTTGATCCCAATCTATGAGTTGAGGGTAGACAAGGGGTAAGCCATCATTGGTATTATCAAGGGTCATGGTGTAGGTAGGTAGGGTAAATATGGAGGTAGAGTCATCAGGTTCCCAAGAGGTAGTGTCAATGGTTTCCCAAAAGTGTTTGATCCATTCTTCTCTGTTCAAGGGGACTTTTGGACAAGGACTTGGTAGACTTGGTGGGGCATTAAGGGTAAGCATTTGACTGATTTTTTTTTCAAGGGGAGGCTCATCGAATAGTCCAAGCATTTTATCAAGGTCCATAAAGGTAGTGGAGGATAGGGAATCCCATTCGTATTCATTGGAATAGGTATTATAATCCCAAGAGTCCTCGTATGTCTCTATCTCATCTGAAGCATTAGAAACTACACTTGAAGGTAACTCGATACCCCAAATAGTCACTTTTACTAGTACAAACCCTATCTCTTGGTGTTTGATTAACTTAGGAGGTTGCAAGGGTTCCATCATTCCTTGTTTATTTAGGCCAAGACCACTTTGTTCATCATATCCTTGTCGCTTCATTATTTGGAACCCTTTTGGATACTGTTCAATTGGCAATTTCTTAGTTTCAATGTCCTCCTCTTCTTTGTACAACCATGTGAGAATGTGGTCATATAGAGATTCTTTGGCAAGTTCCCCCATCTAGTGAAGGTGGTAGGGGGATTATGGATGGTAACCTTAGGATGCACGAGATACGGTTTGCCATATGACTTTGGTGATTTAGGTAACTCTTCGATGAAAAAGAGACTCTTCATGTTATATTCTTCGCATCCTTTGTCTTAGATCTGGATCTTGGGCGTAGAAGGTGTGATGAATGGAGTGGATGATTTGACAAGGGTAGATGGGTCAATGTAGTGAGATGGAGTGGTGGATGAAGTGAAAGGGGAGGCCTCTCGGTTGATGGGCACTTGATGTTTAGCAGTCCCTCTTAGGTTTGAGCAATACTTAAAAGGATCATGGTCACCTACAATAGTGATTTCAATGTCATTGTATGGGAAATTGAGGCATTCATGGTAGGTGGATGGAATAGCCCTCATAGCATGAATCCAAGGATACACAAGGATAATATTGTAATGATAATCCAGATCCAAGAAATGAAATACTATGTCATGTATTGTTGGGCCAACTCTTATGGGAAGTGAAATTACACCTTTGGATGAGCGTTTAGCATCATCATAAGCTTTGGTAGTGATTTTCTTGGTTCAGTCTATACAATTCTCAGAGTATCCCAATGCTTTCACCAATTTTAGTGAACAAATATATAGACTTGTTCCATCATCTACTAGGACTCATTTGATCTTGAATTTATTAATGCATACTTCAAGGTGTAAGGGGTCATTATGATCAGATTTTGGTGTAGAAAAGTCTTGCTTAGAGAAGGTGACATGGTGTGGCATAGCTAGGTATCCATCCATGGCCTAAAATTCATTGACATTTAGGTTAGTGGGGATAGATTATTCTTGCAATTATTTGTCAAGGATAGCTTTGTGTTTTGGGGATGTGCGAAGAAGCTCCGAGATAGAAATTTGTGTGGGGGTTTTTCCCAACTGATCCAGGAGATTATATTGAATTTTTGGCTATGAATTAGATGGAGGTCTTGGAATAGTTGTCTTTGTTTTGTGAGTGGAAACAACACAATTTGATTTTGGCTTGTTTATGGTAATGGTAGCGATGAAATCATCAAAGGGTCTTATGTTAAGAATGATAGTGCTATAATCATGTTTGACTGCATCATAATTGGCATTATTGTTGTTCCCTGAACTAGAGGCTTTTCCTTTATCATGGTCTTGCAAGGGAGTCTTGAATATGGTATGATCAGCATTGGTTTTTCCTTATGAATCTCCCATCGATATGGTTCCATTTTCAATGAGGTCCTAAATAATGTTCTTGAGTGTCCAACATCTAGTTATTTTGTGTTCTTTTCCACAATGATATTCATAGTATTCATCTTCTTTCCACCAATCAGGTTTGATCAAGGTAGGTTCATAATTCTTGGTGTCTAGTAGTGTGATGATATTATATTGCAAAAGCTATTTGAGGATTGATTCTATGGGTTCACCCAATTGAGTGTATGTTCTTTTGGTAAGGGGAAGTCATGTTCGTTGTTGATTGTTTTGGACAACATTTAGTGTTTGGTTTTGACTTTGGGTCTGTGTTTTTCATACATTTGGTGTATTTGAAGAGGAGGTACCTTTAAGTTGAATGATTGTACCTTTAGTTATTAGTTTGGAATCAAAAACTCCATCATTTGTGAGATTTTTTTTTCCGGGCCAATATTTGCTTTTGTCATTGTTGGATTTTAGATTTTCTTTGTTTTCATTGACTAGTCCTTTTGCGATAAGATATTTCTCAATAAGGAAACCTTTCTCAAAGATCTCTTCAAAGGTTGTGAAACATTGGATTTGAATTTGAATCATCGGTTCTCCATTAAGGTTTTCCACAAACATGGTGAGCAATTGTTTTTCAGGAATGTGACAAGGGAATTTGCTAACCAATCCTCACCATCTTTGGTAAAATGAGGTGAGTGATTCTCCTCCTTCTTTGGTTGTGCTCAATGTTGCAAGGGTAACATAATTTTTAATGTTAAAGGAAAAATGACTGATGAATTTTTCAGCTAGTTCACCCCACGTTCTAATCCCTGGAGGAAGGTGTGCAAACCAATCTAGAGTTGGTATCGTAAGGCTTCGTGGGAATAGTCTAATCAAATAGGTAGGATCATATGAGACATCCATACATGATGTGTTGAATTCTTTAATGTGCTATATTGGATCCCCTATCCCATTGTACTTAGGTAAAGGTGGTGTTGTGAAATTAGGGGGGAAGGGTGGCATGTATAAAAAAAATTCAAATGGAAAGGAGCACAATTCCTCCATGGAATAAGTCTTCTTGTTGGTCCCCAATTGCATGTTTGTCATCTGTTGTTGGAGATTTTTCACTTGTTGTATCAAAATTTCGGCAAGAGATGGTGTTGCATTGTTTTGGTTTGGTGTCATGATGTTGGTATTAAGGTCATATGTTGGATTAGGATTAAGATTGATGCTTTGTGACATGGGACCTTGGTTTCTATATTGATTTGTGTTGTTTTGATTTTGGAGGAAATTGGAATTTAGGTTTGTTCCAAAGGTCATGTTTGCATATGGTATGGTGTTTTGGAGTTAAGGTGTAGACCCTTGATTTGTGCCTTGGTTTTGAAAATTAGGTCCTTAATTTGCAAATGGAAGTGTAGTTTCTTGGTTGATGTTTTGACATGAAGGTGTAAGCCCTTGATTGATGTTTTGTGATGAAGGAATGGTCCCTTGATTGACATTTTGGCATGAAGGTGTAGGTCCTTGATTGGAATTTTTAAATAATGGAAGGAACCCTTGATTAGTGTTTTGGAGTGTTGGAATAGATCCTTGATTATTGTTTTGCTTTGGGATCCTTCGTGAGAAAATGTGAACCTTTCTAGGTTGACTTAATGAATGTATGCTTTGAAATTGGAATAAGGATCCTTGATTTGTGTTTTGGAGTGTGGGGATAGGACCTTGGTTTATATTTTGAATCAAAGGTGTGGGAAATTATGATGTGGAACCTTGATTTATGTTTTGAAGTGTGGGTACAAGACCTTGGTTTGTATTTTGAGTCAAAGGTGTAGGACCTTGTGAAGTTGAACCTTGATTTGTATTTTTTAAGAGGGGGTTTGTAAAGGTCTTACCCATGGAATTGGTGGAACTTCCAAGTGTGAGATTGTGTCCTTGTGTAGTGGTATGGGTTTCCTTGTTTCCAAATGTTGAGATGCTTGGGATGTGTGTGGTAGTGGTAGTCATGTGTGTAGTTGTCCCAAGGGGTATGTTTTTCATTTGTTGTGATGAGGGCATGCCAAGTGAAAATGGATTTTCAGTTTCCTCTTCTACAAGTGTTGATATATCAAAGCCTTGAGGTAACTTGGCACCTTTTTTAGCTAGTGCATAGAAACATTTGTTAGGGTTAGCACTAACAAGCTGATCAACCATGCTTAAAATTCTTGGGTCTTGATAAGCTCTTTCAATTTATTGAGGAGTCAATTATTTGTTGAATTCTTTTAGGCTTAGGTCTTCCCATGTGTTGGTTCGGTTGCCTTGTGATATGTCTCTTGTAGGTGTAGAATGATTTGAATATATTCCAAGGGTAGTGTCATGAAAAGGGTCACTTGAAAAATCCATGTCCTTTATTTTGGATTTTGACCTTGTTTCAACCATGTGAGACTTTTTCAAGTTGAGGGATAATGCAAGATGGAGATGAAACTAAACTATGTTTTTGGATTTTCTTGAATTTTAGGATATGGGAATGCAAGGTGATTATGCAAGGATGATAAATGAAAAAGGAAGCTAAAGGTTGATTATTGATAAGGTGACTAAATTATGCTAAGGTTAAGATGAAGGCAAGTTATGCTAATGCAAAAGGATAATGAGTCAAATGGATGCAAAATGATATGCCAAGTTGACTAAATTAAGGGAAAATGGTATGATGCTAAGACTATGGTGAAAATGAACTATTTTTTTGTATTTTTGGGATGAAGGTGTAAAGTGCAATCTAGGTTGAAGATGAAAGTTTGGAAATATGATGATAAAAGCTATGGTCAAAAGGATATAATATGGATCTAAATGAGGTCAAGCTAATGCAAAGGAGTCCTAAATTTTTAAATAAAGGATGACAATCAAGCTAATGTGAACCCAAGGTAACAATTCCAAATGTCATTGACCAAGAGGATAAACAAGAGGATAATTTTGACAAGGTCTATTCAAGGCTAGGACACAACCTTAAGACTCAAATTGGACAAAGGTCAAAAAATTTGATAATAGGAAGGATAATGGTCAATGACAAATAGAATACACAACCAAATATTTTCCAAAAGCTTAATGGTCTTCCAATGTTCAAAATCTTGAAGGTATAAATGCAACCTAAGGATCAAGGTTTAATTTATGCAATGCAAAGGATCTAAGAAGGTAACCTATAATGTAATATTTCCCTAAATGGTAGTGCTAGAATGAACTGGTGAATCTTGCAAGTCTTTAGTTTATCAGTCAAAGGTTACTGTGGAAATGATTTGATCAGACTTTGGACAAAGATTTGGAAATTTTATGTTTAAAAAACAATTGTGGCTTTGTTTTCTACAAATGTGTTATTTCAATTGCGGGTTTTTGGACCTTAGATGCGGTGCAAGCTATCAATTTTGGCTCTATTTTTATCAGTTGTTGTTCAAACAAGTAGTTGTGGTTTTCTAGTTTTCACTTGCGGTGCACAGTATCAGATGCAACTTTGTTTTTTATAGTTGCATTTTTCTAGAATGTTGTCTTGGAAATTTTGATGTTTTAATTAAATTGGTTTTTGATGGGATTTTGACTGTTTTTGATGAAGTTTGATTAGAAAACATAGAAGACAGTATCAAGCACTTGTTTTTGTTTTGGTTTGGTTGTGAATTTTTTCTTATTATTGCAATACAAGCACAAATATTAGGCTAGCAGAGAAAATATTTGTTGGGTTCCCACTAGGATTTCTCCAGTCGTGCCTATTCAGAGTGGATGACCTAGGAATTGGTAGCATTGGCTCCCCTCCACAACACTCACTTCTTGGGAATATCAAGTTCCAAATTCCTTAATACCACAAGGATATCAAGAAATTTTCCATCTCTACAATGAGCTACAAAAGTGTGGGATGACTTCAGAGGTCCAACCTCTTGCACTAGCAAATAGAAGGATTTTGGCTTTCTACATAAAGGTTTCTAGTAAGGGCATCTAGTTTGGGGGATACTATGATAAAATCCCTCAAGAGGTATCCCAACCCTTAGAACAAGGGATTTTCACATCATAAAGATACTACTGGAGAGCTATCATGTACCACTTCCCGTTGATCGCAACTTTCATCGCAACCACACATTTATATAGCGGTTTGGAAGGACTTGGCTTTAGCCCGTTACCGCTTGGGTCATTCCCACCTTTAGAAGCGGGGTGGAAGGCCCTTCTAAGGAATTAAAAATATAAAAAGATGGGTCTGGCTTTTGATCATCGAGTTTGTACAAGGTGAGAGCATACACCTACCATTTTACAAGCATGAAAAATAGTGGTTTATTAATCGCCTAGTTAAATCTATGTGAAAAAAGGCAGTTGCTATTTTTAAGCACCAATTTAAATATAATCTACTCTAAAGCAAACAAGGTTTTAGTAGTTTCAGAATAAAGTCTTTGATGCACGAAAACCTGCAAAAGCACCCATTAGTAGTTTCTCAAAGATGTCATGGACCAACAAAAAGTTGCAAAACCCTAGTTAGCACAAAAGGTTAAACACTAAACTAAACTTATAAATTAATAAATAAACTAAATTAGAAATTAAATAATAAACTAAATTAGAAAATTAAAAAAATAAACTAAATTATAAATTAAAAAAAAAAGCGAAAGAGCCCAATTTTTTTGTTATTTCAAGAGAAACAATTTTTTTAGAGCTCCACTCCAAAGCCACGCACTACAAATAGAAGATTAGTAACCTAAAAACACTACTCTACTCAAAAAATTCAAAATTAAAATCAGAAAGACAGTAAAATTGGAACTTTATACCGAGCAGACAAATGTGTCGTTCCTTTCAGCAATTGTGTCACTGTGTCGCATCGCACCAGAGAGATTGCGTCGTGATTTTGAATTTGAATTTTCCCACACATGAAAGTCTTCGACAGATGCATCCTTTCTCGTCAAATGTGTCATTGCTTCAATCGGTTGTCATTTCCTAGTAACAGCATCGTTGCTTCGATCAGTTACGTCGTTCCATACTTGAAATCTGCAAAAACAAGCAAAAACCGTACGAAATCTTGCAAAAAATATTGTTCACATTAGGTTCACCAATGTAATAAGGGGTTAAACTAGTTCTAGCCTAGATAAAGTGACAACCCACAAATCTAAGCTACAAAACTCAATCTAAGAACACGAGAAGACAAACAATGAGGAATAACTAAAAACATTCAAATGAAACACTCCCTGTTGTAGTTGATTTCTTCTCTTGTCTCTCCTATTTCTCCTTTTGCAATATTTGCCCTCAGATTTGAAGATGTGCTTGTGAAATAATCTACAAATTGTAAGTACAAAGTTGGAGATAAATGGTTCTTAAGGTAAAAATGGAGGAGAATGGTCTCTTTTATAGACAACCATTCAAATGGAAGGATGAGATTGATCTTCTAGAAAGATTCCAAGATCAATGGATGAGGATTCATGAGAGGGAGGTTATGAAACGAATGGCCAAGATCGAGTTTCTAAACAAATGCCAAGATCAATGGTGGAGGATTGATGCACCAAAAAGAGGTGGTAAATAAAGGCTATGACACTGACGGCTATGACGCCCGGTGACTATGACAGAAATAAAGGTCATGACAGAGATTAATGAGCAAGGCATCTTTGACCAAAAGGGAGGCATAAATAATTTATTCAAATTATTTATTCAAGAAAAAGGGAAAATGGAGGAAATGGACAAGTGGATTTTCAATTCATTAGCGAATGAAGAGGACTCATCAAACCAAGTATTAAAACTATGAGAATGATCTAGATTTACCATTAGATGAATCTTGTTAATAGATTTAAAAAGATCACAATGAGTCGTGACTTTTCTCTTAATTTTATCGAGGTACAAATCCCTCACAAGATATTTAATGAAATTAAAAGCTAAGATAAAACATCGGGTATGATTTTAACCAGAAAGTAGAAATGTATACCCAACATCCAAAAACAATTAAATATCAGGTGCAAGCTTAGCAAATAAAGAGTATTAGGACAAAGACTAATTGATCATCAAAGATACACATATACTCAATACCATGCAAGGAATGAAATCTGTTATAAGAATTGCATCACTCATACATAGATAAGACATGCATAAGATATTCTCAAATACAAAGATTTAAGAATTCCAATTAACTTCACTAAAATTCACACATACAAGATAGTAATTTCATTCAACTCTATTGAGCAAAAAATTTCAAGATTGTCTAGAGAGAGCATATAAAAATAGATACATCAATATATAGGCAGGTATATAAGCACCTCTTCAATTCCATAGCCAGTTAAACAAAAGACACCTAAAAGAACTAAGGAGAATCCAAGCCGTCACAATGGTGTTGTTTCATTTCCAGCCTCTGAGATCACCAAAGGTTTCTTTCACCATGCTTGAAAAGCCTTAAGGATATGAAGCAGGTCCTTATGTTGAGGAATGATTACATTAATCATTCTCACCTTCCACATCAAATGGAGGTCTTTGGTCATTTCTATGTGACGCTCGCAAGCCTTCACAAGATCCATGGCCTGAGATGACACCAGGTGTAATTCACTTAATTTTTGTAAGTGTTCAATGTTAAGTGAAGATGACTCAAGAGTCTCTTTAACCGTTTTCTGGAAATCGGCTGCCAAAGCACTAAAATTTAGGTCATCCCTTATTCCACCTTTATCTTGGAGTAGACCGAGTGCCATTAAGGTGCACTTCACTTCATCTCAAACTATAGTACATTCATCCATGATTTCTTTAAGCTTCTTTAAGCTTTGTTTAGCACCTTGTAACTTCCACTCTACTTGTTTAGTCCATGACATGAAGCGGGGATCTGAAGCACTTGATATGACCTAATCAACAACCAACCTTTCCAAATATGAATTCATCAATAACTTCAATTCAGATTGATAATTAATCCATATTTTCTCCTCTTTCTCGGTTGTAATGACCTCATCCCCTAAGGTAGCTTTCAAAGCATTCGCCTATTGGAAGTATTTGAGAGATTCAATAATAATGAGGCTTCCCTTTTACATTAGGGATTCATTCCAATCATCTACAACCCAACTTAAACTTTGGCAGCCTTTGATTTTAGTTAGAGCTTCCTTTCCAACTAAAGTAAGAGATTCAATAGAAGAATCTACCTGGGAAAGAGGTTGTGGAATGAATTCCAGAATAGACCTTAGGCAATTAGTCAAATCCCAAACTTGAGCCTTCAATTCATTTTTTCTTTCTTTATCCTTTTTCGATATTTCAACCATCTTGTTTTTTTATACCTAAAAAATTTGAACATCTCCATCCCTGGTAGGTGGACCGAGGTCTACTCTGCCCACTTCAAAGTCATTTGTTGCTTCTTGAGAAACATCTCTTTGTACCGAAGGTTGTGCAATTTCCAACTAGATTTTTCTTGATTCCATGTCTTCTACGAGTCTAGCAGTGGTCTTTAACCTTTAGCTTTAGGAGTTGAAGCCCTTTGTAGCAACTTCCCTACCATATCTTGTATAGATTTCCTTTTCTGTGATAGGGAATCCTCTAGCCAAGATGGGGTAACTGTGACCTTAGTTTCCTTGATGCCAGGGGATGCAAACAGTGTCTGAGTAACTGGAGGGGTGTCTTATGTAGATGCAATTACTTTAGACCTTTCAAAGGTACCTACCTCTCTAACAGGTGATTCATCTTGAGAGGGAAATGAATCAACATTTAGGATTTCTAAACCCTCTTCCTCTTCACCACCTTCATTTTCTTTCTCTAGAGTAGGCAAATTAAAAATGTCATCCCCATAGGTTTGTGAATACACATTTTTTTCTAGTGGGTCTTCATCACCATCTCCTTGGGTACCTGAAGATAAAGACTAAGGGAGACTACTAGTCAATTGTCTACTAGCTAAGGCTTGAGAGGTAACTTCAGTCGATTGTGAATCCTTGGACCTAGTATGAGGACGAGATTGCTCAGTTTTCTTCTTGGTTACCCATTCTCGAGTTCTAGTGAGAACATCTATAGTTTTGGCTTCGATGGTCTCTTTCTCTTTGAAATTCTAATCCATAGCAGGAATAGATCGACTTTCTATCAAATCAATATAAATTGGGTCGACCATGTGAGAACCATCTTCAAAAATGCCCTACAGGTCCCGTTTCAAATCATAGATGATGATTTGTTCTACTGTTAATCTCGGTCAACTTCTTCTCCTAACTTTATACTCATCAAAGCAATCAACCCAATAATCTTCAAGGTCAAGTTTGTGATAAAAGGTAGGGCTCAATTTAAAATTATTCTTAATATAATCCTTAAGGTCGAAAGAAACTCGTTCCTCATATGAATGCATGTTATACCTGGATAATTATTTTTCAAATTTCAAAGCATCAGACATAGATTGACAACTATAAGAGCAAAAACCAAAGGGGAAACTGATTGTTAACCTTTTCCTATCCTGACACAATCTATTAACATCAGCCAATTATGTACTCACCTCGATAACTATCCACTTATCTTCAGGGTACTTAGGCAAATTAATAGGGAAACCAACATAACTACGTATTTTTATGTATGAAAATCTCTGGAACTGAATAAAATGGCTACCATAAAAATCCACAAATTCTATTGCCTTAGGAGATAACCTCATAGCAGGGCGTGATGAGCCTAAAATATGCTCATTATTTAAGTGTCATGATGTATTTTTGAATACCTTTACTCTTTCTAATGGTTGTTTTAAACTCTATGGTTATAAACTTTTTATGTTAATGGGTAGTATTCTGTGACAATGCATTCCTATAATCCTGCAACTTAATATCTCCATATGACTATATTCATGGCCCTGTTTAACCTCCCAGTTGACTGATATGATACGTGTAGTTTCTGGATAAATGAGATGAATTTAATGTATGTGATTAATGATAAGTATCGTGTTGTTATGCTTTCTTTCGCCTTTTATGCTATATGTCCCACAAGTTATTGAAGATAGTATGAACAAGTCAATGCGTAGCAAACCTCGGTTCTGAAGTGAAGATCATTTCATCACGGCACCAAGCATGTTGTTCCTACGAAGATGCTTTGCCCGGGTCATCGGGAGGAGATCTAAATGGTCGTCAATTTAGGAGGAGTGGAGAGCTGGATTCTTTCCGAATCAGTTGGATGGATACACTTTCATTTATGGAAATCCGTTCCTCAGGATTAGGAAGCATCTACGTCTGTATCTTTCTCTGATAATTAGTTAGTTAGTTAGTTGTTTCTCTTTAAATAAATGTTCCTCCTGCGTGAGTGAACAAGATGATAGAGAAGAGATTAGAATAGAGAGTAGAGATAGAACAGAGTGTAGTGAGTTTACTGTTATAATGAAAAATAGAGCTTTGTATTAAGTTTTCTTACAAGCAGAACAGTCATGTATGTGATTTCGAGTTCATGAATAAAAAGCCAATGACGTTTTGAGTTCAGCTCTTGTTTAAAATAGTTGATGCTTGCTAAGGGGGCCCACTTAGTAAGTATCCATAGTTAGTTGTTTGCTTTCTATTGTTTATCTGTTAGAATTTCATTCAAGTAAGTTTTGATGCAAACTCAATCTTAAAACTGTTCCTGCAGCATAAGGAATCCATCCCTATGTCTGTTTCTGCAGCATAAGGCTAGTTCATGGTTTGTTTTCCCAGTAATGGTTATTGTGATTCCTGCTTTAATTAAGTGATGCTTAAGTTAGTAAGAATTTGTTTCATGTTCCTGCATCAGAGTTAGAATTCCTTTCAAGCATTTATTTCGAATAGGTTATGGCTAAAATCGATTCTTAGTGCACATACAGTGCCGCTCCATTTCAAGTATACGTTCCCTGGTTTGACAAGTAAATGAATGACCATGAGAAGATGCTAGTCACCTGTTGGAATGTCCAATTCCCAGGTTAGGATTTGTCGTGACTTTTATATCCTTTTATGGGTGACAACCATTTTTGGCGCCGTTGTCGGGGATGGTGTCAAGCTAAGAACCTGTCATAGTCATTGTTAGCAGTAGCTTAGAGTATTTATTCAAGAATTTTAAAATCCTTCAATTTTCAGTTGAGTCTGTTACATGCATAGAAGAAGAGACGCTCTAGGGAGATTCTTACCAAACCCTTCCTTCACTGATAATGATTTTGAACCAGCTTACAATCTATTTGAGGAAGAAGGAAACCAAGATATCAATCCATTTGTTGAAGACCCACTCACTGAATTTCCCTTTGACCTTGCTGACGAAGAACCCCGGGAGAATCCATTTGCTCTGATACTTCATCAAGCAGATATGGCACAAAATCCACCTAATAGACCTCCTGCTTTTGAATTCCCTATTATTTCCCATGAAGATAATGATAACCTCAAAAATATTCCTTCTTCATTACTTCCCAAGTTCTATGGACTAGTTACTGAGGACCCAGACACTTTCTTGTTTGAGTTCAACATCCTCTATCGAAGTTATGATTATACCACAGATGCTCATAAGCTGAAGTTGTTTCCTGCTACTTTGAAGGAGGGTACTTTAAGATGGTTCATGAGTTTGGGGAGGAATGTTGTTGATAGTTGGGCACTCATGCAAACTAAGTTCTTGAGAAATATAAGGAATATTGCAAGAGTGGTAATAAGGGTGATGATATATTCCAAATTCAGCAGAAGGAGGATGAAAGCTTGGAAGACTATGTCTCAAGGTTTTTGTTTTCCTTGAAGAATAATTCAGACCATACTCTTAATGAAGAATCTCAGAAATTACTTTTTCTGAGGGGAATCAATGATTCTTGTATTGATGCTTTGGATCTAATGGGAGGAGGAGATATAACCCAAGTGCCTTGGGATGATATTAAGGGCATATGCTGCAATTACTCTCGAGAAAGTGTCAAAAAGGGAAGAGGTCATCAGACCACAATGGGAAAATCTTCTAATAATGGAGTTTCACAGATGGAGATTTCAAATTTGTTGTCTGATTTCAAGCATGATATCATAAATAATATGGCTACACAGCTGGATACTATGCAAGCTCGAAAGAAACACGAGGAAGCTGAAGTAATCTTGGCCGAGTTATGTCCACATTGTCGATAAAAGAAGCGTGACTGCAGATGTAAGATGGTGGCTAATATGGAGGCTAAGCAATTACCTACTGACTTTAAGGTAGTAGAAGGTGATGATGGCCAAGTATTCTATGTTGCACAAAGGCGTCCATGGGCTCAATGACAAGGTATGCCTCAAGACCCTCTAACTTTTGGTAATCCTTACTCTAATTATAGTAACCAATGGCAACCTACATATGGCCCATCACCATCATGGAATACCTCTCAGCCACAATGGCCTAGCTATCCAAATTCACAATGGCAATCTCCTCAAGGAGGTTGGCAGCACCCACAAGGACAATGGGCTCCACCCCAAGGTAACTAGCAGTAGAATCCTCGGTGGAGAAGCTCTCAACAATGGCAGAACCAATCCCCTGGATTCTTGCAGCCACAACAACTGCAACCTCCGGCTCTTATGCCACCTCCTGCTGCATCTCCTGCAAATA
Organism: Sequoiadendron giganteum; assembly: GCA_007115665.2. Taxonomy (NCBI): domain Eukaryota; kingdom Viridiplantae; phylum Streptophyta; class Pinopsida; order Cupressales; family Cupressaceae; genus Sequoiadendron; species Sequoiadendron giganteum. The sequence continues at coordinate 430,879,211 of CM021101.1, read as the reverse complement.
CTGGCCCTCCAAACCAATGTCTATGCCTGCTCAGCCATTACCAAATCCTAATAACAAGTAGCAGCAATAGCAGCCTATGTATTTTGCAGAAGCTAATCAGTATCCAGCTTATGCCCTGAATATTAATGATATCCATCTCAGGTCTAGAACCACCCTACCTGCTCCACAGGCACCAGTAATTACTGAAATACAAGATCCTCCCTCTGCTGAAAAACTGACTGGTCCTGCAGAATAGATACCTATATCAAAAAATTCCTCTAAGGAGCCTATCCTACAGTATCCAGTAAAACCACATTTTCCTCAGAGATTGAAAGACAGTACACCCATGTCCATGGAAGAGCCTGCCTTTGATATTTCGGATCAGCTAAAGAATGTACATATTCAAATTCCCCTCTTTCAAGCCATAAAAGATGTCCCAATTTATGGAAAAGTCATTAAGGAGGCTTGTTTGAAGAAACCTGGAAGAAAGAAAAAGGATCCTCAAACTATCCGTGTTCTTGGAAAATTGGCAGATATTATGTTAGGGAAGGTAGTCATGCCAAAATATGTTGACCCTAGAAGTCCTGTGGTACAAGTCAATATTAATGGTCAGATGGTAAAGAATATTTTGATTGACCTAGGTGCAGCCATTAATGTAATGACCAAGCATACTATGGAGTATTTGAATATCCTAACCATTAGGTCTACACCCACCGTCTTGCAGCTTGCTGACAGTTCCACTGTAACACCTGACGGCCTGGTGGAAGATATAATTGTCAATCTTGAATCATGGGAATACCCCACTAATTTTACCATATTGTCCACTAAGGCAACTTTGGGGGGATATCCTATCATCCTAGGTAGACCATGGTTAGCCACAGCTGATGCCTTTATTGGATGTCGTTCTGGAGACATGACAATCTCTGATGGTCAGTCAACAAAGAAATTGGCTTTATACCCACCTGCCTAGCCTCAGCCAGACTTATCTAAACCAATTTGGCCAGACTTAGGAGAAGAAACGGAAGATGTCAACTCATTGGCCCAGTTAATGATATTGCAAACTAATCCGTTTTTCCAACTTCAGAGTGAAGATAACTTGTTTTTCCAAATTTTGCAGTCAAATTCTGATATGAGTAACCCATCTGAACCCAATAATTGTCCTCAAAAATCTTTCCTGGAGCAACTGAGTTTAGAGAGCCTGCCATTTAAAATCCCTGTAGTTTATCAACATTTACTTCCACAAGAAATAAAGACACCACCTTTACCAGTTGATTCCATGAATGATCTCACCAAACAAATTGAGTTGTCTCCAGGCCATTATCTGAATATCAACAATCAGCTACCTAAAGCTCAACAAATTTCCCTGGTCACAATGCTGCAAGATCAACACAATGCTTTTACATGGGACTATGGGGATATGAAGGGAATAGATCCTTAGCTTTGTACTCATAGGATCTACATTAAGGAAGATTGTTCACCTATTAGGCAGCCTCAACAAAGGATAAACCCAACACTCAGGGAAATAGTTAAAAATGAGCTCCAAAAATTGCTTGATGTTGGTTTCATCTACCCTATTTCAGACAATCAATGGGTATCTCCATTGGTGATTGTTCCTAAAAAAGGTGGAAAGTGGCGTGTTTGTGTAGATCACAAGGAGTTGAATACTGCAACTAAAAATGATCACTTTCCACTGCCATTTGTTGATCAAGTATTAGACTCATTGTCTGGTAAAAAGTATTTCTTATTTTTAGATGGCTATAGTGGGTATAATCAAATTAAAATTGCCCCTGGGGATCAGGATAAAACAACCTTTACTTGTCCATGGGGGACTTTTGCTTACTCTGTCCTACCTTTTGGCCTGTGTAACGCCCCTGCAACATTTCAAAGGGCGGTGATTAGTATTTTTGCTGACATTTCTCATGATTCTATGGAGATCTACATGGATAACTTCACCACTTATGGAGTAACTTATGAAGAAGCATTATCAAATTTGGAGAAAGTTTTGAAAAAATGTAAGGAGCATAATTTGTCTTTAAATAGTGAGAAGTGTTTTATGATAATGCAAGAGGGAATTGTTTTAGGCCATCATATCTCTCCAGCTAGAATTCAAGTTGACCCTGCAAAAATAGAAGTCATTCTAACCTTGCCACCACCTATGAAACAAAAGGATGTTAGAAGCTTCTTAGGACATGCTGGATATTATAGAAGGTTCATCAAAGATTTCAGCAAAATAGTCAGTCCATTGTATGCCTTATTGACTAAGGATTCAGAATTTCATTGGACTGAGGCCTATGACAAATATTTCCTGTAGCTTAAGGACTTACTTACTAAAGCACCTGTTCTTCAAGGATCGAAGTGGAGTCTGCCCTTTCATATACATACTGATGCTTCTGATTATGTCATAGGGGCAATGTTAGGACAGAAGGAGAATTCCATAGAGCATGCCATTTATTTCATCAACAAAAATCTTCAAGGATCAGAATTGAACTATATTGTCACATAAAAAGAATTGCTAGCAGTTGTGTATGCTCTGAACAAGTTTCGACATTATGTCACTGGTTACCAAATATTTGTTCATACAGACCATGCAGCAATAAGGTACCTCATGAATAAGCCTGTCATATCTGGTAGATTAGCAAGGTGGCTACTATTGTTGCAGGAATTTGATATCACAGTTATCGACAAGCCAGGTAAGGCAAATGTGGTGGCTGATTTCTTATCAAGACTTCAAACAGCTACACCTGCCACATCTGAAATAATTGATGATAGCTTTCCTAATGAACATCTATTTTCTATTGCTGCTAAAACTCCATGGTATGCAAATATTGCAAATTACTTACCATCCAGCAAAATACCAGCTCACTTCTCACCAAAGGACAGGAGGCTGTTGATTGAGAAAAGTTTTAACTTTTCATGGATTGCAGACTGTTTGTTTTATACAGGACCTGACCAAGTCATGCGAAGGTGTGTCAAAGAAGATGAGACATATGACATCCTACATGCTTGTCATGATGAGCCATGTGGTGGGCACTTTGCATCTAAAAGAACATCAATGAAAGTGCTTAATACAGGATATTATTGGCCCACATTACACAAGGATGTTGTAGCCTACACAAGGAAATGTGACAGATTTCAAAGAATGGGGAGACCAACGAAGTCTGATGAAATGTCTCTGCATCCTCAAGTGGTGGTTACTCCCTTTGAAAAATGGGGTATGGATTTTGTTGGGCCTATTGACCCTCCATCCGATGGGAAGTCATACATTTTAGTTTGCACTGATTATGTGACAAAATGGGTGGAAGTGAAGGTAATGACACATGCACGTGACAACAAGGTTGCTGAGTTCCTTTATTAATAATTTTTTACCAGATTTGGAGTCCCGAGAGAATGTGTTACTGATCAGGGAGCTCAATTTACTTCAAACTTGATCACTGCATTAATGAATGACTATAAGATTAGGCACATGAAATCAAGCCCTTATCACCCTCAAGCCAATGGTTAGGCAGAGGTAACTAACAGAGAATTGGAGGCCATCCTTACAAAAATAGTCCAATTACACAAGAAATAATGGAGCAGTCGTCTTCCAGAAGCAGTCTGGGCTTATAGAACAACATGGAAAACAACTACAGGGTTTACCCCTTTTGAGTTACTTTATGGAAAAACTGCCATGTTGCCAATTGAGTTTGAACATAAGACTTTGAGGACTGCTCTTCAATTGCATATTGATCTTTCTGAAGCTCAAAAGGAACGCCTCCTCCAGTTGAATGCATCAGATGAGATGTGGAAGGCTGCCCTGCAGCATACAGAAACAATACAACAGTAAAGGAAAAAATTGCATGACCACAATATCCGCACAAAGCATTTCTCCGTTGGTGATTGGGCCCTACTTTACGACTCTAGGTATAAAGAGAATCAAGGTAAGCTTACAACAAGGTGGCTTGGTTCGTATGAAATTGAAAATGCATTTGATAATGGTTCGGTACAGTTGGCAACAATTGATCATGTCCACTTCAAACTGTTGGTTAATGGGCACCATCTTCGGTTGTACCATAAGCCTGCTTCAAAAGCAGAATTCATGTAGTAGTTTATTTCCCCAGCGGTCAGTAATCTTCATGCAGCAAAGGGCTTCGGCCTTCTTCTTACAACATCTCTTTGAAATTATGTTAAACGTCCATAATAAAGGTTTTCTTTTCATGAAAACCACTTTCTCCATCACCATCCATCACCATCCATCATTTCACCTTTTTTGTCTACATCACCCATCCATGTCACCCATTTTACCTTACCACCACCATTCATGATCTTTTTTCCAAGCAATCATTTTTGGCTGTGCTGTGATATCTTCCAACATCTGCGAGCATTTAATACAAGGTAAGCGATATTCTTTTTGTTTGTCACATCATTCAATTGTTTTATTTATTCATTTATTACAAGTGTCTATCAGTCATTACTGCTCATCCTTTTCTTATCCTTTCACCCATGTGAGGACACATGTAAAAACTTAAGTAGGGGGCAGGGATTGTTTGTTTCAAACCTTGTTCTTTTGCTAGCAGCACGTTTGATAAAAACAATTTTTAATTGTACTTTCCAAGAGTGTATGCCATGTGCCTAAAAGAACAGTTTCTTTGGTTTCAATTAATGAGGATTTCCAAGAATCTAGACCCCGACATTCATACAACCAAAGAATTCTATGATGCATACCAGGTAGCACCAGATTGGTTGAGGAATTCATTGTGTGAATTTTACATGCATGGTTTGCTCATTCCTGTAGAAACATAGTGGAATCCACTCCTTTACATAGGTGACATTCATTTGAGGTCACTTATGTCTTGGGCAGCAAATGAAATTAACTATGGGAGGCAATTAGAAGAATATGAGGAAGCTGAAAGAAAAGAGCCTATCCCCTTGAGACCTGAAAGTTCAGATCCTCGAACTGTTCTAAAAACTTGGCTCACAGTTGCATATGGATTTTATGATCCTGCAGCAAGGATAAAAATATTTGATCTCAGGAGGCAAGTATATGATGAGTTTAAAGGTCAACCATATTCATTTTGGAAGCTCTCCTCTACCAGGATTAAAGCAAGATGGGATAGGTTAACAGTTGGTCTAAAGAAGTCCGAACCCCATAGCCCCCTAAATTTTACAGCAGCCATCAGAAGGGCAGAAAGATATATCTAGCTAGGTCTTCAACAGAGGTTTGAACTATGGTTTCCATTGACATTTCATCCCCTTGTTTTACTGTGGCCATTGTACCCTTATCAGGCCACAAATATTGATGAAACTAATGAAGCTCGCAGGTATGAAAGGTTGCAGAAAAATAGAGGCTTTTACTACAAATTTGGGACTGCAATGCAAGGCCATACTACTGCTACCGATTTTAGGGAAACAACTAGGAAGGTTAATACTGGAGGACCAACATTAGCATAAGTAGGGGGAAAATGATGAGCCTAAAATATGCTCATTATTTAAGTGTCATGATGTATTTTTGAATACCTTTACTCTTTCTAATGGTTGTTTTAAACTCTATGGTTATAAACTTTTTATGTTAATGGGTAGTATTCTGTGACAATGCATTCCTATAATCCTGCAGCTTAATATCTCCATATGACTATATTCATGGCCCTGTTTAACCTCCCAGTTGACCGATATGATACATGTAGTTTCTGGATAAATGAGATGAATTTAATGTGTGTGATTAATGATAAGTATTGTGTTGTTATGCTTTCTTTCGCCTTTTATGCTATATGTCCCACAAGTTGTTGAAGATAGTATGAACAAGTCAATGCGCAACGAACCTTGGTTCTGAAGTGAAGATCATTTCATCATGGCACCAAGCATGTTGTTCCTGCGAAGATGCTCTGCCTGGGTCATCAGGAGGAGATCTAAATGGTCATCAATCTAGGAGGAGTGGAGCACTGGATTCTTTCTGAATCAGTTGGATGGATACACTTTCATTTATGGAAATCTGTTCCTCAGAATTAGGAAGCATCTACGTCCGTATCTTTCTCTGATAATTAGTTAGTTAGTTAGTTGTTTCTCTTTAAATAAATGTTCCTCCTGCATGAGTGAACGAGATGATAGAGAAGAGATTAGACTAGAGAGTAGAGATAGAACAGAGTGTAGTGAGTTTACTGTTATAATCAAAAACAGAGCTTTGTATTAAGTTTTCTTACAAGCAGAACAATCATGTATGTGATTTCTAGTTCATGAATAAAAAGCCAATGATGTTTTGAGTTCAGCTCTTGTTTAAAATAGTTGATACTTGCTAAGGGGGGCCACTTAGTAAGTATCCATAGTTAGTTGTTTGCTTTCTATTGTTTATTTGTTAGAATTTCATTATAGTAAGTTTTGATGCAAACTCAGTCTTAAAACTACTCTTACAGCATAAGGAATCCATCCCTATGTCTGTTTCTGCAGCATAAGGCTAGTTCATGGTTTGTTTTCCCAGTAATGGTTATTGTGATTCCTACTTTAATTAAGTGATGCTTAAGTTAGTAAGACTTTGTTTCATGTTCCTGCATCAGAGTTAGAATTCCTTTCAAGCATTTATTTCGAATAGGTTATGGCTAAAATCGATTCTTAGTGCACATACAGTGCCGCTCCATTTCAAGTATACTTTCCCTACTTTGACAAGTAAATGAACGACCATGAGAAGATGCTGGTCACCTGTTGGAATATCCAATTCCCAGGTTAGGATTTGTCGTGACTTTTATATCCTTTTATGGGTGACAACCAGGGCGCCCTTGCAATTCCCTGACCCTCCTCATGGTAAAAGTATCAACCACCCTTCTAAAGTGCAGGAAGCTCTTATGGAGTTGTAGTTTGTCTAGATAGTCATAAATTGGCACTTTCTCTGGAGGTAAATCACTCAGCCTTAATCCAGGCCAGCGTCATGTACTAGCAATTGCATATATCAAATATGACGACATGAAGAAAAACCTGTTTAGGGTAAAGAATGGCATCAACTCATGCAAACAGTCACTAATGATATTTTCCCATTCAAGGAATTGCTCCCCGCTCAATCTGATCTAGATGAAGTACATCCTCTCCTTGAAACCATGAACATTTTCATTTCCCCTTACCCTGTGCAACAACACCATAATATCATCCACATCATCTATAAAATGGTTTTTTTGTAAGTTGCGGGGAAATTGAGACGCCCTTTTTTGGTTTGGCTAGTCAGTTCTTTTCTATTAAATTCTTGTAAACCCCTTTCTTCATCATGAAATCAACTTGAGAGCTTTTCATATCCATTGGTGAATATTCATCCCTTTCTTGAGTTCTTAAATAGGACACGAAGGTAGACCTTTGAATTTTCACAAAAATCATGTTGTCCTCTGTCCTAAATTCTCATGTCTACAAATTATAATGTCTGATACATTCTAACACCAGCTCAGGACATTGCACACATAACAAAAATGCAGCAGCTTCAATTAACCCACTACCCTTTTAATGGTAGGTAGAGGGTTAGGTTTGTGAAATTTATTCTGCAATTCTTCTAGATTTTACTTGACCCAGCCAAGTATCACCAATTTTTGGTCCTTCATATTTTAACCCAACCACATACTCACAACCCATGTACTTAACCTTTTCCATGTGTAGTAGTAGTTTGGACAAGATATGCTTCCTATCATGCAAGTATAAATCATTCAGAATTGGGTTGCACGGGGGAAATTTTGAAAATACCTTTAATGGCGAGCCCTGAGCTCCGAACTTCTCATCTCCTTCAGCACATCCTCAGAAAACATCACAATGGGAATGTTTGCTAGCCTTTATTTCATTAATCATGGCTTTCAGATAAAAAAAATGCAGTAGATGAACATTTAATTCCTTAGTTGCATTAACATGTGGGAGTTGTCACATTCACTAATGCCCACATAACATATTTTTCAAATTTGAAAAAAACGTCTATGGGTGGTGAAGAAAGAGGTTTGAAGAACATTATAAATATGCACCGAAGTTCAAACATTGCAACGAAATACCGCCCAAGCCCAAAATCATCTCACAAACGATAAGATTCGACAAGACATAGAAAAAATCGCCCGAAGTGAACATAAGAAGGCAATAAAAGAGATTGGGCGGTAAAGTGGGGGGTTCGATGAACCTAACAAAATGATGCCCAGGTTCAAGCCATGACACAAAACCTCGCCCATGTTTAAATGAGACACTTATAATTTTTTGGGTGCATTATCTAGGGATATAGGATGGTGATAACAATGGCTTTGACTAGGGATGAAGACTGATAAGGATGAAGCAATGAACCCAGACTGAAATGGGGAGACCAGTGTCTTATCAATTGGGCAATAGAGTCAATCAAAATAAATACACTCTCCAGCAATCAAGGAACAAAACATAAAACACCAAAACCCAAACCAAAATCCTAAACTAAATATGTGCAGAGAGAAGTGTAAGGTTGTCACAGCTGATAAAGCTTCAAATTTTTCCCATTATAATGAATGGGCAAAGGATTCCCAACACGATATGCTAGTTGAAAGGTATTAGGACTAAATTCTTGAATGATTTTAAAAGGTTCGATCCAGAGTGCATCAAACTTCTTATGAGCACCTTTAGATTCTCTGCACTTATCCCATAGAAAAATTGCATCTCCAATCATGAACTTTCATGGTATGTCTTTCGTGTCGAAGATCTTATTGAATTTTTATTGATGTATGGTAATCTTATCTGCCATCTCCTCTCGTTGTTCCCGTATTTTGGTTAAATACAAAATCCTCTTCTCTAAGGCATCATTAAATTCAACTTCCTCTATAGCAGTCTGTAACTTACGAACTGGTAATTCTAAAGAAAGAGGAAGTGCACTTTCCACTCCATAAACCAACTCAAAGGGAGTCATACCAATAGCCATTTTTGGAGTTATCTGATCTTCCCATAGGGATTCATACAACTTCTTGTGCTAGTATTTCTGATTATCATCGACTAGTTTCTTGATAATGTTCACCAGATTCTTATTACTAGATTCTGCCTAACCGTTTCCCTAGGGATAATAGTCAACCGAATGAGATATAGAGATTCCATATTCATAGCAGAAAAGAGAGAATTTTCTGGATGTAAAACTGGTAGCATTATCAACAACTAACTTATGAGGAACCCCAAACCTAACCAAAATATTTTCTTTGATAAAATCATAGACTACTTCAGAAGTAGTTTTCTTGACTGAAATTGCTTCCACCCATTTGGTGAAGTAATCAGTAGGTGTGATGATATGGGTATGATCTCCACTTAATTGTGGGATGATTGGGCCAATGAAATAAAGACCCCATTGTTGAAAAGGGTCATCAATAACTACAGGTTTGAGTGGTAAAGCTACTAGCTGAGGCCTTATTGCAAACAACTTACACTTCTCACATTTACCTACCCAATGATAAACATCCTTGAACATCCTGGGCCAGAATTATCCATGCCTTATAATATTCTTGAAGGCAGTCACGGTGGAATAAAAATGACCTCCACGAGCTTCATTGTGGAAGATATTAAGTAATCATTCTTGTTGAGCTTTATCCACACATTTCAAGAAGGTTCCATCTATGCCACGTTTATATAGAGTGTCACTCCAGATAACATACTTAAGCCTTCAATTTTAGATTCCTTTTTTGCTTACATGAGAGGTGCTCTGGAAATTATATGTAAGTAAGCAAGTGAGTAATATCTGAGAACCATTCATCTTGTAAACTAATAGTCAACACCAATGGAAAATCTTCATCTTCTTGTTCTTTTGGATTCTTTTCCATCAACTTGCAAAGTCCCCTCCCTCTAACCAATTTTGTAGGCTTCAAGTCTAGATCACACTCCTATACCTTGGTGATCCAACTACCCCTTCTATTGCAATCGATGGCTTGCTGGGTTAATATTCTCTTGACAGCAGGATCTGGTACATAGACTATGGAGTATGAATGTAGGATATAAAAGTAGAATTGCTTTACTACCCTAACCACTGCAAATGCATGATTTTCAATGGGAGAGTATTTAATCTCATGTTTCTTCAATGGCTTTCTCATGTAGGCAATGGGAGCTTGAACTTTATCTTCATTTTCTTGCAGTAGTATAGTAGTAGTATGTTCAAAAGCATAACAATATATAATAAAATATTTCCTGAAGTTTGGTCTGACCAAGATAGGAGCTTGAGCAATTTCTCCTTTTATGTCTTCAAAAACTTGCTTCCTAGCTTCATTCCTTAAGAATTTCACCTGACCAAAAAAATATTTCACAACAGTCCGGCTGGAAGGAAGTTTTAATTACAGTATAGCTTTAACCCTGTCTGGATCTATTCTAATGACTTCTTTGAACACAATGTGACCTAAAAAATTTCCTTCAATGACAACGAAAATATAATTTTTAGGGTTAAGAGAAATACCATGTTCCTTGCATCTTTGTACGACTCATTCCAAATCTTGCAGGCGATTTTCTCTTTTCTTAGAGAATACTGTTAGATTGTCAAGGTATATGACTATGATTTTGTTTTGGAGATCTTTGAAAGATAGGTCCATAGCATGTTGAAATGTAGCATCTGCATTAGTGAGTCCAAATGACATTGGATTGTAGGCAAAATTTCCCCAAGGTGTGGTAAATGTCATTTTGTGTTGATCCTCCCCTGATACACTAATTTGGTTATAACTTGAAAATACATCAAGCATATACATCATCTCTGAACCAACAACTGCTTATAAAATATGATCCATGTTACGCAAAGGATAATTGTCCTTTAGTGATGCTTGATTCAGGTTTCTAAAATCAACACATATCTGAATCTCTCTGTTTTTCTTACGAACATGCACAATATTGGCTACCCAAGTTGAGTGATGTATGGGGTATATAATTCATGATTTGAGAATTTTATCAATATCTTTAAAAATTGCATCAGTTACCTTTGGATTATAAATCCTTTGTTTTTGCCTGAAGCAAGCCTTCCCTTCCTTGAGTGGTATGTGATGTTGAAACTTTCCATTCATGAAATTCTTCAAATCATCGTAGCACCAGGCGAAGACCTCCTCGTATTTGATCAACAAGGCTATTAATATTTCTCTCTTTTGGGAAGAAAAATTTCCCAATATAGATCATTTTAGGAGAATCAGGGTTTCCAATATTAATAGCCTCAAACCCATTGGATTGCCCAACAAAATTGCTCATCATCTTTTTGACAGAATGGTCATGACGATCAAACAAATTCTCAAGAGAAACTAACCCCTTAGATATCTTATTCCCTTTTAATTGAATAACTTCATCTTGGAGGTCTGTTAGTTTATCAGGGCATAAGTCTTTACATTGATTGCCACTCCCTTTAAAGAATATTTGAGCGAAGGCTCCAACACTTTCTAAGAATGTTTGAATTTGTTTGTCATCTTCAAAGACCTACCAATGATTGACATTGTCAGGAATACTGGGTCGATAAATTAACTCAATCTTGTAGGATTTGTTCTTGAACTCTAGGTGTGGGAGAAGTAGAGAAGTAGAAACTTCCAATGAATTGACCTTTCACTTAAGTTCTCTAGGGATGACTTCTATTGAGAAGGAATCAAAGTTTTTCATGGTGTCCCAGACCCGATTCCTATAATGTTTCAACCTTTCATTCTTGATAGTGAAGACATTTCACACCTGCTTAACAATTATCTCAACATCTCCCAAAACTTTAAGTATCTTTATTCCCATACCCTTAGCTTCAATTAGCCCTAACATGAGGGCTTCATATTCAAAAATATTATTGATATTGTCAAGTTCTAATTTGTATGAAAAGGGAAACATCTCACCAGAAGGAGAAATGAGAACAACACCTGCTTCTGAACCAGCATGAGAAAAACTTTCGCCGAACTCCATCATCCAGAGCCTGGATTCTAAATTTGAAGCACATGTATCATCTTCATTTTCCTCTCCAAAGAAAAGCATATAGTTCCCAAACTTATTCTCCTCATACAGTATTTGTGCTTTTGAGTCTTTGGACTTGAGTACTGTTATTTTGGCCTTTGAATCAGGCTTGAAACACACCTTCTCCTTACCCATAGGTATGGTAGTGTATGACTAGTCCATCTGTATGTCTCCCCCCAAGTCTCTACAAAAAATCCTGCTCAAAAGCATACCATAGATACCAAGTATGTTTGCAACCAGTATGGTGAGCTTGAGTCACTTGTTTGGGTAGGCGGCAAGTGCAACTTGAGCATCTTTAATTTTTCCAAGAAAAGGAACCTGCTTGGAATCCATTGAGTAGCATTTACCAAAGGTCTTTGTCATCTCTAATCCCAAAGCCTTGGTGATTTGCGCAGGCATAACATTAGTAGAAGCACCTAAGTCGATAACGCAATTGTTAACCCAAAATGTTTTTACAAAAAATGATATGTAGAATGGGTATGGTTTTGCATCAAAGTCTGATGAAGAGGATGCTTTACTACTAGATGCAACATTAGCAGTCAAGTCTTGAGATTTAACTTTTGCTTCATCTAGACCTACATGCAATCCTAAATGTGTTGGCCTAACATATTCAATCAATCTATCAAGTTCCTTAGGATTCATTTTTAGATATTCAGTTTGAGAAACTTGAATTTTAGTAGATTTACAAAAAAATACAATAAAAGTCCCATTTTGACCCTCAGGGGATGATACAATAGGGTTTCTCAATGAACTATTAACCACACTTTGTGAAATATTTTCACCTTTTGAGGTAGCACTAGCCTTTGTGAGTAATAATTTAGGGGAATTAGGAGTACCTTTTTTATTAGATTGTTGCTAACTTCGAGTGATAGCAGCACATGTAGCATCATCCAGAGTGATATACACATCTCCTCCTCTATCATCATTGGGTTCGTATTCTAAGAATAAATTTGTAGAGTCACCATATTGATTAAATGATGTGCCTTCATCTATGACCTCTTCTATGACTTCTTTACTAGTGGTCAACTGTATAAACCTATTCATCTCAAGGCAATTTGCACCATCATGGTCAGATGTGAGGTGGAAGACACATTGTTTTTTTTATTGTTTGGAGGAGGAGCCTCAATCACCAACCTTTGTTGGGTTGGGGGCAGGGGAAGCGCTTTATTCCCTGGTTGAAAATTTACCTTCCTAGGTATATCTTGATAAAGTTGGTTGCTCTTCAACATTTTCCTTTTGAGGGTAATTATATCATTAGCCAACCTCTGAATCATAGGATCAAAAGAAGTAGTAGGAATTCCCTTGCTCGTCTGCAGCTCTTTCTTCCATTTCCTAACTAAAATAAAGTCATCCTCTAATTCCATGACTAGTGCTTGTGTAGCTTCAAGGGTATTCAATGGTTGCCTCTTTAAGAGAAGACCAATATCAGGATGCTACACATTAATGAAGAATTTTTTTTTCATTTCTTCAAAAGCCCTTTTAGCGGCCGAAATCTGATTAATTATTCAATTAAAATTAGCTACAAAGTCCCTCATAGATTCATTCACTTCCTTTTTCATATAAGTGACTTGTGCTATCAAGGTTAATTCATCATCTTCACTTTTGAATCTAGCCTCGAACTTGCTATGCATAGTGGCCCAACTGGTGATACATCCATGAGGAAATTGATAAAACCATTGTGTTGTTGCATCAGCTAAAGATTCCATGAATAGACTGACGACAACATCCTCTTCTTGTACTACAAGAACACCACATGCAACAAAAAAGCATCAATGTGTTCTTCCGGTGAAATTTTTCCATCTCCCCTAAATTTGGGAAAATTCTTACGAGACCCTTTGGGTGAATCATGCAAGTTATTTCCTAACTGCAAAGGACCAATAGCAACACCCCAAGGGACAGGTTGCAGATTAGCCATGTTGAAAGGAAAATTTATTACAACTAGTAGAACAATCCTGTGTAAAAAATGTGTGTGAGAGATAGAGTGATTAGCAGGTGTTCTAGTAGGTGAATCGGGTCTGATTCTAGCTCCAGGTCTTCACCTAGAAGGAATAATATAAGATAAATTACTTATTCGTAAAGCTTTAAAAATAGGGTCAGAATTCCTCCTACTACTCTCCCCTCTAGTAAATCTATGGAACTCCAGGCTTAATTAGTTGACCTATGAAATATGCCCAGACAAAGCAACCAAAACTTACCATTTAAATCCCTAGCAGAGTCACCAAAAATTTGTTAGTGAATGAAGAGGACTCATCAACCCAAGTATAAAAACTGTGACAATGATCTATATTTAGCATCAGATGAATCCAGCTAATAGATTTTAAAAGATCACAATGAGTCGTGACTTTTCTTTGAATTTTATCGAGGTACAACTCCCTCACAAGATCTTCAATGAAATTAAAAGTTAAGATAAAACACCGGGTATTCTTTTAACCAAAAATCAGAAAGGTATACCCAACATCCGAAAAATTTCAAATATCAGGTGCAAGCTTAGCAAATAAAGAGTATTAGCACAAAGACTAATTGATCATCAAAGATAAAAATATACTCAATACCATGCAATGAATGAAATCTGTTATAAGAAATGCATCACTCATACATAGATAATACATGCATAAGATATTCTCAAATACAAATATTTAAGAATTCCAATTAACTCCACTAAAATGTGCACATAAAAGATCATAATTTCATTCAACTATATTGAGCAAAAAAATTCAAGATTGTCTAGAGAGAGCATATGAAAATAGATACATCAATATATAGGTAGGTATATAACCACCTCTTCAAGTCCATAGACAATTAAACAAAAGACACCTAAAATAACTAAGGAGAATCCAAGCCATCACGACGATGTCATTTCATTTCCAGCCTCCGAGATCACCAAAGGTTTCTTTCACCACACCTGAAAAGCCTTAAGCATATGCAATAGGTCCTTATGTTGAGGAATCATTACATTAATTATTCTCACCTTCCATGTCAAATGGAGGTATTTGTCCATTTCCATGCGACGCTCGCAAGCCTTCAAAAGATCCATGGCCTGAGATGACACCAGGTGTAATTCAGTTAATTTTTGTAAGTGCTCAGTGTTAAGTGAAGATGACACAAGAGTCTCTTTAATCGTTTTCTTGAAATTGACTGCCAAAGCACTAACATCCATGTCATCCCTTATTCCATATTTATCTTGGAGTAGACCAAGTGCCATTAAGGTGCTCTTCGCTTCATCTGAAACTGTAGTACATTCATCCATGATTTCTTTAAGCTTCTGCAAGCTTTGTTTAGCAACCTGTAACTTCCACTCTACTCATTTAGTCCATGACATGAAGTGAGGATATGAAGCACTTGATATGACCTGATCAACAACCAACCTTTCCAAATCTGAATTTATCAATAACTTCAATTCAGTTTGATAATCAATCCACATTTTCTCCTCTTGGAAGTATTTGAGAGATTCAGTAATAATGAGGCTTCCCTTTTTTATTAGGGATTCATTCCAATCATCTACAACCCGACTTAAACTTTGGCAGCCTTTTATTTTAGTTAAAGCTTCCTTTCCAACTACAGTAAGAGATTCAATAGAATAATTTACCTGGGAAAGAGGTTGTGGAATGAATTCCAAAATAGACCTTAAGCAATTATTCAAATCCCGAACTTGAGCTTTCAATTCATTTTTGCTTTCTTTATCCTTCTTCGATCTTTCAACCATCCTGGCTACTTATACCTAAAAAATTTGAACATCTCCATCTCTGGTAGGTGGACTGAGGTCTACTCTCCTCACTTCAAAGTCATTTGTTGCTTCTTGAGAAACATCTCTTTGTACTCAAGGTTGTGCAATTTCCAACTGGAGTGTTCCTAATTCCATGTCATCTACGAGTCTAGTAGTGGTGTTTAACCTTTAGCTTTAGGATTTGAAGTCCTTTGTAGCAACTTCCCTACCATATCTTGTTTGGGAAAGCTAGGTTGTATAACTTTCCTTTTCCATGGCAGGGAATCCTCTAGCCAAGATGAGGTAAATGTGACCTTAGTTGCCTTGATGCCAAGGGATGCAAACAACGTCCGAGTAACTAGAGGGGTGTCTTCTGTAGATGCAATTAATTCAGACCTTTGGGAGGTGCCTACCTCTCTAACAGGTGATCATCGTGAGAGGAAAATGAATCAACATTTAGGTTTTCTAAACCCTCTTCCTCTTCACTACCTTCATTTTCTTTCTCTAGAGTAAGCAAATTAAAAATGTCATCCCCACAGGTTTGTGAATAAACATTCTTTTCTAGAGGGCATTCATCACCATCTCCTTGGGAACCTAAAGATAAAGACTGAGGGAGACTACCAATTGATTGTCTGCTAGCTAAGGCCTAAGAGGTACCTTCAGTCAGTTGTGAATCCTTGGACCTAGTATGAGGACGAGATTGCTCAGTTTTCTTCTTGGTTACCCATTCTCGAGTTCTAGTGAGAACATTAGTAGTTTTGGCTTCGATGGTCTCTTTCTCTTTGAAATTCCAATCCATAGGAAGAATAGACCGAATTTCTATCAAATTAGTATATATTGGGTCGACCATGTCAGACCCATTTTTAACAATGCTCTGTAGGTCCAATTTTAAATCATAGATGATGATTTGTTCTATTGTTAATCTCATTTAGCTTCTTCTCCTAACTTCATACTCATCAAAGCAATCAGCCAATAATCTTTAAGGTCAAGTTTGTGATAAAAGGTAGGGCTCAATTTCAAATTATTCTTAATATAATCCTTAAGGTCGAAAGAAACTGGTTTCTCATATGAATGCATGTTATACCTAGATAATTATTTATCAATGTTCAAAGCATTAGACATAGATTGACAACTATAAGAGCTAAAAACAAAGGGGAAACTGATTGTTAACCTTTTCCTACCCTGGCACAATCTATTAACATCAACCAATTGTCTACTCACCTTGATAACTATCCACTTATCTTCAGGGTACTTAGGCAGCTTAATAGGGAAACCAACATAACTGCCTACTCTTATGTATGAAAATCTTTGGAACTGAATAAATGGCTACCATAAAAATCCACAAATTGCATTGCCTCAGGAGATAATCTCATAGCAGGGTGCCCCTGCAATTCCATGACCGTCCTCATGGTAAAAGTATCAGCCATCATTCTGAAATGTAGGAAGGTCTTGTGGAGTTGTAGTTTGTCCAGATAGTCATAAATTGTCACTTTCTCTGGAGGTAAATCACTCGGCCTTAATCTAGGCCAGGGTCGCTTACTAGCAATTGCATATATCAAATATGACGACATGAAGAAAAACCTGTTCATGGTAAAGAATGTCATCAACTTGTGTAGATGGTCACTAATGATCTCTTCCCAGTCAAGGAATTTCTCCCCACTCTATGATCTAGATGAATAAGTACATCCACTCCTCAAAACCATGAAAATTTTCATTTCCCCTTACCTATGCAAAAACACCACAATATCGGCCACCTCAACTACAAAATGGATTTTGTGTAAGTTGCGAGGTAATTGAGACTTGCCCTTTTTTGGTTTGGCCAGCCAGTTCTTTGCTATTACATTCCTATAAACCCCTTTCTTCGCCATGAACTCGACTTGAGAGCTCGGTCATATCCATTGGCGAATATTCATCCCTTTCTAGAGTTCTTACACAAGACACGAAGGTAGACCTCTGAATTTTCACAACAAGCTTGTTGTCCTTTGTCCTGACTTCTCATGTCTATGAATTATAATGCCTGATACATTCTAACACCAGCTCAGGACATTGCACAGATAATGAAAATGCAAAAGCTTCAATTAACCCACTACCCACTACCCACTACCCTTTTAATGATAGGTGGAGGGTTAGGTTTGTCAAATTTATTCTGCAATTCTTCCAGATTAACTGCACCCAATCGAGTATCACCAATTTCAGGTCCTTCATATGTTAACCCAACCACATACTCACAGCCCTCGTACTTAACGTTTTCCATGTGTAGTAGTATTTTTGACAAGATATGCTTCCTAACATGCAAGTATAAATAATTCAGAAAAGGGTTGCATGAGGGAAATTTTGAAAATACCTTTAACGGTGGACCCTTTGCTCTGAACTTCACATCTCCTTTAACTCGTCCTCAAAAAACTTCACAGTGGGAATGTTTGTTGGCCTTTATTTCATTAAGCATGGATTTCATGGAAAAACATGGTAGTAGATGAACATTTAATGCCTTAATTGCATTAACATGTGGCAGTTGTTACATTCACTAATCCCCACATAACATATTTTCAAATTTTGAAAACAAACGTTTATGGGTGGTGAAGAAAGAGGTTCTAAGAACCTTATTAATATATGCCCAAGTTCAAACATTGCAACAAAATACCGCCTGAGCCCAAAATCATCTCACAAACGACAAGGTTCAACAAGACATAGAAAACACCACCTGAAGTAAACATAAGAAGGCTATAAAAGAGACTGGGTGGTAAAGTGGGGGGTTCGACAAACCTAACAAAACGTCGCCCAGGTTCAAGCCGTGACACAAAACCCCGTTCGTGTTTAAATGAACACTTAAATTTTTTTGGGTGCCTTATCTAGTGGGATATAGGGTGGTGATAACACAATTAAAATAATTTTCATAATTATTTTAATTAAATGAGACGAAATATGAAAAGGGGAATTAAATAATTAAATTGACTTAATTATTTAATAAGAGACACATGGACAACTAGATAATTTTGACAATTATTTAATAATAGATGAGTTAAAAGAGGAAGTGAATAGTTAAATAATTAATATTAATTATTTCACCATAGATGAAATATGTCAAGCAAATAATTAAATAAAGATTAATTTATTTAATTATTGAAGAAGGGGGATATTAGCGACACAATTAATTTATTTAATTGGTTAGGATAGAATAAAGATTAAAGAGTGAATTAATTAAATACATATAATTATTTAATTAATAGAGGAATATGGTCAAGGATAATCAAATAATTAAAATTATTTAATTATCGTAGGAGGACGACCAAGGAAAATGGTGCTTGTAGACAGGAAATTTTTCAATTTCTACAGTTTGATTTGGTATCATGGTGTGGGTGTCGAGGTCACATGTCTAATTATAATTAGAATTGATATTTTGAGGTGTGGGACCTTTGTTACCATGTGTGTTGTTTTGGTTTGGAATGAAATTGGCATTTAGGTTTCCAAAGGTCATGATTGCATTTGGTATGGTGTTTTGAAGTTGTGGTGTAGGTCCTTGGTTTGTTCCTTGGGTTTGAAATGTAGGTCCTTGATTTATGTTTTGGAAGGATGGTATGGATCCTTGATTATCATTTTGAAATGATGGAGTAGGTCCTTGATTAATTTTTTGGTTGAGCACCCTTCGTGGGACAATGTGAATCCTTCTAGATTTGTTTGGTTGGTTTTGATTGGATGAGAATGTACTTTGAAATTGGAATAAAGGAGCTTGGTTTGAGTTTTGAAGTGTAGGTATAGGACCTTGGTTTGTATTTTGAAATAAATGAGTGGGACCTTGTGATGTAGGGCATTGATTGGTGTTTTAAAAAAGAGGATTTGTAAAAGTTTTACCCATAGAATTTGATGAGCTTCCAATTGTGAAAGTTTGTCCTTGTGTAGTTGTATGGGTCACTTTATTTCCAAATGTAGAGATGTTAGGGACATGTGTGGTGGTGGTTGCCATGTGTGTTGTTGTTCCAAATGGTATGGTTGACATTTTTTCTGAAGAGGGCATCCCTAAGGCAAATGGATTTTGGGTATCTTCTTCTTCTACAATGTTTGATACATCAAAGCCTTGAGGGATTTTGGCACCCTTTTTAGCTAGTGCAAAGAAGAATCTATTAGGATCGGCACCAAAAAGTTGATCAACTATGCTTAAAACCCTTGGATCTTGGTAAGCTCTTTCAATTTCTTCTTGAGTCATTTTCTTGTTGAATTCATCTAGGTTTAGGTTGTTCAATGTAAAGTCTCTTTGTGGTGTCTCTCTTTGAGGTGTAGAGTGATTTTAATTTATCCCAAGGGTGGTGTCATGAAAGGGGTCACTTGAAAATTCCATGTCCTTTATTTTGGTTCATGACCTTGTTTCAACCATGTGAGACTCGCAAGTGGGAAGGTAATGCAAGGTGAAAATGAGAATAAACTATGTTTTTAGATTTTTTGAATATAAGGATGCAAGGATAATAATGACCAAAGGATGAATATAAATGAAGCTAATGTATGAAAAGAATATTAAAGGTTTAATTAAATAATGACCAAGGATAATGATTAAGGAGACTAAAATGATGCTAAGTTTGATGGTCAAAAGTAAGGGTGCAACTAAAATTAAGATGAAGTTTAAACTATGTTTTTAGTATTTTAGGGATAAGGATGCAAAGTGAAAGTGTAAGTTAAATGTAAGACTAAGGATTGAAATGATGCTGATTAAAGCTATGGTTGAGGGGGTATGATATGAATCTAAATGTGACTATGGTGATACTAAGGATATGAATTCTAAAATTTGAGACAAAGGATGTCAATCAAGCTAAAGTAAGCCCAAGATAACAAATCCAAATGTCATTGACCTTTGTAATAATCAAGAGGATAATTTTGACAAGGTTGAGTCAAGGCTTAGACACAAGATTAAGACACAAGTTTGACAAGGTGATAATGATAAAGGTTGATAAAATGAAGGATTACGGCCAATGACAAAATGGATAAGCAACCAAGGACTTTCCAAAAGCTTAATGGTCTTCCTAAGTCTGAAATTTGAAAGGTATATGCAGCCTAAGGTCTAAAATTAATTATGCAAGGTAAGGATGCAACCTAAAATGAAAATGGAATCCTAAATGGTAATGCTGAAATGGATTGGTAAAGGATTGCAAGTCTCTGGTTTAGCATTCAAAGTCACTGTAAATGAGTTGATTGGATTTGAAAAAGGATTTTGACAGTTTCTATTGTATCAGGCAATTGCGGCTCTATTTCCTGCAAATGCGTTATTTTAGATTACGGGTTTTGAGAGTACAATTGTGGCTCAAAATGATAGTTGTGACCTTGTTTTCTGCAAGTGTGGTTCAGGCAGACAATTATGGTTTTCTAGTGATCAGTTACGGTGAAAAATATCAATTGCAGCTCTGTTTTTCTCAGTTACGGTTCACAGAATGTTGTTTTTGATAGTTTGATAGTTCTAACCTGGTTTTTTATTTAGATTTGGACTTATTTTGATGAAATTTGATTGGAAAACACATAATATAGTATCAATCACTTGTTTTTGGTTTGGTTTTAGATGTGAAAATGTTTGATATCAAGATAAAACACACATTGACAACAATGCAAAATTCCTATGGTTGGCAAGGAAACCACTGGTTGATATCCCCACTAGGATTTCTCCAACCACTTAAGCAAGGTGGGCAATTAGAGACTTGGTGGCATTGGATCCCCTCTATGGCACTCACTTCTTGGGCTCACCAAGTCTCATTCCCCCAAGGAGGAATTCTTGCCTCTACACATGCTCAATGAAGACATGGGGCGGCTTCAGAGGTTCGACCTCCTATGATCAACAAGCATATAAAAAGGGTTTTTGGCCACTAACACAAATTGGTTCTTAGTAAGGGCATATGTTCAAGGTGGCCATACATGAGACAAGATTAGCTCAAGACTATTATCAATCAAGAGGCCTCCCAATCCTTTTCACAAAAAAGGACTTTCATGTAGCTCACAGGGCTACTGAGGGTGGCACTTGTCAGTATGACACATCCGCACCCATTGCTAAATGAATTTCGTCAAGAAGCACATTTCTTATATAGCGGTTCAGAAGAGCTTGGCCTTAGATTTGTTACTGCTTGGGTTGTTCCCACCTTTCAAAGTGGGGTGGTAGGCCCTCTAATAAAAGGTAAACAATAGCAAGGAAATACACTTATTTTTTATCATCCCAAATCACAAGAAGTGCATGGAGAGAGCATACTTAATGCCTTTTCCTCACACTGACATGGGGTTCATTTTAAGCCCAAAATCCAAATGTGGGTTGTGATTATACAAATGCCAAAGAGGTACTTTTGATCATTGAATATCGACAAATGGTGCGAGAGGAGAGCATATGTACTCTAAGATAATTTGCAAAACACCAAACACAAAAAACACTTGTAAATTTTAAATCCATTTCTTATGATTTGAAGACACTTGGATTTATTTTATGCCCATGACATGTAATGAAAGTTAATTTTAATGCCCATGAGTGAAATATGTAGATTGTTGTTCTTTTTAAATCCTTATGAATGAAAAATGCAGGTTCATTTTGCCCTTATGATCCTGATTTAAATTGTAGTTGGAAAATTGCTTGAAATTAAAATAAAAGAGCTCAATTTTTTTTTATTTCTAAAGAAACAATTTTTTTGAGAACTCCTTAACTCCAAAGCCACACGCTGAAATCAAAAAGTTAGCAACCAAAAACCCTACTCTACTCGAAAAACCCAAAAAAAAATTGAAAGCAAACAAAAAACAAAAAAAACTTATACTAGATAGGCAATTGCATCGTTCGAGGTTGCAGATGCGTCACTGTGTCACGTCACACTAGAGCAGTTGTGTCATGATTTTGAATTCAAATTTTCCCACCCATGAATGCATCGCTACTTCCCATAGATGTGTCACACTTTTTAAACTCGGATTGTCGTCTAATAATTGTGTCAATTTTCTTAATAGTTGCATCGTTTGCTATCACTTGCATCGTTGTTTCTCACAAATGCATTGTTTCATACTAAAAACCTGCAAAACAAACAAAAATCCATACAGATTCTGCAAAAAATTATTTTCACGTCGGGTTCACCATTGTAAGACAGGGGAAAACCAGGTTAGCGATGACTCTGTGATAACCACAACACAAATCCTATCTAAAACCCCAATCTAAACAAGAGAATACAATCATATGGAGAAATAAAAATGAAAACAAACAAATGAAGTACTCCCCATTGAATTTGAATCACTTCCCTTGTCTCTCCTTCTTCTTTTGCAAATATGCCCTCAGATTTGTTGTTTAACTTGTGCAAATACCTGCAAATTGTAAGCACGAAAGTTGGAGATAATGGATGTTAGGCCAAAATGGAGGAGAATGGCTTCTTTTATAGACAACCATTCGAACGGATGGATGAGATAGATCTTCTAGAAATATTCCAAGATCAATGGTGGAGGATTGATGCACAAAAAAGTGGTGGGCTAGGGACGGCTATGACACTGACGACTATGATGCCAACAGTTATGACAAAGACGACTTTGACAAAGATGACTAAGATTAATGAGAAAGTGGAAGGAGATAATGGATGAATTAAAAATTAATTAATTCATAAAAAAAAAAATTGGCCAAGTGGAGGATGAATTATTCATTCAAATTATTTATTTGGAAAAAAGGCAAGTGAGCATTTGATTAAAATCATTTATAAAAATCATTTTAATTAAATAGGAGAAAATGGGAAAGAGCATTAAATAATTAATTTAAATCAACTATTTAATAAAAGAGAGGGTCGGGGGATGATTAAATAATTTTGATAATTATTTAACCATAGAAGAATTAAAGGATAAGTGAATAGTTAAATAATTAACTTTAATTATTTAACTATAGATGAAAGGTGATAAAGAAATAATTAAATAAATAATAATTTATTTAATTATTTGAAGAAGAGAGGTAATTAGTGGCGTAATTAATTTGTTTAATTAATCACGATAGAATAAAGCGAAAAAGTGAATCAATTAAATAATTAAAAATTATTTAATTAATAGAAGAATGCGATCAAGAATAATTAAATAATTAAAATTATTTAATTATCAGAGGACGACGATCAAGAAAAATAACGCTCGCAAACTTAGAACATTTTTCAGTGTCTACAATCTTATTTTTTAGTTTTTACATAGTTTCATAAGTGACACAATTTTGATTCAATTCCTCAAATTATCTAGATCCTTGGAAGAAATTGACATAATTTGAATCCCCTAATTTAATTTTTATGTATTTCTACTTTAGGAATGTATGCACACATGTTTTTCCACAGACACCCCAAAGTGGGTACAAATGTAGAGAAAACGTTACATACCCTAACACTTTTCTACTCTTATTTATACCACTTTGGGGCCATGACTAGTTTTTGAACACACCAAAATACTAAGAGGGAGGGTGAATCAGTATTCTATCAAATCTCAAACCCTCTGGAACAAATAGATACTTCAATCTCTACTGCATAAATATGAACTTGAAAGATGAAGACAATACACAACATAGCACAACACCAAATATACGTGGAAAACCCCATAAAGGAAAAACCATGGTGAGAAAAGATACTAGGAGCTATTGTCCTAATCTAGTCTCACAAGATCAACAACATTTACAAATTTATTTTAGGGCTATAACCCAAGGAAGCTACAACTCCCTGATTATAGATTTTAGGGTCACTCCCAAGGATGCTACAACTCCCTAAACTGAGCACACACTTAGGAAAGATTATGGAATGACAGTCACCACACTATTTGGAATTGACAATTAAGCTCACTCCTTTTGATGATTGTAGTTATGATCTATCACTTCTCTTTTGATGATTGCAATTCTACTTTGTCACTTCTTCAAATTTTTTCTTTGTTGCCTGCTAGCTCACTTCTTTTAGAAATAAAGACGTTTTTCCTTTGTCTCACTACCTCCAACAAAAAATTAAGTATACTTCTTCACTTCCCTTTTGTCACAGAGATATGATCAAGATGAAAGTAGATAGGAACTGCCACTTTTGCTCTTTCTCTTATAGTCACTTACATAATTGTCATAATGCATCCCACACATCCATCACCCTAGATCAACTAGGTTTACAATTTATTAATGATATTACATTGATTACATTTCGCATGTTGGCCTACAACAAAAAGATTACATCTCCAAGTCGACCAAGGATAAAACAATCAACATGAAATGTGTAGAGGGAAAAACCCAAAAGATTACACAACACCAGGAAGAGGAAAATGTCTTGCAAATTTTGAAACATGATTAACCTGGTCCTAAAATTTCTTCAAACCTTTTATCTTCAATAGGAATCATCTGCATGCTTCACAAATTCAAAATAGGTCGACCATAAGCAAGAAAACGTATAACTTGTAGCTTGCCGGCCCTCACATCATTAGTGATACACATGAATGATAAATCATTTCTTGCATCTCTTTTAGATGAGTCAACATGACCCATAGAACACCTTCAAACACTCCATTATCTCTACTCACACTTAAACGTGTGGTGCACATCATCAACATGCCTTAATCAGCCTCAACAAGAGCATAACTTCACAAAATGACTTGAAACATCTGTATGGTATTGGAAACAAGAAATATTTTCATGCAATTCAACCCTTCGACACTATGAGACATGTGAAATGTCCACACAAACTCATACAACTAAAATTCACAACCTTTTATAGGTGCAAGTAGACAAACATTAAATCCATCCATCAGATAACACAATCCTACACTCCGTCACTCATAACTTTCTCTATGGAAGGATTATTGACATGAAACTTAGGATGTAACACCTTCACATCTCCATGAACTTAACTTCTGATCCAAACAACCATATTTGTAAATGTGAAGATATGCAGAGCCAATTTTTATACCTATGAGAACATCCTCACTAAATCAACACAAACTTAAGTCCGCCACTATAAAAAAACCACTTTTCTAGTAACTCAAATGGTCTAAAACTTGGATCACACATGCCTTAACACAACTTGAAGCTAACCTCGAAACCACAAGAGTAAAACATCATCAACAAAGAAATGTAGAGGATTTATCAAAGACTCTAGCAACCAAACAACCAAACTCCAACATACTCCAATGAACTTTTCCATCAATGACAATCAAACTGTAATAGTATCCCCCTTTTTCATTGATGGAAAAACCATACTCACACCACTTTGGTGCACAATTTATCCATCCATCCTAACACCACTTTGGTGCACAATATTTCCCCCTCAATCTCTCCCCTTTTGACATCAAGGAAAAAGGGAAAAAGGACTCACCCTTTTGACAATCTCTCCTTGAAGCAACTTATAAGATCCTCCTATCAACAACAACCACTACCTGCTCCCCCTAAGAGGTAGCTCCCATCAGTCCAAGAATAAAGATATGACTTCAATTACTCCCCTTGGATAAATGCACCAACTATGCATGTAGTAAGAAGATGGAGGTGAAATTAACCCTAACTTATGCCTAAGATATTCAAATGTATCCTTTACAAGTGCCTTTGTGAAAACATTTGTAACCTGATGCTTTGTGGATACATACTCCAACTTCACTTCTTTATTTGCAACCTTATCTCTTAGAAAGTGATATCTGATTGATATATGCTTGGTTCCAGAATGCATCACTAGATTCTTAGAAATATTAATGGCACTTGTATTATCACATAGAATAGGAATGGGCTCATCATACTTTATCTTGATATCCTTCAATGTTTTCTTCATCCACAACACTTAAGTACAACAAGATGTTGCAACAATATACTCTACTTTTGTCATTGATAAAGATATTGAATCTTTCTTCTTACTATGCCATGAAACCAAACTATTTCCTAAAAATAAAGCACCATCACTCGTACTCCTTCTATTATCAATAGAACCGGCCCAATCAGCATCAGTGTATGCACTCAAATCAAATTCATTACCTTTTGAATACCATAATCTATTTTAGGTCGATCCACCTTTTTAGGGATTACGGTCATCTTGGAAACTCAGTTAAACTGGAAGAAAAGAATGGAGAGGAGAAAAGAAAGCCATACGCCCACAAAATGCCAGTTGTGCATGCAAAGAAGAAAATAGAAAACCATGCATGCATGGGGCTACCAATTATGCATGCAAACCCTGCTCTGCAATATACTTGTCATAACTAGAGAAGACTTGTTGAAGCACCTCCAAATCCGACCCATCAACCCAACTGTCTTCAAATTTGATCCTTTCTAGCTCCGCAACAGCAAACCCCCTCATGTCCTTTAGCTTGGTCAACTCCCTCTTAGCTGCCCTTATCTCTTCTTTAATATCCATTAATCGATCTAGCAGCATATCTTCACCATCATCTCCTTTTTGCATGACCTCTTTAAACCTATCATCCCATTTTTCCTTTATTTGGTTCAAAGGCAGGCCCTCTTTTACTAGTATATCAACATTTACTATAACAACAATAATTGCTTCCAACTCCTCAAATTGTTCATTCAGATCCTTAACAGAATCATGAACTTCACTTTTATGCTTGTATAGAAAATCAGACCTACATCGAAGTATGCTGGAAGTCTTTGACAAGAAATCTTTATTATCCTCTTCGAGTATTGATTGTTCCAGAAGAGTGGATTTTGACAATTTGCTAACCTCTTTCAACTTCTGACTGTATCCTTTGTATTCCTCCTCCTGTTCTCCCAATACCTTGACATATTGGTTCATTTCCTCTATTAGCTCCTCTGTCATTTTGTGAACCCCAAAATTGTCGTCCAGTACTTCACTTATTTCCTGATTTATCTTATCAGTCCACCTATCCAACATTTTTGCCTTACTTCATACCTGTACCAAATCATACACCTCTTTCTTACTAAGAAAAACTGGTGTTTCAATGGTGGCAATTTTTTGTGACCTCGAAGTAGAAACACTTTTCAAGAAAGAATGTAATTGATCTAACTAAGCCTTAAGCTCATCGTTTCTCTGCTTGTCTTTCATCATCCTAGATTTAGTGGATGAAGCTACCACATCTATCAAATTCATTTGTTGATCTCTGGTGGGTCTCCCCAAATTAACAGTACCCAACTGGTAATCAGCCAATTGCATGTCTCCTACATCCTTCTCCATCATTGGTATGGCACATTCAGCAATGATTTCTCCCTTGTCGGTGAGTCTGGTGGAATGTAGGATCTTGGCCTTCTTCTTGGGCCTTTCTTTCTCAATTTCCTTCATCATGTCGTCCCAATTGAGAGGCTGTGAAGGTGTCACTGATCTCTTCTGAAGATCCAATTTTAACCAAGTAGGAGCACCTGGAGTAGTGGTCATTAAAGTTGAGGAAGAAGCAATTGTAGTAGTAGAGGGTGGTTGCACATTTACTTGAAGTTGAGAATCAACCCCTTGTTTATCTTGTTGTCGTTGCTCCACATTTGTCTTAGCAAGATTTTCAGCTTCCTCTCTATCCTTCTACTCTTGTATCCTTTTCTCTTCTTCTTCCTTTTTGAACTTTTCTTCTTCTAATCTCTTCTTCTCTAGTTCCCAACTTCTCTCTTCCTCTAATGCCTCAAGTTTTTTTGCGTCTTCCTTTTCCTTTTGTTGCTTCTTGATCAGTTCCTCGACATCTTTCTCCTTTTGCACATGGTATGCTTCCTCTTTCTCTTTATGAGCCTCTTCAGCAAGCTTCAACTTAGCCACAAGAACTTCCCTCTCTCTTCGATGTCTTGCCTTTTCTTCCTCCAAATCATGAATTTTCTGTATTAACTCCAACTTATCATTTTCCTCTTTGATTTTGAGCTCCTACTCCTTTTGCCTTTGCTGCTTTTCCCTTTCATCAGCACTTTGTTGGGCTTCTACCTGTTGTTGCTGGAGTAAGGCATCAGCTTGTAACTTGGAGTCCCAACTAAAAACATGAAAATGACCATGCTGAAGACAAACAAATAGGAAACAAAACCAAAAAAGAAGACAAGAAATCAAAACAAACAAACAAAGAAAAAACAAAACATGCAAACTTATTGAGTATCATGAACTTGCCCAAAGCAAAAAAATCCAACACAAACAAAAATGGAAAACGCGAAAGTAAAAAGAAGAATGAGAATAGAAAACCCTACCTCGAATGCAAATAAATAGGCTAACCTCCTAAAGAAATCTGCACACAACTGTCTCTCTATCAATCGATTCACTCGCCCAAAAGCTTCACTGCAACTCTGGTTCACTCTTCCATCTTTTAACAGTAATGGTAATAAGTATGCGTTAATCGCTAATTAAGGTAAAACTCAAAGTTTCAAGCATGCATGGCACCTGTCATTAATGCAATAAATGTAGTAGAGCGGAATCAGAGCTGCAGAGAGAATTGACCCATTACAGCCATGCGACTTCAGTAAAAAGTCAACGACCAAAAATGGTGGGGGTGGAATCGGAATGAAAATTGTTTCGAAAAATTTGTTTAACTTTCCAACTTGGTTCCCGTTTCGGGTCCGGTTCCACCAATAAAGAATAAAACAAAACCAAACATGAAAATAAAACAAAAAGACCGAAATAAGAAAACCTAACATACCAAACCTAGTTCAAACGAAAGACCAAAAAGAGAAGGTGGAGGCGGAATGAGATTTGATTTTGAAATTTTTAATAAATACCGACTTAACTTCCACTCCGGCTCTGGCTCCGACAAAGACAAAACAAAAAGTTCAAAAGAAAGACTTTCGGGATGGGGATCGGAACGAGTTTTGAAAGAAGTTTCAAAACCCGATTCAGTTCCGCCAGTCTTAAACCAAAGAAAAAACAAAGTGTTGGAAAAAGAAAGACTCCAAACTTTGTTTGAAAATCAACCAAGGATAAAAAAATAAAGGGGGACCCATTTTGACCAAGGCAAAAGATGAGGTGGTTATGCAAGGCATAACAAATGGTGACTCGGCTGAGAAAATGGTTTACCCATTTTCAAGATACCCAAAGAAAATTTCAGTCACCCTAAAACTAATAGGTTTGTGAAGCATGCTAACTGGAATAAGATCAAATATATCTAGAATAAGGTTGAGCTGGAATCTCAGATGTATGTGCTCATGAGTTATTTCTGAATCCGAGTGTGTGCATATATTGTGCATCATTCTTTATAGATACTTTCTCTGTTCCTGAACAACTATACCTAAGATTCAAGCTACATAGGTTGAGTCCTTTAACTATTGTGCAATAAAATCCTGGGTATTGTTCTGCTGCCAGACAGGCGTTCGTAGCCTCGACGAAGATACCTCTAGTTCTCTCAAAGCATTGCTCTACTGCTAGCCAGGCATCCATAGCCCCGATAGAGATACTTGATTACCCATTTAATATTGAGTTTGCCTTTTCTTTCTTTCTTTTTTCATTATGATTATTTTTACTTAAGCCTTGCTTGTGGAAATCCTTTATGCACCTTCCTCAATACTCAGACACAATGTATCTAAAATGTGGGTTGAGAACTACAATGGATTTCATGATACTCTTGGAATTCAATTTTTCACTTGAATAAAAAGTAGAACCGCCCTAAACAAATAGGCATTTACTTAGGCAGATGTTTTTCTAATTTGGTGACAAATTTTTTATCATAATTCATGAGATATTCACAGTGTATCTTCTATCCTTAATAGCTTTTCAAACCCAAACTAGAATGATCATAAAACATAAGTTTCAGAACAAAATCCTTTTCAATGATGATGATGAAAATACCTAAACCAATTTCTCTCCTAGTACCAGTAGCATACCTTGAATAACAACCCCATGTCTTGAGATGAACAAAATGAGGATCCCCAACGAAACAAGCCAAAACAAAACAAACAAACAAAAACAAAGAAGGAGAACAAACAAAACATAAAAACTAAAAACTAAACTAAAATAGAAACTTAATTACATATGATACAGTATGATACATTTTCTTTAAAATATCAGACCTTCTATGCACCAAAATAGTGCTTGAGAAACTGACCATTAACTGGTAATGGAACAAGCTCTCCTGTTAAGGTACTTAAATGAAAAGCATTCTTGCCTAGTATCTTAGCTAGTTGATAAGGACCTAACCAAAGTCTATCAAACTTCTGGTGATCTCCTTTCTTTTCTCTGGCCTTATCCCATAATAACACAAGATCTGATATCCTAAAAGATTATATCTTAGCTCTTTTGTCAAACTAGAATTTGACAACAACCTGATGCTTAGAGAATTGCTGAGAAGCAACATCTATTTGCTCTTCCATGTTAAGCAAATTAAGTAGTCTAACCTCAATCCTATCATCCTTGGTATAAAATTCTTGCATGAACTTAAGAACAGGTATCTGTAAATGGATCGGGAAGACAGGGGCTTGGCCATAGACTAACTTAAAAG
Organism: Sequoiadendron giganteum; assembly: GCA_007115665.2. Taxonomy (NCBI): domain Eukaryota; kingdom Viridiplantae; phylum Streptophyta; class Pinopsida; order Cupressales; family Cupressaceae; genus Sequoiadendron; species Sequoiadendron giganteum. The sequence continues at coordinate 430,848,340 of CM021101.1, read as the reverse complement.
GTGAGTTTCCTAGAGCTGCTTTGATTCGGGTTTGATCTGCCCATAAGGCAAATCTCAACTGGGTATGCCAGTCTCTAGGATTTTTTTCTAGTAATTTTCTTATCACTTCCAAAAAAATTTTATTAGTGGACTCAACTACTCCATTTCCCTAAGGGTAGTAATTAGACGAATATTTCAAAATAATTTTATGTTCATATGCCCATTGAATGAATTCAGCAAAAGAAAAAGTAGGGCCATTATCACATACCAGAGCAAATGGAACTCCAAACCTGGTTGTGATGTTCTTAGTCAAAAACTTGATGACCACCTCTGTGGTGCTATTCTTGCAAGGTTGAGCCTCAGTCCAATGTGTACAATCGTTAGTTGCAGTCAAGATGAATTTATGTCCTACAGAAGAATTGGGATTAATCACACCTACAAAATCCAAGGCCCATTGAGAAAATGGCCTTACCTCATACACCGGTTGCAAAGGCATTGCAGGATTCCTTTCCCTAAGTGCAGAAGTTTGGCATACATAACAGGTTCTAACATGCTGGTGTGCATCCTAAAATACATAAGGCCAATAATAGCCTAATCTAAGAATCTGATGGGCCAAAGCATCAGCAGATCCATGCCCTGTTCCATGTCTTCCATGAAACTCAGAAATGGCATGCTTGGCCTCTTGCTGATCCAAATAGCGTAGGTAAATTCCTTGAAAATTCTTTTTGTAGATGGATCCCCCTTTAAGCATGTAGTGAGCACTCTTCATCCTCAATGCTCTCCTCTGAGTAGCATTCATTCCTTCTGGACATCTATTATTGAGGAGGAAGAAAATTAAATTCTTATACCAGGGATCCTTAGTGAATGACTGGACAATGTATTGTTGACAAGTGATATTTTTGTCCACCTCAGCCATTGCTTTTGATAAAACCTACCCTCGAACAAGCTTCATTGGATGAATCTCTAAGTCAAATTCTTGTAGGATTGCCATCCAATTCCCTGTTCGTTCTCCTAATTCACTTTGCATCAGAAGAGACTTCACAGCTGGATCTAGAACTATGGCCATTACTTGACTTCGAAGAATGTATAGTCTGAACTTCTTTACTGCTCGTATTAAAGAAAATGCTTGTTTTTCTAGTGGTGAATATCTTACTTCTACATTCTTAAATGGAGAGCTCATAAAGGCAATAGGTCTTTCTTCTCCCTCTCCTCTTCGTTGTGTTAACACTATTGCACATGAATGGTCAGATGCAAAAGAATAGATATAAAAATGTTTTAGATAGTCTGGACATGTCAAAATAGGTGCCTCAAATATAGATTATTTAATCTACAAGAAAGCAGATTTAGCCTCTTCACCCCACTCAATCTTCACGTCTTTCTTCATCATTTCATTTCGAGGTTTGACGATCTCCACAAACCCTGTTATAAATTTTCTAACAAAGTTGATCCTCCCAAAGAAGGATCTCATTTCTTTCTTGCTACCTAGCCTCGTCAATTTCAAGATGGCCTCCACTCGATCAGGGTCTATATATATCCCTTCCTCTGATATAATGTGACCTAAGAGTTTCCCCTCAGATACTCCAAACACACACTTTTTCGGATTAAGAGAGACACCATAACTTATACATTTCTTTAGAACCTTTTCTAGATCAGCAGCATGGTCTTCTCTATTCCTAGAAAAGATGGTTAAATCATCCACATAAATGATTATACACTTTCCTATCAGATCTTTGAAAACTACATCTATTGCCCTTTGAAAGGTAGCTCCAGCATTGATAAGCCTAAAAGGCATCCTACTATAAGCAAATGTGCCCCATTTGGTGGTGAACGCAGTCTTCATCCTATCCTCATGACTAACAAGGACCTAATTGTATCCAAAATAACCATCCAAGAATGACATCATCTGGGATCCATTAATTCTTTGTAATACTTCATCCAGAGAGGGCAACGGGTAATTGTCTTTCTCAAAGGCTTTTTTTAGATTCTTGAAATCAACACATAATCTGATCTCACCATTCTTTTTGTGTACAGAAACTCGATTTTCCACCCAAGTAGAATGTCTAACCGGAAAGATTATTCTTGCAGATAAGAGTTTTTTCACTTCTTTCTGGATCAAGGGCTCAATTAAATCATTGATTGGGCGTTGTTTCTGATGAAAGGGCTTGGCTTTTGGCTTGAGAGGTATGGTATGTGTGATCACTGAAGTTTCAAAAGTTTTCAGGTCATCATAACTCCAAGCAATAGCTTCAATGTTCTGCTCCAATACTTTGATTATCTTGTCCTTGATTTCTTGAGGACAAGTCTCTCCTATAAGAACATTCCTTTCAGGGTCTAAGTGAGTCAAGTTAACAGATTCATACTTCCCTCCATTAGTCTCTATAGGCACCCTTTGACGAGCCCATGGATCTAAGTCAAATATCCTCTCCAAAGCAACCATCCCTTTCGGAATGTTGTTACTTTTCAAATCCAATATCCCTTCTGGACTCTCTTTCTCAGGATCCCAATCTCCCTGATCTCTTTAAGATTCATCTATTATTTTTCATTCAAAAATATGAGAACTTGCCAAAAAGGCCAATATACGTTGATCATCATCAAAAACCTTAAAGTGTTGGACATTATCAGGAACAGCTTGGACAGAAATCAACTCAACTGAAAATCTCTTTGGATTAGAGTCTTGCATGGGTTCCAATGTGCTAGCAGCAACAACAAGCGCATCTGAAATTTGATTAGCTTCTCTAGGGATCAGACTAATCCCAAAAGCATCAAAGTCTTCAATTAAATTCCAAACTATGTTTCTGTACGCAGCCAATCTTTTGTTATGACATGTATATTGGCTACGTACCTGTTTTACAATCACTTCATAATCCCCCATAACTGTGAGAGCAATAACCTTCTTTTTATGAGAAAACATAAGGCCTCGAGCAAGTGCTTCATACTCAGCCACATTGTTTGTGCAACCAAACTACAATCTATAAGAAGCAAAGTAAGTCTTCCCTTTCGGGTTGGTTAGTTCAATCCCTGCTCCACTTCCTACTTTAGATTTAGAACCATCAAATTTAAGAGTCCACAATTGGTCTTTGGATGGGAGTTCTTTCTTCTTAGGGACAACAGGGGATGACTTACTTGGGATGTGTGGCGGCTTAGACTTGTGCTGGTTATCAGAAATTGACTCGGGACAAAGCTCACTTGAAGATTTTTCTATATTTTCAACTTGCTCAAAAATCAATTCCTGAACACATTCTTGGGTTAAATTGCAATCCAACTCATCTTTCATCAATGCCTTGGGCATTGGAAAAGTATCTGGGGTAGGTGTATTGAATGGGAATTGAGACACCTCGACGTCTTCTTGAATTTTAGAGCTCAAAATCTGAGTCTGCTCTACTGGTGAGGAACCTTCCTCTTGAGAAAGGCTAGTCCTAGTAAGAATGGTAGCATCCTTGACTTGAAAAGAAAACTCATTGATAGGGGTTTGGGGTTTCTCTTGACATATTTGTTGAGGCTGATCTACATGACTTAAGATATCTAGACATGATACTCATGTTAACTCTGAATGATTATGATAATGAATCCTACACCAACTAGGAAGTAACAAACTACTCAAATTAGTTTCTTCTCCTAAAACCAGCTTATCATGTTGCAATTTCCTTATTAGAACCTGCTAGTTGATGAAGATCATTGGGTCACTAGGTTCTAGGGGCAATGTATCCCCATGATTAAGTACAGAGAAAGTAAGGACTTCCTCTTATTTGTAAAATCCTATCTCAGTCTCAAAATATGCTACTTCATTTGAAGTATCATATTTTGTGGTCATGTGCTTGAGTCTTGGTTCACTTTCAATCCTTATCTATGTTGCAGCCCCCTTCCAGGGTAGCCACATGTGGGAGAAATCCAAGGAAAAACATCCACCAATACTTTTCATTAGCTCCCGACTTAGAAGCATACCATATGTCTCTGGGATGTCAGCCACCTGGATATCTATGTAGGTCTAGATCCTTGGATCTGATCCAACCTGTACATGTATGTTTTTTAGTTCACCTAAAACATTGACCTCTATTTTATCTAACTGAATCACTTTATTATTGGTCAGGATAGGACTTAATCCTAACTTCTTACATATTGAAAAGGGCATAACATTTCCCAATGCTCTAGAGTCCAATAAACAGTTGTGCAAATTCTTTCCAAAAATCCTTAAACTTAAAAGAAAAGGTGGGGTATTGGTCTTACCTTTATAAATGGTTGCATTTTTCTCCTTTGCTAGAGTCACTTTACCTTTTCCTTTTAAACAGTTTGCCTCCTCCAGGGCCTTCAATACCACTTCACGTTGAGTTGGGCACCAATTCCTGATGTCAAAGAATGACAATGATGTCTTCTGTCTCTGTAGTTCTACAATAAAATCAAATTATGAATCATTCCTCACTTGATATTTAGAAAAAGGAGGCAAATTACCTCTATTCCAAGAATCAGAAGGTCCCTTTGGCGATGGTGGATTATTATCTGCATTTTGGTTAGGTGGGACCATATTGTTCAAAGGTGTAGATGTAGTAAATGTGCCCTTATTCTGATTTCTCAGAAAATGACCACCTTTAGACCGAAAGGCTTGGGCATCATACACATCCTCCTATGGCCCATTGTCTCCTTGCATAGGAAACTAGTATTTCTCTTCAATAGTCTCATAAGTCATAGCAGTACTGACTGGCCCATTGTCCTGATTGGAATTTCTTGCTGGAGGATGGGCATCAGCTTGTGCAATCTTTACGATTTTCTCCATTTCTAGGAAATTAACCTCAGAATGTGTTGCAGTATCGTGTAGCCTGCACCAATTAGTCATGAAATTAAGGTCAACCACATTAGCAGTATGTGGTATCTCCTCACCTAACTAATAGTTATGGGGAACTCCCCCATTGTTAGGTCCAGTATTCCACTGCCTATTATTTTTGTTTAACCTTTGGTTATATCCCCTGTTTTGATTTAGGTAATTTTGGTTAGAGGAATTTTGATTCTGAAAGTTCTGGTTGGTGTTCTGATTCCCATTCTGATTGGAGTAATTTCCCTGATTGTTGTAACCTCCCTGGTTCTGATAATTCTGATTTTGGTTGTGGGGAGGGTTTTGCCTAAGCTATGCCATGTCATTAGACATTTGAGATAGAGTCTTCTTGAGAGTTTCTAGCTCACTAGTCAGTTGAACAGTTTGTTCATTTTGCACATTCTGCAATATGGTTGGGGAATGAACATGGGTTGATCCTCTCGCTTGTTGTTGTTGATTTTGAGGTTGTTGGGAAGAATCTTGCATGCCATTTCTAAAAAAGGGCATGGTAGGTGGAGCTTGTAACTCAGACACAGGTCCATATTGGGAGTAAGACATCCCTAGGACAGTGTTGTACAATGGTGGGTTAGGCATCTGATAATTCATGGGAGGAAGAGCTGCTCCTAAACCTCCTGATTGCAGACTTATCTGTTGTTGCAATTTGATGCCCAGATGATAAAATTTAGACAAAGAGTTAATCTCATCTGGTTGATAAGTTATCTGCAAGAATAGGCCAATCAAGGGATCAACAACTCTTAAATATGCCTGAATGGCGATATTCTCGGCTACTAAATAAGGGTCCTGTAACCTATGAAACATTCTTTGAAATCTAGTATTGAATAAAGGTAGTGGCTCATGATGTTCCTTTCTTATGGTGGCAAACTGGTGATACGAGATGGCAGGGTCCACATAAACCCAAAATTGATTAATGAATGCATTTTCTAAATCTGTCCAACCCAGAATAGATCCTTGGGGCAGATTTAAATACCATTTATATGCCATATCCCCTAAACAATAAGGAAACAATCTACATACCACATCCTGATGAGCGACTTGAGCACGTGTACAAGCATCTTTGAACGCTTGTATATGCTCCTCAACACTTCTTGATTCACCATGTATGTACTTGGGATAAAACTTTTTTGGGTTCTTTGGTAAGTCATGGATTCCTCCTAGAATAGTCCCTAACAGACAGGGATTATTCACAAAGTAAGCCATGGGTAGGATTTGTTGAGCAGGTGGTGGTGATGTAGGCCGAATTGGTGGTGGTGTGGGTGGATTTGGAGGAAATCTAGGTGGAGTAAGTGGTGGTGGAAATGTAGGTATAATACCCTACGAGCATGGGGTCTAGATCTGACCGGGGTTTGAAGTTCTTCTAATGGTTCAGGATTAGTAGAGGATCTAAGAATCCTCCCGTATTTCTCCATTGAGAAAGATACAATGCGAGCCAGCTTGTTCCTTTAGGCCCTCCTTCTAGCGCCAGATCTGTTGATGGTGAAAATGACACAAACAACGCTTAAACAAAATATTTCTACTCTATTTCTCCTAAAAAAGAAAGACAACATATAGTAGCCTAACTCCCAAGGTCCTGGTAGTTGGTTCTCAACTGTCTAGTGTCACTCAATCAGTCCAAGCAACTGTAATATTCAAGGGGCTTGTGTTGGTAACAAGGAATACAAGCAATGACTTATTCATCGAGCTATTCTTAATAAAGAAAGGGGTTTTTAAATAAAAGAAAAAGATAAATCAGAGGGTAAATCAATAAATATGAATCAAACTTATCTAGCATCCGAACATATATCTTCAACAATGAATGTTTTTCCAACAGATCAAGAAAACCATAGCATGATACAATTCACAGAATAGTCCATACTATTGCATGCATCTAAGGTGCTTATTTAAACATCACAATCACATATCACAACTATTTCAAAGATTCCAAAAGAACACACTTTCATTCGTCGCCAAGATCATAGATCAATAGACTTCAATAAATTCAATTCACCGATAATCTAACGAGATAATCCTTAAATTTGGTTTCTTCTAATGAATTTCATCACATAAGAAACACTCATGCTTCAGCACAATCACTAGCATATAGATAGATTATAGCTCATCAACCTTATCAAGTAAAAATCAATTCTAACACCATAATGCATAAAACCTGTAATTATATTCAACTGTAAATAAAATAACAATATATCTCTATAACAACTATGAAAATTTTTATCTCCTACTATCAGGTGGCCAATTCTATTCTCTATTAGCCGACCCTTACAATATGATACCCCAAGGGTATTTATAAATATACAAAAATCTGAAGTCCTCTCTATTTTAGGTCGATCCACCTTTTTAGGGATTACAGTCATCTTGGAAACTCAGTTAAACTGGAAGAAAAGAATGGAGAGGATAAAAGAAAGCCATGCGCCCACAAACTGCCAGTTGTGCATGCAAAGAAGATAACAGAAAACCATGCATGCATGGGGCTACCAATTATGCATGCAAACCCTGCTCTGCAATATACTTGTCATAACTAGAGAAGACTTGTTGAAGCACCTCCAAATCCGACCCATCAACCCAACTGTCTTCAAATTTGATCCTTTCTAGCTCCGCAACAACAAACCCCCTCATGTCCTTTAGCTTGGTCAACTCCCTCTTAGCTGCCCTTATCTCTTCTTTAATATCCATTAATCGATCTAGCAGCATATCTTCACCATCATCTCCTTTTTGCATGACCTCTTTAAACCTATCATCCCATTTTTCCCTTATTTGGTTCAAAGGCAGGCCCTCTTTTACTAGTATATCAACATTTACTATAACAACAATAATTGCTTCCAACTCCTCAAATTGTTCATTCAGATCCTTAACAGAATCATGAACTTCACTTTTATGCTTGTATAGAAAATCAGACCTACATCGAAGTATGCTGGAAGTCTTTGACAAGAAATCTTTATTATCCTCTTCCAGTATTGATTGTTTCAGAAGAGTGGATTTTGACAATTTGCTAACCTATTTCAACTTCTGATCGTATCCTTTGTATTCCTCCTCCTGTTCTCCCAATACCTTGACATATTGGTTCATTTCCTCTATTAGCTCCTCTGTCATTTTGTGAACCCCAAAACTGTCATCCAATACTTCACTTATTTCCTGATTTATCTTATCAGTCCACCTATCCAACATTTCTTCCTTACTCCTTACCTATACCAAATCATCCACCTCTTTCTTACTAAGCAAAACTGGTGTTTCAATGGTGGCAATTTTTTGTGACCTCGAAGTAGAAACACTTTTCAAGAAAGAATGTAATTGATCTAACTAAGCCTTAAGCTCATCCTTTCTCTGCTTGTCTTTCATCATCCTGCATTTAGTGGATGAAGCTACCACATCTATCAAATTCATTTGCCGATCTTTGGTGGGTCTCCCCAAATTAACAGTACCCAACTGGTAATCAGCCAATTGCATGTCTCCTATATCCTTGTCCATCATTGGTATGGCACTTTCAGCAATAATTTCTCCCCTGTCGGTGAGTCTGGTGGAATGTAGGATCTTGGCCTTCTTCTTGGGCCTTTCTTTCTCAATTTCCTTCATCATGTCATCCCAATTGAGAGGTTGTGAAGGTGTCACTGATCTCTTCTGAAGATCCAATTTTAACCAAGTAGGAGCACCTGGAGTAGTGGTCATTATAGTTGAGGAAGAAGCAATTGTAGTAGTAGAGGGTGGTTGCACATTTACTTGAGGTTAAGAATCAACCCCTTGTTTATCTTGTTGTCCCTGCTCCATATTTGTCTTAGCTAGCTTTTCAGCTTCCTCTCTATCCTTTTGTTCTTGTATCATTTTTTGTTCTTCTTCCTTTTTCAACTTTTCTTCTTCTAATCTCTTCTTCTCTAGTTCTCGGCTTCTCCCTTCCTCTAATGCCTCAAGTTTTTCTACGTCTTCCTTTTCCTTTTGTTGCTTCTTGATCAGTTCCTCGACATCTTTATCCTTTTGCACACATTCTGCTTCCTCTTTCTCTTTATGAGCCTCTTTAGCAAGCTTCAACTTAGCCACAAGAACTTCCCTCTCTCTTCGATGTTTTACCTTTTCTCCTTCCAAATCATGAATTTTCTGTATTAACTCCAGCTTATCATTTTCCTCTTTGATTCTGAGCTCCTACTCCTTTTGCCTTTGTTGCTTTTCCCTTTCATCAACTCTTTGTTGGGCTTCTACCTGTTGTTGCTCGAGTAAGGCATCAACTTGTACCTTGGCATCAATTACCTTTTGCTTCTCTATTGTTGCAGCATGTGCTTGATCATCCAAGGCCTTCTTTGCCTCCTCAAATAGTGCCCATTGATCCTCCTCTATCAACACTTGTTCAGTATCCTCCTCTGGAGGCATATTTTCTTGTACACCCTTTTCTGACAAAGTGTCATCAGAGTTCATTCCAACATCATGAATCTCCACCTCTACTCCTTTTCCCTTCATGGATTCAACAATATCATGAAGAGTCCCTTTTTTCACTTCTTCATCTTGTTGCTTTGTAAGTGGGACTTGAGTTGAGGATTCACCTAATGCAGGTGTTGAAACCACAGGTCTAGCTTGGGCATCTCCCTCTTGTGTCTTCGGTTCATCTTGAGCCGTCGCTTCAAGCTCAATCTCTTCAATGTCAGGAGGAAAGAATTCCAAGGGCTCCTTAGAAGGTAATTTCCTTTCGATTCTTTTGTATCCCTTCCCCTTCTTAGGAGTCAGTTCCTGAGGAGTTTTGGTTCTTAGGACAATCCAATGAATACTTCTATCCAAAACTGGCCTCCCTATTTGCTTTATGTCAATGGTCTCCTCACCATCCCAATCCATCGGATCCAAGATTTTTGTGCCAATATTTAATGCTTCATATGATGGATCTAATACCACTCCATCATCTACTAATGCATCAGGGATATCATCTTTGATCCCAAACTCTACTATGAGTGAGACGGGTAACCTCTCATAATTCTTCTTCCTGAGGCCATACCCATCTTGAAGGTCACTCCAGAAATCTTCCAACAAATTGAAATGTTTATCAAAAATAGAAGGCAACAAGGCATTCATTTTCTTCCTTGGGTCAAAGTACTTCTGAGCTATGTACAAACCTAGTTTCAGATGTATTAACTCACTGCACACTACCTTAGCTCCCACCAGATGTTGACAGTTGTATTCACCCAATTGCATGGGGAACTTATTACATCCTATTTTGTGCTTCAATCCAAACCGGGCATTAACCCCTAGAGCTTGATATACAAATTCCATTACAACTATCCTATTGCTACAACATCTTGGCAGCAAATGTGGATGACCTTCAAATCCAGCCAGCCTTAAGTATGTGAACTTGGGGTATTGGATATACCAACATCCCCATTCTGTGATAAACGCCATAGCTTCTTGACTCAGTCTATATCCCGCATCTCCGTTAAGCTGGTTAATGATTACATATAGAAATGCATCATTAACCCTTCTAAGTTGTGTTTTGGATACTTGTAGAGATAACTGATCATAATGTTCCCACACTTTCCTTTATCCATTTGCCTCTCCCAATATCCCCACTCTCTTTAAACCTAGAAATATACCTCCTCTAGCTACTGCATAAACCACATAAGAAGTCATAAAGAAGCATTTGGTTTCCCTTATCCTTGTTAACTGATCATGAATAGCATCAAAGACAACCATTGGCCAATCAAACTATTGTTTGCCATTAAAGATGGTCTGAATGAAGGGAAACATCCATTCCTTGAAGTGAAATGCATCCCTCTTCCCAAAGACTCTAGACAACATCATGATCAGGTCTGCTACTTCTTTGTAGAATTTTGTCCTCTTTGGTTGATCATGGAGTTTGGTCAGAGACTTCTTCTCTGTTCTCAACCATTTCTTATTCAAGTGAGCTTTTTTGGCCTCCTTGTATTTGCAATATTTCTCTAAAGCTTCTGCCTCCTTTAACTGTACCAGGTTCTTTGGATTCGGGACACTAAACATGTGTTGGAACATTTAAGGAGTGAGATCTATAATTACATTATCCTATGAATCCACACACTGCCCAGTGGCTGGATTGTAAGCCCCCTCTACTGTTAGAATCGACTCCAGACACTGGATAGATAGAGGAAATAAGGTGATATGAACCAAACCAGACTCAACTATTCTTTGAGTTCTCCCTGTTATATCTTCATCGAATGTTTCTGAATACAACTGCCCAAAATTATATGAGCCTAGATTGGTGTCAGTTATATCAGACCAATCTGATTCCACCTTGCTTGATGTGACAACAGGACCCATATGATTATACCTCAAAGTATAAGGTAGATGCTCTGGCTTTATCTTCTTGGGCTTAACTGTTGCCTTTGATGTTTCTGCAGGCCGATTCCTTTGGGAGGCTTCTCCTAATACTCCTAACATCCTTTAGCTTTCCTGCAACGAAAACCCCAATTAGATCCTCGAATAAATATCACAAAATATGCTTTAAAACCTTACCCTTCATATATATATCGGAGGCGGAACCAAACATAAAACATTCTAAACAGTCTCCTTTAAAACACTGTCGAGCTCAAAGCAAAAACCATTATTGAGATTACAATAATAACAAGCGGGATCGGAGTCATAACTGCTATGGTGATCGGAACTGGAACCGGAATGGAAACTGATTTGGTTTCTTTCAGATTTTCTAATTTCATATTCAGATTCGGTTCCACTTCCGCCTAGGTCATCACTATTTTGAAAGAAGGCTTCTCACTATAAAACAGAGTTGGAAACGGGACAGAAATGGAATCGATACCTATTGGAAAACATGGTTCAAATTCTAGATTGATTGCGATCCCACTTCTGCCTAAAATGATCATGACGTCATAAGTGTTTTTAGCAATTTAATGCATAACTTCATGATTTAAGGACTAGGTCATATCAAAATGAAAAGGGGCTTAAATGTAACGTAATAAGACCATCCCAATATGACTGAGAGGCAATTGTACTTTCTAGGGCATCATATTTAAATTAAAACATGAACATAAAAAAGCGTAAAAACCCTAATCCAAAAACTTGGATATAAAAACTAGGGCACGAATTTAACCCTATTTATTTAACCAGACTGAATGCAAAACAAGATTCCTCAGTAAAAATGACCATTTACAAAACCCTACTCACTGTGGAACCCTAATTTAATCTATGCATCAAAATCTAGGGCAGCACAATGCGATCACGACTAAAAACATGAAAATGACCATGCTGAAGACAAACAAACAAGAAACAAAACTAGAAAAGAAGACAAGGAATCAAAACAAACAAACAAAGAAAAAAAAAAACATGCAAACTTACTAAGAATCATGAACTTTCCCAAAGCAAAACAATCCAACACGAATAGAAATGGAAAACACGAAAGTAGAAAGAAGTATGAGAATAGAAAACCCTACCTCAAACGCAAATAAATAGGCTAAGCTCCTGAAGCAATCTGTGCGCAACTGTCTCTCAATCAATCGATTCACTCGCCGAAAAGCTTCACTGCAACTCTAGTTCACTCTTCAATATTTTAACAGTAATGGTAATAAGTATGCGTTAATCCCTAATTAAGGTAAAACTCAGAGTTTCACGCATGCATGGCACCTTTCATTAATGCAATAAATGCAGTAGAGCGGAATTGGAATTGCAGAGAGAACTGGCCCATTACTGCCGTGCGACTTTAGTAAAAAGTCAACGACCAAAAAATGGCAGGGGCAGAATCGAAATGAAAACTGTTTCGAAAACTTTGTTTAACTTTCCAACTTGGTTCCCGTTCCGGGTCCGGTTCCACCAATAAAGAATAAAACAAAACCAAACACGAAAATAAAACAAAAAGACCGAAATAAGAAAACCTAACATACCAAACCTACTTAAAATGAAAGATCAAAAAGCGGAGGCGGTGGCGGAACGGGATTTGATTTTGAAATTTTGAATAAATACCAACTTAACTTCCACTTTGGCTCCGGCTCCGACAAAGACAAAACAAAAATTTTAAAAGAAAGACTATCGGGATGGGGATCGGAACGAGTTTTGAAAGAAGTTTCAAAACCCGATTCAGTTCTGGTTCCGGTTCTGGTTCCGCTAGTCTTAAACCAAAGAAAAAACAAAGTGTTGGAAAAAGAAAGACTCAAAACTTTGTTTGAAAATCAACCAAGGATAAAAACATAAAGGGGGACCCATTTTGACCAAGGAAAAAGATGGGGTGGTTATGCAAGGCATAACACTACTCGAGCAAAAGTCTCCTCAAAATCAATTCCTTCTACATATAAATAGCCTTTACATACCAATCTTGATTTTTTTCTTACAACTTCTCAATCTTCATTCAACTTATTCCCAAATATCCACTTTTTTCCTTATTACATTTTTGTCCACGAGCCTTGGAACCAATTCCCAAGTCTGATTTTTCTCAATCTGATTCAATTATTATTCCATTAGAGAAAAAGTCTCCACAAAATCAATTCCATCTACCTGTGAATAGCTTTTGCATACTAGTCTTTCTTTATTTCTTACAACTTCTCCATCTTCATTCAATCTGATTTAATTATTCTTCCATTGCTTTTATCCAGCCTTCATCCTTGTTAGCATCAACAAAAAATTTTGGTTCTATTTTCTATAACAAACAAAAATTTACTGGTTCATTTGTCTTTGCAAGCCTTCTCCTGGTCAACACTCCTTCATTCTTATCTCCAATAATTTGATCCTTTGAATGATTCCTTTGAAGATATTTGGTAGGAGTCTTATTGTGCTTTTCTACAGTTTCTTCTTTCTCTTCAACTTATTGTTCTTGTTTTGAGCAAGGAGGTGCATTAGATCCCTAATCCTCAATTTCATACTTATTCTTATGTAGATCTTCATCAACCTTAAAATTTATAGTTTCAACAATTCTTCCCAATATTTTGTTGTAGCACCTATATGCTTTACTCTGAGATGAATATCGCAGAAACATACCTTCATCAAACTTCCCCAAAGTATCTTCGTCTCTTATGATGTAGAATTTGCTTCCAAAGACTCTAAAATACTTGACAGTTATCATCTTCCATACCATCTCAAATGGGGTCTTAGTGTTGTTAAGCCTTAATAAACCTCAGTTGAGAATATAGACTACAATATGAACTACTTCTTTCCAATAAACATTGGGCATATTTGATTCCATCAGCATGATCCTTGCCATCTCTTGAATAGTCCTATTATTTCTTTCCACTACCCCATTATGCTGAGGAGTTCTAACAATACATAGATGCCTTCTTATTCCATGTTCTTCACAAAAATTATTAAACACATTTGATGTGAACTCACCTCCTCTATCAAACCTTAAGCACTTGATTTTAGCATTCATTTTTGTTGGCGTTTCAATGAGCACCTCTGGAGTGCTTATTGGAAACAAACAACTAATGCAAGTGTTATAGTACTGCTCTTCAAAATATAGAGAGGAAGATATCTCTTTGTTGATGTTCTACATAAAAAAGGGTACTAAGGTTCCTATCTTTTTTACTCAGCAGCAGGACACAAGGGTGCATAAACACAATGTGTCGTAGCTAAGCATTTTCTCTGGTTTCCGCAGATCTTAACTATGACTAAACTAGCTTCTAAACTATCTTATCTCCCCAAGATTAACAGAGATTTATGATAGGATAGATCTGAGACTTTCCAAGGAGGAGGAACCCTTGTCGGGGGTATAGGCTAGGAAACAACTTACTGGAAACAACAAGATACAAAGATCTGGGTATCAAGATTGCTAAGAAGGAGGAACCCCTGTCCGAAGTATAATCTGAAATCCGGATCTTTAAACAACATCAAACGAAATCAATTGATAATAAAATATCCAAGGAGGAGGAACCCTTGTCCAAGGAGGAGATCGAAACAATAAACTATTAAGAACAAAGATGTTGGATCAACTCAAAACTTAGATCAAATATGAATACGCCATCTGACTTTCTTCTTCAAGATTTTCCAAAGAATTACAAAGGTTGGGACAACAAAGGCACAAAATCATGCACAATTACGATCAACCAACAAACTCTCATCCAAGAGTGAAAAAATACAAACAAGCAAACTCTGGAAACAATGGCACAACAATTTTTTGCGTAGTAAATAAAGGTTAAACAAGTAATGATCCCAAGGCTCTTATTTATAGAAACTCAAAGGAGTAGGCAACCCTAAAATCTCCTTGAGTTAACAATCAGTTCTTGCCAATCAACAAGATTTATTCTTATGTCTAAATGTAGGTGAACAAGCAGTTAACTGGAAATCTACTTCGGTTAACTGAAACTAAACAAAAGTCAAACTGGAAGTCTACCTCAATTGACTGACACCTAATTGAAAGTGAACTTAAATTATAAATGTGCCTCCAAAATAGACATCCACCTTTAAAAGAGATCTGAGATCCACAAATCATGGAAGTCAATTAGACATCCTTGATAAGTGGGATCTGACATGAATGATCTGTGGGGATATGGAGCTAATTTCGAAAGGTGCGTCAATTTAACTTCAGTCATAGTTAATGTCTTTCTGGAGGGTAGGACGTCCTTCTTGAGTGTTTGACACCTCATCACCATTGGTCAACAATCCTTCTGACCAATCGTTGACTTCTTTATATAGAGATTGTCGCATGCCTCATCTGTCAATGTCGGCAACTTCAGGTATGTATCTCCTTCATTTTGTTTCCCTTAGGAGGATTACTCCTTGTCTTTTTGTTTGTGTTTCCACTTTGAAGTGGAAGATAGTGTAGTATTAACCGGTGGTGGCTCTGTATTGGGAATGATACCTTTCACGTTCTTTTGCAACTTTACGTTTTTGACATTTCCCTTGATCTTTCTCAACGAAAGAGTATTGTATGATGAAACAACGAAGCTTGATGATGAAACCGTGAAGTTTGACTGCCAACACTCCAACCATGAGAAATGCACATGAACTTGCTGCATATGCAAAATTCCAACAGTTACAATCCTCTAAACTGGCTTGGGAAGGCTATCAGATATACGAGGTGAAACCATTATGGAACCTGTTGACTTGTGTCTATGCTTGTCAATCTGTCCAAATTGACCTTTGGGTGTGCCCGACCCAAATCGGTGCCAGTCATTTTAAGAAGATCATGGAGTAAGACCATTTTGGCCTTGTATTCATCTTGGGAGAACTGCATTCTGAAAACCTTGAAGATTGATTGTGCACACGATGTTGTTCAAACAACTTTTTTCTGGAACTGCTAAAAATAGCCCCATCGGGGCAACTTTTTACAAAAAATTCTAAGACGTGGGTTTTGATGAGAATGATTTTCTAGCCAAATCTAGATCGTCAGAAATTTGAAAAAATGAATTTCTCTTTGGCATGGAAGAGCCCTTCGGTGGTAGAGGTAGTGAGGCACCAGAAAATGTTTTTTCTCAAAAAAATCCAACACATGAGTTTTGTTCGTGCTTCAAAGCTAAACAAACCCAGTTTGTCTATTTTTCAAAATTATGACTTTTTTTTAGAAACCCTAAAAAATAGGGGCAACAGGGCTACTTTTTCTAGAAAAATCTAACATGTCAGTTTTGTTGAAAAAGTAGTGTTGATCATACCCATTTGGCCAGATATGTGATTATCTGTTGTTTTCTTGGACATGCAAGAATACCAAAGACAAGGAAAGAGAAAAAAGACAAGAAGAGGATTGGAAGTTATCAGTTGTCAATCTAGAATAATTATGCCTTTTGGTGCAACCTTTGATAAATGGTCCCTCTGTGCAACAGATCTTCAAAAATGGGAAGAACGGTGAAAACCCCTCTGTCAGATCTTCAAAAATGTTGGAGAAGAAAAATATATGTTCTTGAGCTCCTCAACCTGCAAAGAAATAATGAAGAATGGATGCCTAGATGCATTGATATGTCAATTTGTAATTGCAAGCATCAATTGGGCATCCACCTCATGTTTGAGCCTGATTTGGAGTTCTCAAAGTTGATTTCCACTGATCATGGAGTGTTTGGCCTCTTTTTGCCTCCAAATTTCCTTAACTCAAGTCAACATATTTCTTTTATTTTTTTAGGCATCCTTTTTGAGTTTGAACACTTTTCATTTTTTAGGCTGAAGTTCCTTTGTTTGATCCTTGCTCCCAGTCGTTCAGTTGATCTTGAGCTGATGCTGATTGATTCACTGCTGAGATAGGACAAACCTAATCAAGTGTGCCTGGGAGCTGCAAAGCTCAAAGACTGAATCTGATGTCTTCAAATTAGGGGCGCCTTTCTTCAACAGGGGCTCTTTTGACCAACACTTAGTCAATTTCTTGACTGTTCTTGAATTTCATCATTTTTACCCTTTGTGATCTGATCTAACGTGGTCATTGATTGATGAGTCAAATGACTTTGCTTGATTGTGTGTTGGGTAACCATCTCAGTCTCAGAAAGGACAACTAATTTTTTAGTTTTTGAAGGTAAGTTTAGGCCCTTCCAATCCAAGGGTGTCCTTGGCCAGCAGGGGCACCTTTGGCCTTTTGATTGATTATGTCCATGCTATAAATTGCCTGCTTTGATCTCCGTCATTAGATGACTTAGTTGTTAGATGTCTTCATTGATAGTTTCATTATTGGGATCGATCAAAGTGAACATTGTCCTAGAGGTCATTGAGAAAAAATACTACATCTACATCCTCAAAAGACTGGGCACCTTTCTTCAAGAGGGGCTCTTTTGACCAACACTTAGCCAATTTCTTGGCATGTTCTTTCAATCTTCACCTTTGGCATTTTCTGCTTGATCTTAGCATCTAACTGTTTCACTTGTCCTGTGGAAGCATAGCTGGATCGATCATGAAGCTGAGAGGTAGCTGAACAGATGCCTTGTAGAAAGTAGTTGTTGAAAACCTCATCAGGTGTCTCAAAATGAATGGCGGCCCTGGCCTGCAGGGGCACTTTTGCCTTGATGTGCTTTAATTTAGCCTTCATTTGGCATGCTCTAATGATTATCAGTTGTTTTCGTTTGATACATCTCGTGGGTTGAAAAATAGATTCACTATGGAGCTGAGCTGATGTTGGAAAGATTACTCAAAGACAGGATTGTTCAAAAGCTGAGATTTTGAGCATCTAACTCAAGGGTGCCTTTCTTCAGTAGGGGCACCTTTTAGGTGTAAGTTCATCATTTGCTTTGAAAAACTTCATATCTTCATGCTTCACATTCGTCGTGCATCATGACTATCTTGAGCATTGTTTTTGATGATGTATATGCGTGCATCCTTGCAATCACCTTCATCATGTTGGGTGTATGGGCCTTGGAAAAAAGACTAAGGCATTCAACTACACAACCTCCTTGGTAGAAAGGCGCTCATTTTCAAGACTTAGCCAATTTTCAGCATTTTTCACTTTTGAAAATCCCCTTCATCGCAAAGCATCTTTTCGAGCATTTTCACCATGGATTCTTCATTGAAGCTTTTGAAGGTTAGCTCTCAGCACCTGGTACTGGCCAATCTACCATTAATGGCTACGAAGATCCTAACTTTGTTCCTGAAAAATAAAAATAGATCCACCAGAGTAAAACATGTTTTTTGATGATTCTGACTTGACTAGTGTGATCGTGAAGTCGATTAATCCTATCAAAATCATTTTCAATCATTTATGGGAAGGTCCTATTTTCAGGGGTTTCCTTAAAAATAGGGGCATAAAACCCTAATTTTCAAAATTTTAGAATTTTACACATATGTTCCTTGACATAAGCCCACAAAGACCTTATGTTTGGTTTGACTTAAAATAGACTTTTGAAGACATTTTACATGATTTAGCTCGATTTAAGTAGAATTCCAAAAAAAATATTTTGGGTACAACATTAGGCTCCATCTAGTGACCATGTCGGATACCTACAACAGAGGAGACTCGAGAATCTCAAGTTTTGTAGACCAGTACTTTTATTAGTTGAGAAATGGAGTCAGGACTTATTTCCTAATTCACACAATAATTGAATTTCACTTATTTATTAGGTTCACCTATTATTCACCTAAAACAAGACTACCTAAGAAATCACCTAATACACGACAATACTTTACGAAACGGGGAAATACATAACTACATAACGTTAAAGCAAAATAAATTTATTTTACAAAGAACTTACCCCATCCCTGAAGGGATGAAATGTTTCAAGTATTGGTTGCTTCATGGTAGTGCAAAGAGCCTCCCATCGATGTTGCTTCTGCCTGAAAGGATTTACTTCTCTTCTGATGGGAATTGCAGGAGACAATCCCTCTGGAATGAAGATTCTCAGGTATTTGTATATCCAAGCAAAATTACTCTAACAAAAGTCAAAATATGATGCAAACGGGAAAGCTAATACCCCTGAGGCATTATTTTTGCGGTCTTTTATCCTCGGGATGTTGAACTCTTCAAACCAGTCAACCGAGTTCCAAAATCAATTTCTATAATGTCGTAGGTGATCTTTGCTGATCTGAAAATATCCTTTGACCGGCTCATGGATCAAATCTAGATCACCTTTAACACATAGGAGTTTGATTCCCATGTCCTCGACATCTTTGAGGCCTAATAAAAACACCTCTTTCTTAGCTTCAGTGAATTCTAATTGCACAAATGGGTGCAATTGTCCTTTAGGAGAGATGATCACTTCCCCTACTTTTGAAACTGTATTTGAACAACCTCCATCGAACTTTATTTTCCATGACCTTGTGTCCTCTGTCCGTATCTTTTTAGAACATGTAATGTTCTGATCTTCAATTTCTATCTCTGGCAAAGTCACATAATTAACGGGACCCATTTCAATATTTGCTCTTGTTGGAACAAATGACTTGAGTGCAGCCTGCTTCTTTACAACATTGAGAATCTGATCCATTTGTTTTGGATGATCCTGAAGATATTCTAGTTGAGAGATGTGTACCTTGGTCTTCATCATGGAAGCTATGATGTCAAAATTTTGTTGAAGATGGATCCTAAGCAACTGGCATAGTGTTCTTCTGTGAAGACCTGGGATTGGAAGTGGAAGGCACCTCTTCACCCTTTTCATTTGATCATTGTCTTTCTTCCTCTTCTTTCTGTGCTATGAAGTGTTGAACACATGCAGACACAGCTGTTGAAAATTTTGCATGATTCATCGGAAGAGAATAGTGACAGTATGCGTCTTTTTCTTCTTTAATAACGGGTTCAAAATATCCCGTTGTGGAGTCGCCATTGAAGTTGTCCGTCTGTGGTAAGAAAATGTTCGAACTTGTTGGTACAAAACTAGAACTGGGAGCAACTTCAGCATATCCCATAATTTGGATCATTCTCAAATTCTCAGAACACGAGAATCCGGTATGTGCATCAATGTCATGGAAACAACAAAATATTGCACTAGGTGCAACTTCAATCATTGGTTTTGATGGAGATGTTGGCAAGCGTGGTTGAAGATAGTCTCTCTTTGGCCGGTATGGTTGCTGAACTGGAGATCTGATAGATTCTTCTTTCATCAAGCCGAAAGTGATCATATTGTCCTCCAACTCGATGGTGTATTCTTGTGCACTCTTCAACTTTGTTTCTTTTGTCGTCTTAAGGAAGAAGGCTATCTCTGATGGAAGAGAATTTATGAAACAACTCATCAAAATGTCTAATGATGGATTGAATGTAAATGAAAGTCTTGCAACAAGATGATCAAATCTTGCCACAAACTCTCTCATGTGTTCATTGTGCTCCATCTTTAAATTTGCAAGTTGGATGAACAACAAATGATTGTCTTCAATGGGCTTGAATCTCACCAAAAAATTCTTGATCATAGATGCCCAACTTGTAATAATGCCTGGCTTCAGGTGACTAAACCAATCGGCAACATTTCCAACAAGAGTCTCCACAAAGAGACGTACTATGATGTCTTCATGTGGCACATGCAAGATGGTGCAAGCCGTTGTGAATGCAGCAAAATGTTCATCTGGGTGTTGACTCCCATCACTATGAAACTGGGGAGAGTGCTTCCTTGACCCTTTAGGTAGCTCATGATTTACCTAAAAAGCCAAGGGTCCAATGTTATTACCCCAAGGTAATGAAGTTCAACGTCTCTCGCCAGCATTATTGTTGTTACCATCCATTGCTTCTTGTATGGATCATGCAATTGGATGCCAGAGGATCATTCCCGAACCTCTACAAATATTTGCTCTATGCCGGATGCTTCTCCGACATCTTCTTGAAGTAGAGGGTTGGTTTTCCTTTGTATGTATACTCAATGAGATAGGATGCTTACTGTCATGTGGGTGGTGGTAACACTGGCCTCTCGGCTGCAAGATCAACCTTTATTTCTTCCTCATCCAGAGTAATATTT